>OV651825.1:31500525-31550525 GCA_927349885.1 Psylliodes chrysocephalus
AATGGTCCGTATCCGAGAAATTTGACAAAATGTGCAAAATTCCGATTTTTATGAAAATTGTTGAACTAAAAGCGATATCGATCTCTATAATTTTTGTTTATACATGATTTTTCTAAATTGGACCGTAATGGAAAAGTGCTAAATTTAAATTTTTCAGTATTTTCGTTTTCAATGAATATGTATAGAAAAATGTTTCGAGGTAGATGTATGTGGACAATGTATATATTTAGTTTATCCTCTAAACATTTATAGAGATGCTGCAATAGGTTGTACAAAATAACCGGAAAAAGCCTATAATAACTAGATAGGAAAGTCATGTGTTGGACACATCAGATTTTTTTTTAAATAAAGCGCAAACACTTAAAGATGTTAGTATTAAAGAGTTTTGAGCTATTAAAAAAATATAATATCTCGATGAAACTTGGGTGTCTAAAATATGGCAAGATACTTATGTTACGATTCATTGCTAAGCTTTTGTGGAGGAATTATTTACAGGTTTGAAAGCACCATCATTAAAAAGTGGTTTATTGAAATTTCTGAGCGTGTAGAACCAAATTCAGTTATTGTACTAGATAACTCTTCTTATCACAGCATCGTTTTCAAGAGCTGATTGTTTTAAAGATATTTTCACAACATTGTTTATTTTAAGAAGTACTAAAAATAAAAATATTGTGTCATTAATGGTATTAAAAAACCTTGTAAAAAACTTACATCGAATTTAAGTACATAAAATTGTTATAATTTTCTTCTGTTCTTGAAATCATAAGAGAAGCAAAATATTCATAAAAGCTTCTTTCAAACTTTTGGCGGCCATCAAAAACCTACCCACATATCCTCTATTCAAAAACTTTCGAATCAGAATCACAAACTTTCAAAGTAACAACTTTAAACTGTCGAGCGCTCGTTGAGAAGTACGGAAGTAGATGACAAGATCAAAATTTAAGAAAGCATTGTGGAAGTTTTGGATATTTTACTCGAAATGTTTGCAGTATGTTTTAATTAATTGACTATAGTCTATTTTTATGAATGAGAGAGTATTAAAATAATAAAGCGTTCATAATCCATAGGCGTACCACTACTTTTAGTAAACAGTTAAAATATTTTTTGAAGTTATTCCTCGAGTATACACTTATATTTTCACCTAATTAACCTGCTTATAACTTCTAAACAGCTGAAGGTAAAAAAGTGCAATTTTTTCTAAAATGTTTTATTTTTCCACAAGGTATGTTAAGAACAATGTGTCAAACGGGTTATGTAGGTATAAGGGTTTAAACTTTGACTGTTAAACAACGTTACGTTCATAAATAATAATTTTAATATAAAAACTACTTCTTACCTACAAATCCAAATCAGAATCGAAATCAGAAGATGAACTGTCGCAACCAATATTTACAATGAGTGACTCGATCATTTCATCAGTAATATTGTCCAATTTCCACATTTTCTCTTCTTCTTTAATCGTATGATTTACTGCCTTTTCCCAGTTTTCAGGCTTCACATTATTTACAGCCTCCAAAAACAACTGTTTAACATCACTCATTTTAAAAGAATTATTTTTTCTTGAAACTTCTCCCTTTATCTGTACTCATATCAGTTCAATCGGGTTTACTTCGCAATGAGATGGTGGTGATCTAACCACCGTCATCCCACGATTTTTTGCACGATTTCATCAATTTCATATTTTTTGAATTTCTCTTTATGAAGGGAACACAAATGATACAGTTCTTTTCTCACAGAACCGGGATGGAACTTAATATTCTTTGAATTTAGCAAATTTTGTAAATCTTTTTTTAACCACTTGTTTGTGGGCATTTTTTCTATAAGTCTCGAGTGATAACTTGCATTATCCATTACTATTGTACAGTTCTGAGAAAGAAGATCTATAATTTGTTCGAACCACTGTTTAAAAACATCAGCATTCATGTCCTCATGGTAGTCACCGGTACGCGTAGATTCAAAAGTCAATAACCACCTTTAACAAAACCGTTTGAACTACCGATGTGTACTATTATTAGTCTGCGCCCCTTTCCTGATGGTGGATTTAAACCAGTAGATAAATTATTTAAAAAAGCCTGTCTTCGACTTGTAACAGTTTCATCTTGTCAAAATTTATTTGGTTTATGTCCCTCGTTGATCCATGTTTCATCTAAATAAAATATATTTCTTCTTTGGTTTCTCATTTCTTTTATAGTCCTTAAGTAATTTCTTCTCCATACTACAATATCGCTTCTTTCTATTAAAATAGACTTTCTGGAATGCTTTTTCCATAGAAAACCTATTTCTTTTAAAAGTTTCCATAGTGTGCTTCGACTCATTTCAGGGTAATCCTTATCATCTCGAACCGTGGCAAGAACTTTGTCTACTGACGGAAATTCTTTTATAAAGAAGAACGCATGCACTTTCCTTCGAAGTTTTTCTTTCAAAAAAATTTCTAATTGAAATTTTGGTTTTCCTGGAACTTTACGTGCTGTTTGAAAGTCATTTCTCTTCTTTAATAACTCTGTAAATCGTAGATTTCTCAACACCAAGCGTACTACTAACTAATTCCACTGTGTCATCAACACTTTTACATAAATTTTTATCTGTAAATGATTTAAAACAATTAAATATTAATGTTTTTTCATTAACTGTTAACGGACCGATTTTTTGTCGTTTACGCGGCACTTCCAAAATGTCCATGATCACACTAGAATTCACACAGCACCTTGCAAGTTTCAACTAAACAACATTTAGTAAACTGTCAAGAATACACAACTTGGACCTCCTTACTAAATGTAACACCTATAATCGCATTTTCGGTGAAATTTGTTGGGAAGGTATTTATCTACTTATAATTCGATTACTGTAAGAAATTCTTGGAATTAAAATAAAACAAAATTGGCAAAATAGGTACTTATTGAAAATAATCTTAAGATACGGCTATGTAATCTTAAATACACAGGGCTTTTGGCCTGTCCAAACCTTTTTCTATTATTCTGTACAGCTTATGTTTATAAAGGACCAATAAAAGACCCAAAACTTGTAATAGCTCAGGTACATTTATTACAATTTTAGGAAATATTTAGATTATTCTGTAAAAAATATTTAAAATGACCGTACTAAGTTTTGCATTAGAAATGCTGTTTTATTACTTTTTCATACATAAAAATAGACTATAATAACGTAAATTCCCAGATTTTATTTTGAAGTAAATAAATATGCAGATCTGATTACTGTTCTACTGATCATAAGAGTCAAGCTACATGGACGAAAGCGTTTTCAGCAAAATTTATATAATTTTATAGAATTTGTATTTTATTTAAAATGTATGGCCTTGGCATTGTCTATTAACCAGTGCATAGAAGTTGGGGGTGCACTTTGTGACCATTTGCTAAGATAAGATTAACGTAAGTAACTTAATATGATTCGTTCAAATTCAAAAATCTGTACACCATTGTTTACAGAATTCAATGAGCTTTCAAACAATGTGCAACTGTATCCCTATTCCATATTCAAATTTTAAAGGTTGTTCAATAACAACGCGAAGGTTGAAGTCACGGTACTGCAGGAAAAAGAAAATATTGTCCCTTTCCAAACTAAAATCAACGTGTCTGGGCTTTTTCTTACATCTACTACATTATTACCAAAAAACCTAATGTTAAGTTTTTGATAAAAGTATTTAACTAAATTTTTAAAACTTGAATTGTCTATGTTTTAATTTTATTACAATTATTTAATAAATTATAGTTTTGATACCATTTTTATTAGCATAAATTTAAGTTAATGTTTAAATGTACTTACAACGAATTGAAGAGAGATACCTACTATTATCAACCCTACCATTAATAATTAATGCCTTAATTTACAGCTTCATTACCTCTATCATTTATTTTATAAGTGCATTAATATTAGACATTAATTAGTAATAGGCAATGCAATCCTACAAACACGTCAATCCAGTTAGACATTAAGCCTGCATTAAGTAACAATAGCTGAAATACGAGGGTTATATGAAAAAGTTTCCAAAATTACCATGAAACCAAAATAATTCTAAATCAATTTATACAGGGTGTAACTAAATAAGTGTAAAACATTTAAGGGGGTGATTCCTCATCGAAAACAAGATAGGATCTTTCATATAAAGAAACTTCATGACCATCCCTTGTTAAGATACAGCCCCTTAAAGGGGGTACATAAAATTTGTTTAACAATTTTTTTCACAAGCATTAAACAAGTTACAATATTGAAATTAACCTGACATTTTCTACTACCAAAAAGACACTTAGCCAGTAATTTATTTGGTTTACCCCATGGTTGTAAGGGGTGGAAAACGCAACCCCCAAAATTTCGTTCCAACGTAACTTTTTGTCTTATTATTTGTTTACCATTTAAAAATTTATTTCCAATAGCGTGTTTCATTCTAAACAAAAAATGTCTCTTGAATTTTTTGCCCAAAATAAACCAGTATGCAGCAAAAAATTATTTTACGAACAAGATAGATATCGCCATAATAATAATAATAATAATAATAAACTTTATTTGCAACTTCCAGTTTTTTATACATATAAAAATATTCAGATACTGATCAAAGCACCAGCCCTGAGTATTACCAACGCCACAGGACATCGTACAAAAAACAATATAAAAATAAACACAAATGATAGTGAGAAAAAAAAGTATAAACATTCTAAAAAGTAGCTATCACTCTGCTGTGTCAAGAAGAAACTTTTTGTAAAATTTTTTAAATTTACTTACAGACATTTCTTTAAAATGTTGTGGGATAACCTTGTACATTGCATAAATATTATAAGTGAAAGACCGTCTGAAAATAGCAGTATTATGTATTGGAGGTGAGATACGACCACAAAAACGTAGATTGAGGTTATGAACATCAGAACGATACATTATTTTATTAAAAAGATATGGAGGGGATTTATGTAAAATAACAGAATGAAACAAATTAGCCGAGTGTAAGTTTCGTCTGGATTGCATATCTAGCCAGTTTGAATCCTTGAGTTTATGAGAGACTCTATCAAATTTCCGTATTCCATAAGAAAATCTTAAACAAGATTTCTGTACTCTCTGAATTCTAATTATGTCTGCGTTATCTAAACAGGGCCCATAAACTGAATCACAAAAGTTAAAATTACTCAGAACCAGGGAATCTGTTAATAACAATTTTATTGTAGTTGGAAGAACATGTCGATGTGGGTAAAGCATTTTTAAATTCATGTATGCTGTTTGGGTGCACTTGTTAGCGTGAAGTTTAAACCTCAAGTGATTATCAATTACTAAACCTAAATTGCGAGCAGATGTGGAAAATGATAAAATATTCCCATCAACTAGAATCTGCATTTCATTTTGTAGTTGATGTCGGTATTTACCAAATAACATTACTACACTCTTAGCTGGATTAATATTAAGTTGATGAATATTTGAAAGTTTAACTAGTCTGTCAAGATCTTCATTAATATGATTATTAGCTTCTAAGGAATCATTATGATTAAAAGAAAATTTAACTTGAGTATCGTCAGCATAAAAAAATGGCTTACCATTCCTAATGCTATTCTCAAAGTTGGAGGTATATAGTGAAAATAATAATGGCCCAAGTATTGATCCCTGAGGAACTCCACAGGAAATCTGCTTAGTATTTGATGAACCTGCATCAGTAACCACAAATTGTTTCCTGTTATACAGGTAGCTATTAAAAAGTCTGATAACATCATTAGAGCAACCAATAAAATGTAATATTGAGAGTAAAATTTTATGATTAATAGTATCAAATGCTTTGGAATAATCTAGCATAACAAGTGCTGCCGTTTTTTTGACATCAATATCCCTGAAGAGATCATCAGTGACATCCAGTAAAGCTGTAGCACAACTATAGCCAGAACGAAAACCTGACTGTCGCAGTGGAAGTATTTGATTATTTTTTAAATGAATATTTAATTGAAATTTCATGATTTTTTCAATCACTTTGGATAACACTGGTAGGATCGAGATGGGACGCAAATCGTTCACACTAGTAACGTTCTTTTTCTTGGGCAAGGGAAAGACTTTTGATAGCTTCCAAGATTCCGGAAAGATGCAATCGGTGAGGCAAACATTTATGATATGTGTAATTATAGGTAAAATTTCAGGACAGCAAAGAAGTAGCATGTGAATATTTAACTGATCCGCTCCCGAAGCTACAGACTTTATTTCGACCAAATACTTATATACGACTGGAGTACTGACAACACTGAATGAAAATATAGAACATAAATTATCCTTTAGGTTATTACTATAGAATTCAATTAGATCAGTGTCTAGTTCTTTATTACGTGCCGACGGACCTAAAAAATGATTATTAATTTCATCTGGCTTATTAAGATTAATAGGAATCGAATTCATGGGATATTTCGTAGATATATTAAATTCTTTAATTTTTTTCCAAAAAATTTTACCATTACCTTTGGATTTATTTATACAGTATTCTAGATAGGCCTTTTTCTCATTTCTTATAGCAGAAGTTGTAAAATTTTTCAAGATTTTATAATAATCCCAGTGATTTGGGTTTCTAGTAGATTTATATTTGTTAAATGCCTTATCTCTAAGCTTAATCATCAATTTAACATTATCGGTTAACCAAGGTGGGTTAGGCTTTTTAAATTTAATGGTATGAACTGGCGCTAAGGTATCAAAAATATTTAATATCGTGCTATTAAGATATTCAACCTTATCATCAATGTTATTAAAAGTAATAATATTTTCAAAAGGGGTAAATAGCAGCATTTCTTTTAAAATAACACGATTAATGTTTTTTAAATTTCTAAACTGAAATTCTTTTGGAGGATCAACTGTAATTGTTAAGTTTAGTGTACAATATGTTAATTTATGATCCGAAATATTGAATACTTCCTTTACACCACTATCAATAGGATCAAACTGGTTAGGTATGGCTATCACATCCAATAAAGTAGCACTATTTTTGGTTACCCTCGTCGGCTCGTTAATAAAACGAAAATACGAAACTAATTTATCTAGTAGGTCGCTATTAGCGATACTGACAATTACATTGAAATCAAGCTGTCAGTTTGTAAATTTTTGAAATTGAAGTAATACTAATTGTGTATTGTTGTTTTGTTCGTAATTTGTTACTTTAATAATTCACTTGTTATTAAAATTGCATACACAAATGAGGAAATGGCTGATATGTATTACGTTTACGGTCTAGAACAGTGGTCGCCAACCTGTCGATCGCGAGCTACCGGTAGCTCGCAGAGGCAATTCTGGTAGCTCTCACAACGATTTTAATTTAAAAAATATAAACTGCAAAAATCAGAGAAGCTTCTGAAAATTCCACAAAAAAATCTAATTGTCATAATATTAAACATAAACAGCGGCAACGTTGCGGTCTGCCGCTGACGCCATCAAGCTAGAATCGGCTAGAACCGACCAGCAGGACCAGCGCGGTAGTGTTCGAGAACGATCAGGATTGCTTTTAACGGGATAAATACGCACGGCGCGGCGACATTGCGCTTAGTTTAAAACTGAACGCGTAACCAACGTCCAGCGGTTGGGTTAGTAGAGAACAACAAAAAATAATATTATGGCAAGCAGTTGTAAGAAGGTAAAGACATACCACTTTCATTCGGAATAGGAAGAACAATACTTTTTTACAGAAGTTAAAGATAAAAATGTGTGGTTGTTATGTAATACTTCGGTCTCCGTTGCTAAAAAAGGAAATATTGAGAGACATCATAAAAGTGTACATTCTAATTTTGAAAAATCATTCCCACTACATTCTGCCGCCAGAAAGGAGAAACTGAAACAGATAAAAAAGCAGTTAATTGGACAACAATCAATATTTTTAAGAACAATCGACAAAAATAAGGCTGCAACTGAAGCATCGTACCGTGTGTCCCAGATAATTGCACAAAAAAGAAACCTTATGAAGATGGGGAAATGATAAAACAGGCGTTTTTAGAAGCTGCTGATTCGTTATTTGCCAACTTTAGAAATAAAGACAAGATAGTTTCAGCTATAAAATCTATGCAACTTTCTGCTAATACAGTGATGAGACGTGTAGAAGTAATGAGCAATGATATTTTTTTACAGTTAAGAACTGACTTAGATAACTGTGTTTATTTTTCACTTCAACTGGATGAATCAACAGGTGCCGTTGACACTGCCCAGATGGCTGTGTTCGACAGAATGGTTTTTAGTGATTTTACGGTTAAAGAAGATCTTTTGAAGTTTATTTCACTAAAAGGACACACTACTGGACAGAAGTTGTTTTCTCATTTAAAAAATATTATTTCTTCCGAGAAAATTCCAATATCGAAAATGGTAGGCTTGACAACCGATGGTGCTCCAGCTATGATGGGTTGTGATAAGGGTCTGGTGGCGTTATGTCGTAAAGATGAAACTTTTCCGCAATTTCTCTGTTACCACTGCATTATCCATCAGCAAGCATTATGTGGAAATTTCCTGAAACTAAACAACGTTATGAAACTGGTGGTAAAAATTGTGAACAAGAAGCTCAAGCGTTACAAAGAAGATTATTCAAAACCTTGGTCGATGAAGTTGACTGTCAATACGGGGACCTACTCCTTCACTCTGAAGTTCGATGGTTAAGTAGAGGACGGGTTTTGAAACGTTTTAATGATGTCCTATCTGGCATAGTTCAATTTTTCAAACAACGCGATGAACCGACTCCGGAACTACAAAATTCAATCTGGATTAGAGATTTTGGTTTTCTCGTGGACATTACAGAGAAATTAGACGAACTTAATTTGCAGCTTCATGGGAGAGACAAAGAACTAGCGGAAATGATTTCTGATATAAAAGCATTTATCAAAAAGCAGGAGTTTTGGGAACAAAACCTAATTAACAGCGATGCCAAGCATTTACCTATTCTTTCAGAAAAAATATCTCAAAATCCATTAGAACCCTATGACAGCAAATATCATGTAGAAATAGTTTCTACCCTGAAGAATAACTTCAAAAATCGTTTTAAGGATTTTAACGAAATGGCTTTAGTAGCGCAGTTTGTTATTTCACCCTTTATGGAAATTGATATCCAACAGTTTGCAACTTGTGTTATGCAGAATTTTGGCGAAGACATCGCTGCAACGAAATGGAAGTAATTGAGTTTCAAAATGATTTAGTCTTAAAATCGTTAGTCTCAAGTATAGTTTGAGAAAAAGATATAGTGTGACTTTAAACATTTGAAGCCAGCCGACAACATACAAAAAAAAACTAAGGAAACTGATACCCCTGATACATCGCAATAAAAAATAGTAGAGGAACATTCAAGAGATTGAGTATACTTATTTTATTTGTACTTTCCTCGATAAAAGGGAAGTTTTGTAATCGTGAAAAAGTCACCCTACGAGAATATTTTAGATTTTCACGTGTTCGGATCCCTAGAATACGAAAAACATGTTTTCCCCATTCAGTAGGTCTATGTGCCGTCCGGCGTCTGTTGTCTGCCGTCTGTCTGTTGGCGCGATAGCTCAAAAACGGCTTAGGAAAAAAACTTTTTGTATGCCGATATATACAGGGTGAGCAGTTAAAAAAACATATATTTTAAAAGTCAGTAGATTTCGACTAAAATTGGTATCTGATCTAAGATAACAGACATAAATTACTTTTCAAAAATTCAAAATGGCTTCCCTGTTTTTACAATTTATACAGGGTATTTTTGAATGATATGCTCATATTATAGGGTGTGATTCCTCAGGTTATTTTATGAAGAAAAGTTCATATGAACATTTGTTTTTTAAAATCTCTGAAAATAGTTTAGATATAATTTTTAATTTTAGCATGTGAATAGGATATAAAACCTATTAACACATATCTACCAAAATTGAAAATAATAAAAGTAGATCGAAAAATGTATGCAGTTGCGGACTATGTTCATATTATGAACTTTATAAAATGACCTGAGGGATCATACTCTGAAATATTAGCACGTCATAATATAGAGGGAAGTTCTGTGTAAAAACTTCTCAAACTGGAATGAAGATTAAAGAAGTTCTTAAATTGATAAATATTAAACAACAGCATGGTGGTTTTATAAAAAATAAATGAATGAGAAATGAATGAAATATGGATTTAAAATAATGTAGAGGCACTCAATTTCGCAAGCAACAATTTGTAAAAATGTGCACTTTTTGATATTAATTAGAGTAGGTATCTAAGGTATCTATCTAACTTGTAGTAGGTAATTAATAAATATAGATTTCTGTTGACTATTATGGGGGTAAATTTTGGAGAGATTATTGTTATTATATCCACCCAATTATGAAATTCTCATTACAAATTATTACTTCTCAGCGAGGACCACGAGAAGGTAAGAGCACTTTCCTCGCCGGGATGGGAATGGGTAGTTGGGACTACGGACAAAGGGTAAAATTAAAAATAAAAAAATATATATTCTATAAAACTAAAACATTAATTCCATAATATGGATAGATGTGGGTTTTGAAAGGTAGGAATTTAAAGGTAAAACAATATATAAAATAAATAAAAAGTTATTTTCAATGAGAAAATTCCAATATCGAAAATGGTAGGCTTGACAACCGATGGCGCTCCAGCTATGCATTATCCATCAGCAAGCATTATGTGGAAATTTCCTGAAACTAAACAACGTTATGAAACTGGTGGTAAAAATTGTGAACAAGATTAGAGCTCAAGCGTTACAAAGAAGATTATTCAAAACCTTGGCCGATGAAGTTGACTGTCAATACGGGGACCTACTCCTTCACTCTGAAGTCCGATGGTTAAGTAAAGGACGGGTGCTGAAACGTTTTAAGGATGTCCTATCTGGCATAGTTCAATTTTTCAAACAACGCGATGAACCGACTCCGGAACTAGAAAATTCAATCTGGCTTAGAGATTTTGGTTTTCTCGTGGACATTACAGAGAAATTAAACGAACTTAATTTGCAGCTTCTGGGGAGAGACAAAGAACTAGCGGAAATGATTTCTGATATAAAAGCATTTATCAAAAGCTGGAGTTTTGGGAAGAAAACTTAATTAACAGCGATGCCAAGCATTTTCTTATTCTTTCAGAAAAAATATCTCAAAATCCAGCAGAACACTATGACAGCAAATATCATGTAGAAATAGTTTCTACCCTGAAGAATAACTTCAAAAATCGTTTTAAGGATTTCAACGAAATGGCTTTAGTAGTGCAGTTTGTTGTTTCACCCTTTATGGAAATTGATATCCAACAGTTTGCAACTTGTGATATGCAGAACTTTGGCGAAGACATCGCTGTAACAGAAATGGAAGTAATTGAATTTCAAAATGATTTAGCCTTAAAATCGTTAGTCTCAAGTACCAAATGTATCTGGCCTATTGTAAGTAAAGACAAATATTCAGTTCTATGCCGTGTTGCCTTGAAAGTGAAAGCATTACTCAGTTCAACCTATTTGTGTGAATGTTCTTTTTCCAATATGAAGTTTATTAAGAACAAATATCGCAATCGACTTACAACATTAAACGTGCTTTTTTATTTTTCAATGTTTATGTTCATGATAGTGCGTTACTTGTTTTGTTGTTATTATTAACTATTTTTAAATCTTACGTGATATGCCGTTGTGGCTGGATAAAAGTTTGTGTTTATTTTTCAAACACCTTCGTTTGGTAGGTAGCTATGAACAAGTACATACGTACTAGTAATATTAGTTATTTTGTTATTAGTTTATTATTAGTACCTATATTACCAGTTAAATAGTAAAATGAATACATATAATGATAAATTAACTGTGGACTATTTCATTTACGTTGCGTTACGTGGCTTCCATGTGGGTAGCTCGCTGTTTATTCCAAAATTAACAAAGTAGCTCAGCACATTGAGAGGTTGGCGACCACTGTTCTAGATATTTAAAAAAAAATACTTTTTCAGATATGCTTTTCCGTAATCACCTTAAGTGCTTTTAATTTGTACAACAAGAAGGCAGCATTCTACAAAGACATTTAAGAAAAAAAAATTGCAAGCCCTCCCATTTAAAAACTAAATATTTATTAAAACAAAAAGTATGAAATTTTCATGGATTTAATACAAAATAGCTCGTAAATGTTTAAAAAAAAAATACTATTCTAAAGTTTACAAAAAAATCAATTTATTTCTACTCTAAGTTTTGTTATTATTGATGTTTCCTGAAAATTTTACAAAAATCGGACTATAAATAAAGGCTCAGAAATCATTAGAAATTTTAAAGGTTTTCGATTTGCTCTCAACTGAAATTCCCACGACTTTTAGATATGTCCTCGTAATAACCCATTCGCAGTCATTACAAATTTATAGACACTTATCGCGTTGTGTTGCATTTCATCTGTATCCTCTCTAGTCTGTTTATCACTTGTTGCAACTCAAAATTCCACAAGTGTTAGTGCTAGATATATTTTATACAAAAACAACTAAATTAATTGTGATGGGTGACATATATTTATTGTTTCTAATTTAAATCATTGAGTTTAGTTTCTACCAATTTATTGGAACAAATCTTATAAGGAATAGATTCACATATTCAAAATCTCCACGTTTTGTAAGAAACATAGATAATGATAATGTTGGCAGCTTGTGGCGCTTACATCCAATATTGAATGAGAACCGATACAATCTTCATAGATACAAGGTCTTCCTTAAACTTTATGTTTTTAGTTCCGTACTAAAATCTATCAATCAAGTTACCTTATATAAATCAGGGCTGGTATATCTAAGGGGGTCGCGACATAGGAGTCCATTTTGGAAGCCATTTTTTTCGAAATAGTAGTCGCCCATTGATCTGGCAACGTGGTAACTTGTAGTCGCCAGGTTAACCAATATAAGAAAAAAAATCAATGTAATTTTTTAAATGATATTTCCATTATAAAGTGCCCATATTTTTTAGGATAAAATATTTCAATTTAATAAATTATTAATAATCTCAGATGTACATAGAATACGTCGGGAAAAGTAGACCACTTTCAATTTTGTGCTGTTTTGGTTTTGTTTATTTTAAAAGGTAATTGAAGAGATGAAGACAATTTTCTTATAGATGATGTATAACAAATTATGGCTCCCTTTTTTAGAGCTCCAGTCCCCTAAGTCTATTTATTTTAGGTCTTTTTAAATTGTTGGTAGGTATTATTCACTTTATTTGTATGTTTTTAGTTAATTTAAATAATTTTGTGTAATATCTTGCGATTTGTTTTCTATACATTTTAGCATGTATTTGTTGTCTACATCTTACAAACGATGGCTTTGAAATACCTTTACAACACAGGTACTTTCCTAAAACTGGCCGAAATTTGAAACTGAATACAGTTCTTAGAGAAAATGTCCAGTACAAAATGTCTGCATGCAGAATAACGGTAGCATAGATTAACAAAGCTGACAAAAGAGTTGGACAAACCTTTGTCTAGCTTTTTTAATATTTCAGTGTTAACAGCAGACTACAACAAAAACATCCAAAGTTTAGTAATCAAGCAAAATATTCCGGTATACAGAATTATAAACGTATGAAAATTATAATAGGAAACATGTATGGCCTCGAATAGAAAATTGCCAAAATTAGCATATCTAGTGAATATTGTATTTAAAGAATATATTTTTATTCAAAACTTTTGTGCTTCTACTCCAATACTAACCATATAGAAATGCATATACATTTTATAGTGTTTGCAAGATTCGGATTAAATATATCCACAATTTATAAAGATTATTAAACTAAAATAAAACATTTCAAATAACACCTGCTTTTATGTTAAATATGTTTTTATTAAATACATAAATTAGTCTCAACCACACATTTTTTTTTGTTTTTACTTCTAGTGTAAAAGTGACTACTAATTCAGTCTTTCAAGTTTATTATTTATAGAGACCAGCTACTACAAAATATCTTATTGATGATAACTAATATCTCTTTAATAATGGTTTTGCATTTATTAACATTTTACAGCACTTTGTTTATATGAAACATCTATTTAACTCTTAATTAAATCACATTTAAATCAAGTAATTACATTTTCATATTCAACTTATGTATTCTTATTAGAACTTAGTCACTTTTTTTTACTTTGAATCTTTTGACTGTGGTAAGAGTCCATTCACCAAACCACAAAGTCACTTAAAAATGTTGAAAGAGAATGTCATAAAGGTAAAATTCCTTCTTCTATCATGTTTTTCATGCAATTTTAGGTTGTAAACGTTTTGTCCAACACCTTTTTTACAATTTATCCCAAGCAACACTATGAAAGATTTAAATCCTGGATTTACAGCATTCAGTTTTGAGATGAGTGCAGTCACAATGTAGTTTAAGAGATAATTTTTACATGAACACTTATTTACCACAGCACAAACGCATGTACCTATTCATGTAACATTAAAATAAAGTGGAAACAAATTGCATAATTTTGTATATAAAAAAGTACAAAATGTTTTTAGTTTTAATTCGACATTGGACTACGAGGAAAACAATGGTTCATTCCACTTGTACCATATTGACATTATTATGCACGATGCACGTTTAAACGAACATCATAAAAGTGTTGCCAACTTAAGCTGACTACTATTTCCCCCCTAGCCCCAGTCACCCCCTCATCCATTTACTGGGTCTATGTCGCGACCCCCTTAGATATACCAGCCCTGATATAAATATACTTTTCCTGCGATCACTATCAAAAGTAGGATTTTACCCTTTCCAAATATAACCGCAAAGTTGACGTTTTCAGCGAACTGACATTAAGTGACAGCTTTGTCGCTCGCCGAGTGGAAAACTTGACAGCTTTGTTACTCGCCTAATTTAAATTAGATATAATATATTTATTTTTAATAAATGATTTTCAAGTTATTACATACGTAGTTTCATGTTTTTTGTTTTATTATTTTAGTTAACATCATAGAAATAGTATAGAAAGCCGATTCCATATATCAAAAATGAAACCATAAGGAGAAAATAGTGTGTCGGAGCTCATGGGTATAACGGTGCTGGCGCGAACAGGACCGGTGCAAGTTTTTTATTGATCGAACAAATAGTTCGCACGATATTTCAATCATACATTTTTAGAGATGATTATATACAAAAAACGATTAAAAAAATTTCAAGTTAAGGTAAATATGGTTCTGACAGTCCTTATTAAGAAAGATATGGCATAAAATATGAATTAGTTAATTTTCGGCAATCATTAGTACAGTAGTCATGAGATTTTGCTTGTGATTTTAAAAATACTTTCCAGAAAAACCACGTGCTCCGGTTTTGACTACGTTTATTATTAAACAGCGAAATTATATACAAAAACTTTAATCCACAATCTAAATTAGGTACTATCACAAGAAAATCACTGTTACAATAATTAATTACTTAACCAAAAACTAAAATACTTTTTAGGTACCTACGTAACCAGAAAGGAGCTGGACCATTTATCCTAATATTGATTTTCTCTCTCCCTACGGTAAAACTTAAAACAATAACAAATTGCCTATCTACTAGGGTCGGTAACTAAACGTATATACATAATGGACGGATTTTGTTTATACTTAACATTACACTCGCGCATTTAAATATAACTATGCATATAAATATTTACAAACAAAGATACTTTTCCAAACAGGCAATCATTAGTACTGTAGTCACGAGATTTTGCTTGTGATTTGACATCTTATTTGATAATATCATTTGCTACAACTAAATTTAATCTGGGGAATGCAAAATAGGGCCCAGGAATATTATGTTCGATATTTTTTTACATTTTGTCAGCCGAGACTATGAGTCGTTAGACAGAAAACCTTTCATGTTACCATTTTCAATATAAATTAAAAAATACTACTACATTTACTTGGTACATATTTTATTTTAATTTTGAACCTTTTTAAAAGGGTCTTTCGGTTCCATAATAAAAATTAGTTGCTGCTTACTAGAAACATTCTATATAGCCTAAACCAATTTATAGTTTGTTTTCGATCAATTTAATACAAAGATTTAAAGTTTTTAGTCGATGATAACATTCCAGACCAGCACATTGCAAACCTATTTTATAAATAATAGGAATAAACTTGTAAATCATTAATTTGGTAGTTATCCCACTCATATGATTTTTTTGTTTATATGACTATTTCGATTTCTAAATATATTTTGGCCTTACAATACGAAGCGTTTTGTATCTACCACTTTTTTAATGAACGATGAATGTTGGCAGGCGTGTACCTTTTTCGGAACAAGAGGCGTTTTAACGAAGGAGATGATTTTCGAACTATTTAGTTAGTTTTCGGAAAAACGTTTGAAGAAAGTTGTCAATAACAGTTTGTCGTTCATGTCTTTCATTTTGATCAGCTTTCATACTAAATTGCGTAGAATATTTTTCCGATTCAAAATCGAGATTCTCGATATTTCCACAGTTTATTTATAATACCTTCTAAACTGGATTTATCTATCATTTTATATACTTTATAATATATGTTCATGCCCTACTTTTCACTTTATTAACAATTTTTTTTAACATACTTCAAAATGGTAGGATCTCAATTCGTTGAAATATTTTTTTATGTATGTTGAGCGATAATTCTTTACCACGTTGCCCGATTTCTAGGATTATTTTTGTTAGAAAAGGAAACAGTTTTATATACATTAAGTCAAGATCTGAAGATGGGATCCATAAGAAAATCATTAACATCTTTATTTTTAAAGTAGGTTTTTTTTTAAATTTCTTTAAACCTTACTGGTTCGAACGCGGTAAGGAATGAAGAAATGTAAATAATTGTTGTGCCAGCCAAAAAGCGAAGAGGAAGTACCGATTAAAATATCGAGTGACAGAAGAGTTCCTAAGATTGTTGAGATCGGGTTTATGTTTTAAAATGCCTTAAAACCGATATCGATAATGTCTCCCCGTCGCTGGGCAGCCTGTATATAAATATACAGCTCTCTATTTACATAATTATAATTCTTAGGTAGGTTTAGATTTGCAGACATAAATCTTGTAATAAATATAACAGCTGCCTAATACATTGATTACATTTTCATTAGCCAATGTAAAAATGTCTTTTATTGTACCTAGGATTTGACTAAACACTACACAAAACTAAAAATAAAATGCCACTTTCATCGTGTTATTAATGCCGCGTTTGAGAATCCACATCGGATGCATTTTTTACATCTCGAGCGTTTTTTATCCACATCGGACACATCTGTCCCATTACATTTACGTATACTGAATCACGTGATCAAAGATTTACTACTTACTACATCTCAGATGCATCCGATGTGGATTCTCAAACGCGGCATAAACAATAAACTACAAACGGTCCTGTAAGGGCAGCGTCATATAGTCTTGAAACACCGGATTTTAGTGCTATTGCCAGGTCAATATTGAATTTGTAGGTGAATCGCTTATTGAACATTAAAAATACGGTATAATTGACATTAATACGGTATTTGTATATATTTTTGGGAATGTAATTACACATAAATATTATTAGTTGATTATTTAAATGTGTATAAGTTATTTTGTGGCGATATTTCGTAGATATAAACTGTTTAAATCATATAATTTAAATAATAATTAATTTAAAATTCTTTTCTGTTAGGTATGTTTAATATATTTGGCAACACTACAGGGACAAGTCATGCATATTGCGCAAGCTTCTAGACACACTATTTTGCGATGTCAGGCGCAGAGACGCGTTTTTATGCACAGTAGGTTTCAATTTCTGCTTAAATGTTATGTTTATATTGGTCTTCTATATTATTTCTATGGTTAACATTGACTTTGAATATAGATATAGGCAACACAGTATACCCTACTTACGACAAATTTTATATATATTCCTTAAAAAATGTTGTCATAGAAAAAACCAGTGTGCATTTTGAGCAAAAAGTTCGTTGCTGCTTTCGACAAATTGCCACACTCCGCAGCGCGACGTGCCTCCAAGTAGCGAAAGTTTCGACGCCGTGTTGCCATATCTTAAAATTGTCTTGCATTTAGAGGAAAATATATTATCATGCATATTTACAATTTACAGAAATATAAATTATATACAGGGTGGCCACTTTTTCATTGAAATGTATTGCTATCTCGTAAACCGTTGGTAACACAAAGTTGGTTAAATGGGGAAAAAGTTGCATATTTCGAAGTCCAATCTGAGGGCGTTTTGAAAACTAAAATATCAGGTCCGGTTTCCGAGATATTCGATAAAAAACAAATAAGTACCATTTCTTTATTCCGCTACAGAACGTTTATTTGCAAAAATAGACAAAAACTCATTTGGAGTTTTTTGTTTTATATCAAATTGTGCGTATGATAGCGTATTTAGTTTTTTTAGCCGACGTTTCGTAAATGCAGGACCACCATCAACTTCTTTATTTGAATATGGACCAATATTTTCCTGGCTCATAATTTTAATGCATGTTCAATGTTGAATACAATGATGTAATAACATATTGTGATTAGTCAACATTTCGGAAGATTTGAACATCATCAGGTAAGTTTACAAGTACGGACCTGTGTTTTGTTAGTTAAAAATATTTGAATTAGTAAATGATGTATTATCAGTGTAAG
This sequence comes from Psylliodes chrysocephalus, assembly GCA_927349885.1. Lineage (NCBI taxonomy): Eukaryota > Metazoa > Arthropoda > Insecta > Coleoptera > Chrysomelidae > Psylliodes > Psylliodes chrysocephalus. The sequence continues at coordinate 31,519,032 of OV651825.1, forward strand.
AAATCAGGTACGTTTACTTGTACAGACCTGTATTATAAATTATTTGAAATACACAACTACATTTTAAATGCTTAAAATAATTTAATAAAAAAAAATATGTATTTAACTACTTAATCACGTCAGAAACAAATAAATGAAAACAATGAATAACGATAAGAGAAAAACTACAGTAGTTGCTCAAAATGTCCTCCTTCTTCTTGAATACATAAATCAATACGGTCTGTCATTTGAGCTATGCTGGCAGAAACCATTTGTGGAGTGATATTATTAAACGCATTAATTATCCTATCTCGTAATTGATTTAAGTCATTTGGAATACCATCATAATATACTTTATTTTTGATATATCCCCATACAAAATAATCCATAGGATTTAAGCAGGGTGACCTAGGGGGCCATCGAATAGGTCCATGTGTACTAAACCACCTCCTGGGAAATCTTTCGTTTAAATAATTTCTGATTAATGCAGCATTATGTGGCCCACAGCCATCTTGCATAAAATAAATATTTCTTCGATCACCTAAAGGAAGATTATCTAACATATCTTCTAGCAATTGTAAATAGTTGTGTTGGTTGAGGTTTCCGTCAATAAAAATAGGACCAATTATTTTATTATTGAGTATTCCACACCATAAGTTTATTGAAAATCTAATTTGGGGGACTTACTTCTTGAATTAAATGTGGGTTGTCGGTGGCATAAAAATGTTTATTTTTTCTATTAAATATTCCACTATTAGTAAATGTCGATTCATCTGTCCATAAAATTCGTCCATGAAAGGATACATCATTATTTAATTTTCGTTTATACCAACGGCAAAATTCTATTCTACGATTATAATCTCCAGGATGTAGCTTTTGTACAGTTTGGAATTTGTAATCATGGTACTTATGTTTTTTAAGAATGTTTTTCACAGTACTTGCAGAAACTCCACATTCTCGGCTTATTGCTCTAGACGACGTTTCAGGGTTGATATAAACTTGAGACAAAACATTTATTTCATTTATTTTATTACGTTTTAAATATTTACCACGTTTTTTTTCAATATTTCCTTCGTGAGCCATATTTAACGCTATCCTATAATAAATTAATAAAGATGGTTGCCTCCTTCCTGGATACAACTGAAGGTATCTTTCTGCAGCTTCTCCACTATTTCTGTTACATTTTATGTACACATCGTACATATCTTTTTTCTCACTTCTACTGTAACGAACCATATTTTCAATACCCTAATTAAAAATATACCAATATAAAAATATACCGATACCAGGGCTGGAACTCTATGTCATGTAGAATTCTACTTACCGCTTTCTACAATGGAATCGATTACTTTCTTTTGTGATAAATACGTTATCAACCGCACGGGAAATATCGCAATGTGGTTTCTTATGAAACTAGTTATCCTGTAGTAAGTATATACTCGTTGGTTTTCCGCTATATTACAGAGAGTGCCAAAAAAGAATCTATTGTAGAAAGCGATAAGTAGAATTCTACATGACACAGAGTTCCAGCCCAGACTGTCAAATATACAATAATAAAATGTGACATGCCAGGTTAACTTGATTTAAATTTATCTGTATAATAATCAAGACGTGTTGCTAGATATACAATTATTATTGTAAGTAGGTATCTATCTGCAGTTTGTTAACTTTTTCTTTTTTATACTATGAGGAACCATATCAGTTTAAAAAATCCAACAAAATATGACAAATCAGGCTAACTTTATGTATTTAAAAATCGGGATGTACTTTATTTATAGATTAATATTGGGATTGGTCAAGTGCAAAAACCATAAAAATGGAAAATATTTTTTAGCAAATGTGTAAACGAACATGTTGTCTTGATGTAAAGTTAAAAGTTTGACTTTGGTATTTATTATTTATAATCTCTTACAACGATAATACATCATTTACTAATTCAAATATTTTTAACTAACAAAACACAGGTCCGTACTTGTAAACTTACCTGATGATGTTCAAATCTTTCGAAATGTTGACTAATCACAATATGTTATTACATCATTGTATTCAACATTGAACATGCATTAAAATTATGAGCCAGGAAAATATTGGTCCATATTCAAATAAAGAAGTTGATGGTGGTCCTGCATTTACGAAACGTCGGATAAAAAAACTAAATACGCTATCATACGCAGAATTTGATATAAAACAAAAAACTCCAAATGAGTTTTTGTCTATTTTTGCAAATAAACGTTCTGTAGCGGAATAAAGAAATGGTACTTATTTGTTTTTTATCGAATATCTCGGAAACCGGACCTGATATTTTAGTTTTCAAAACGCCCTCAGATTGGACTTCGAAATATGCAACTTTTTCCCCATTTAACCAACTTTGTGTTACCAACGGTTTACGAGATAGCAATACATTTCAATGAAAAAGTGGCCACCCTGTATACAGGAAGACTCATTTTTCTTAATATAAGATGAATTTTTAATAATATTTGGTGCTTTGTCTAAAATTAAATACTAAATTAAATAAAATTTAAAATAAATGTCTTTATACGAGGAAAATCAAAAATGCACTTAAGAGGAAAGTGCCCTTATTTACACTCATATAAAGTTACAAAATATTAATTTAAAAGGATATAATTTTTTTAATGTATGTTGATTTTTTTTGTGATTAAAGTATAATTTTGAAAAAATGGGCATCAGTTAGTTATGCATTTAATATGTGACCAGCAAACACAAACATATAACATACGATGTGTGGCAGAAAAGTAATGAGACTGATTTTTTTACTTTACAAAGTTTTTATTTCTTTCAGATATCAATGTTATCCCCTTAAAATTAGTTCCCTTGGGTAGCTACACACCGATGAAGAAGTTGTTCCCACTGTTCTTAGCAGCGCTGGAAGTCTTCAACCGTTATGGTTTTCAGCATGTCCTTTACAGTCCTTGGGATGATTTGTAAAGTCCCGAAATGACGGCCTTTGAGGACATTTTTCAGATTAGAAAAAAAAAGACTGAGGTCAGGAGAATAAGGGAGATGGGGAACCACAGGAATGCCTTTTGAGGTCAAAAATTCTATTATGGAGAGGGCAATGTGACATGGGGCGTTGTCATGATGGACCAACCATTTCTCATGCGAATGGCTCTTTTTTTTGAACCTTTCAAGGATGGCTTTATAAAAAAATTGGTTAACTTAACTAATTAGTCTTGAAAATCACGTAGTTAACAAATGGAGTAGAAACTCGAACTGAGCTATGGAAGGGTTCTGATACACATTTGCTCTCTCAAGGACAAAAGCGCAGGGTTGCCATATCTCTTGCAATATCGTTAGTCTCATTAATTTTCCGCCAGACCTCGTATATATATTATTTACATATCGTGTTACATAACAAAGTAACTTACATGTTACATAATAAATCACATAATTACTGTAAAAAATTACCTAATTTTGTTATATAGCAGGTTCTTCATAGATGATGTAATATGGGTTAAATACATGTAAGGAACAATGTTATATATCGGAAGACATATAACATTTATAATACTACTATAATATTTAATGTGCTTCTTTATTACCACACATATACATTATTTTTTTATAGAACAATAGTCTTAAAAGTATTCCATATACATAATTACGATGTTATTAAAATGTTCTTATGAAAAATGATTTCAGAAACGTTTCTTTTTCAAATAACAATTATACATTCTCAGCATTTTCTTTTTAAGAATATGCATATGTAATAATTGGCATTATTATTAGTGGGAAATATAAAGAATTTACCAAAAATTCTAAATAAGTCTTTTAATGTTTTAAATTAAAAAATTAAAAAGGTAGACACGTATGAAAATAAAATAAACAGGTTATTAATCTAGTCAATGGCTACATTGAACGTAACATTTTTAAAAAATACAACCATCACGTAAATTTTAGTTTATATAGAGAGGAGACAGAAAGAAAGTCTCTTGAGTAAACACTCTCAGTCGAGCTCGGACTAAGGTCCAGAACTTTCGCCCAAGGGGCGAAAGCTCTCGTTTTTTTAAACAATGTAATGTGTAAAGTTTTGTGTACGATTTGTAAATTATGGGTAAATATTTTTAACTTAATTTTAAAGTGTTTTGTTTAATAATAATTGATTGATTTACATATAAATGCCAATTTTACATTTTCGTCCCGAATTGTCATATTTATCTGATGCATATTTTTATATTATTATGTAGTTATAATGCTTTATTCCCAAAATGGAATTTTATTCACTTTTTCTTAAGACTATTAGTCAAATTTTATACTTATTGTTAATATACATTTGTTAATGTTTTATTACTTATTATTAATCTCTCACCCCTTTCCAAACCAGTAAAATACTCCGAGCATTTGAGAAGCCTCGGCGTTTCTATTCCCTTGGGACTAAAAGAGTCTAAAACTAATTGCCAAAAACCGCTCAACTATGCTATTAAGGGATAATTTTTATTCTTTTAATTTAATTTTTTTATTATTTTTTTGTTTGCCACTGATGGATGGATGTTCCTTCTGAACCCCAGGACCCTTTGGCTGGTGACGGCGCTGCCTCAATCCCTTAATAGTATATTAACAACAGTAGCTAAAGATCTATCAGTAGTTACAAATGGTCTTTAGGCTAGTTGGTTGTTACACATATACCTAATGAGAATATACTTTATTTGCATTTACTACATTCTCAGAATATACTAAGTATATGTTACAGGTCGTCGTTTAAACGTGCTATGCAGATACTGAGAACGTACTTCAAGTATGTGTACAGTATCTAATTTCATTTGATAGTACGTTCTAAGTATATGCTAAGTTTTTAAATTTAGCATATACTAGGCATATCGCTGTCCCAGTTTAAATGTGTAACGTCTCCAAATCACCCATTTTGGGATAAATTATTTTAAAGATTTTTCTTTACTAATTTGTAAGATTTTTCTTTTATAATTTGTAATTTATTATTAAAATAAATAGAAAAATAAATATTTTGAGATATTATAGTGTTGAATTATTGTAATAGACCTTTTCTTGCTAAGAATACATTCTTATCTCAAACCTTAAAATTTTTGAGTTGTTACAGTTTTGAACTGGAACAGCGATATACTAGAAACCCTAATACAGGATGTTTAATTAATATTGAACTTTAAAGAATAAGTGTTTATAATAAAAATCATAAACATTTTTTTAAATGTTAATTTCCAAAAATTTATACTCATTTTTATTACAAATTAAATTCTTTCTTTGGCCTTAAGCAATCAATAGTTTATTGCGTCGATGGCTTGCTTACATTGGAACTCCATTGAACCTAAAAAAAATCAACAAACTTTATAGATATACAAATTAAGTGTACATAATTAATGGAATATTTTAAATATTTTTACGAACGTAAAACATTAAAAATTGTTCATGGCATTCCACCAATAAAAATAAGAGTTGCATATATGATTATTATATTTGATGAAAATTTAAATATATTTTTGTAAATTACTTACCACCATTTTGTAGTTTTTGTCCTCCTTTAGCTAATTTTCTAGGTCATTTCTTACCTTATAGGATTTTTTTCATAGAAAGTGTATGTAATTCTGGTAACGCTGTATTTTAGTTTCAATTCGCCATTAGCATTAACCATATTAATAAATTCTCTCTGGAAATTAATATTTGGAATAACCTATATGTTCTAACATCACTTGTAGGCCCTAAAAAGGAAAAATATAGTATAGAACACACGATGCAATTGATTTTTGTTAATTTATTTACCTATTCGAAGCGAACAAGTGTAATCAAAAACTTTGAGGTTGTCTTTTTCTTCTATTAAGTTTGTGAATGTTTTTTAGTCTGAACAACATTAGTGCATTGTCTAGTGAATTGTCAGATCGGCATCTGGGAAAAATTCATATAGATATGTATATAAACGTTTTTTTACATGTATTTGTTGTTAATTTTTACCTGTAAGCATTTAGAAGGTTCTCAGAACATGAACTACATGCTGGGTATATTACTTTTAGTATCTTCTAAGAATGTTCTGTTATAGCACGTGCTTAATGCATGTAATCAGTGTACGATATTAGGTTAAGTGGCCCGCTGTTGGTTTACTAACCACGACATAGTTGGTGTCATTTGTTTGTAAGTGTTGGAACAACCGAGCGCCTTAGAATGACAGTCCGTCACTTGAGTTGTTAAATAGATGTATAAAGATCTTTAGTAACTTCCAAATAATAAAGACTCGTGTTTCGAGATACGTTTGTTTTATTCAAAGTACAAAATAATACATGGTGCCAGGTCGGATTAGCGGGGTTAATCATTAAATTGGAATAATGAAGACCTTGTTCAAACCCTCAGAACCCTTGTCTCTGGACGGAAGCATCGCAGAAAACTGGAAGCGTTTTTCGCAGAAATTTGATGTATTTATAACAGCCACAGGTTTAGAAAGCAAAACCGAGGAAAAGAAAGTTGCAGTATTCCTGAATTTAGTCGGAGATGAAGGGATATAACTTTTCAACACTTTTAGTTTATCAGAAGCTGAAAAAAAGCAGCTAGCCACGATAAAACAAAAGTTTGACAATTATTGCTCATCAAAAAAAAATGTAACTCTTGAACGTTACAAATTTAATATGATTTTCCTGAAAGACTTTCGACAATTTCGTGACTGAATTTAAAAAAGCTGTCAAGCAAACCAAGTATAAAGAGCAAGATGAAATGATTCGAGACAGAATTGTTGTAGGGTTATTCGACAAGTCGGCACAAGAACGAATGTTGAGAGAGCCCAATCTGACATTAACTAGAGCCATAGATTTTTGTAGAGCGACAGAAGCCAGCAAATCTCAATCAAAAGTTCTGCAGAATGAAACCTACGATAATTCATTGAGCGTTATTAAAGTAAAAGTCGACAATAGAAGAGAAAAAAAAAAGAAAGCTTGTGACTTCTGTGGATACGATCATAAACCAGGAAGATGTCTAGCATGGGAAAACGTTTGCCAAATGTCAAAGAAAAAATCATTTTGCTAGTGTTTGCAGGAGCAGAGATGAGAAGGACAAAGTAAGAAGAAAGAAAATATTACATGAAGTACAAGTAGAAGCTGCTTGCAAGGAAAATGAATCTAATATTGACGAGTATGAATTCTACGTTGATTCTCTGAGTATAGGATCTTTGAGTGAATCGTGGGTGAGTGGTGCAAAAGAAAAGATGTGGAAAGAATCGATCAGGAGCAATAGTAAAATATAACGTGTAAACTCGACACTGGTGCTGAAGTAAGTGTTATGCCACTTAGTATACTGACAGAACTCAAATACCTAATAAAATAAATAAGACAAAAGTAGCACTAGTAGCTTATGGTAATGTCTCCTTTAAAATAAAACCTTTAGAAGAAATTACATTAATGTGTGAAGTAAACAATATAGTTACCTCAGTATTATTTATTGTAGCTGATGTAAAAAATCAATGACTGTTACTTGGCTTACAAGATTGTATAAATTGTAAAATATCTGCTGTTGAAGCTAGTTTTAAATCTTTAGATAATATTATTGAAAAATATCCATCAGTATTTGAAGGCCTAGGTGAGTTCCCAAAATAACATCACATTACATTGAAAGAGAACGCAATCCCACATATTCAGCCACTCAAAAGATAAAAGTGATAGTATGATGTTATCCAAACTTCACTTTGTAACCTCTATGAGCATGAGCTGTGATATAAAAGTCTTGCAGTTGCGGTGTTGCGCACATTTGCTGGTTCATTGGTGGGTTACATTAAAAGTACGTTGTGATCAGATACACATTTTTCGTTTTTTCTTTAATGGTCACTATTCACTTTTAGAATTTTAAATTTAATACTGAATCTTATTGAATCACAATAAGTACTAAAAATATGCTAACGAGATTCTAGATTCATGAATTTTATGATAATATATTCTATTTTAAATCGCATATAAATTTTGAAAATCATCACATTTATCAAAACACGTAATAATACTTTTATTGTACAGTCACCCTATATCTCTCTCTCTGTATCAAATTTCAACTTCACTATAAATTATGTCAAAACTAACCTAACCGTCCACCCTTCTGTCACCCGCTTTCCCCAACCAAGTAAACCAAAACGAATCCAATAGTCGGCAATCATCGGCTTCGCTCGGCTATGGCCGATTCGCCGGCCGCTATTCTGGTATTATTGATTATCCCTAAACTCCTTTGAAATGGAGATTTAAGGGTGAATATTCGCTCACCGCAAAGGGGGCGATAGGGGCATGCAATAATATGTAATCAAAGATAATGGCATTTGTTTTTGTAAAATGTATTGGTGTCAAACACTTGGATCGTTTAATTTTCGAAGAACTAATGAAAATCCTGGAAACGGGAAATAAAATCTTATGCATTTTTTTTAATATTTAATTTTCGAAATACAGGGTTTTTAAATACAAACAACGAAAGTTGTTTTTAGCGAAACTTTTATTTCAAAAAAGCCTCAAATTTTGTCAAAAACCAACGACGAACAGCACAAGGATTTGTGGTTAATTCGGAATTTACTCAACACGCACAAAATAAAAATTATATTAATCTATAATACCAATTATTATCAACTTAATAATATCTTTTCTGTTGCAACTATTGTAATTGAAGCTGATTTCCAGGAAAGTATTTTTATTTTGCAATGCGACAACAGTGTAAAGCAAGCATGGTAGTCGTGCTCATTCATTATTAAAACGCGTGCTCGCACACACCATCCACACTCAATTTAGTGGGCGTCTTGCTCTTTTTAATGCGGCAGCCGAAGCGACAGCTCTATCATAAAATATACGTATACAGGATGTCTCATCAATGCATAATTGATGGATAGCTGTTTTATTATTATAAATAGGAAGACATTTTTAATATAAAAGTTGTATGACCATATCTAACAATTATTCTTAAATATACAGGGTGATCTATAAACGAGGTACTGACTAAATCTATACTTAATTAAAGGAAAACATCTTGCAGGTATGTATACGTATATTTGATTGTTTTCACATCGTCAAACAATTTTAATTGACTTTATTCATTTGCTATGTTGTATATAGGGTGTGTCAAGACGTAATATTACGATTTTCTCAATTTTTTAAAGGATATACATAAGGGTATTCCATTTAAAAAATTGAGAAAATCAGTACTCCGTATTTTGACGCAACTCATATACAACATAGCAAATAAATAGTCTTTTAAAATTGGTTGACGACATAGGCGCCAGAACTTATAAATTGTAAGTGCCCGATCTCTATGCGGGAAATGGCGGCTTTCCCCCTCCACACCCCACTTAGAGTCACCGCCGGTTTTTTAAAAGCCATTTTATAGCTTTGATTTTATGAAAATTTTCTTAGAAAAAAGAGTATTGTCAAATGTCGAATTACTGGAGTTTTGAGGTAGGCTGGAGACTCCCACCTTAATCGGGATATCTAGCACATGGTAACTATATATGCCCATACACATATAGAGGAGCATTGTAAATATACAGGGTGGCCATTTGAAAATGAAACAGAGCCAATTTTGGGCACCCCAGGTCATTTACGAAAAAACGCCCGGACCTGTCAATTTTTGATTTTAGGGGGTTCCGTTTAGTTTCACGTCCTGAACGGAAAGCCTCTAGCGGGGGTAAAACTTACCTCTAAAATCTTAAATAGAAAGAGGAGTCGAATGATATCTTATTTTGAAGGTATTTTAACCCAGATTATAACCCTCGGGTTTTAAATTGCTACTGGTTTCCTAGCCATAATCTTCTAACGATTTTTATTTTCTTTAAATGCTAACTAGTTACTCGAGTAAATGCTGGAAATTCTAACCCTGTGCCTCTATGCATTAATAGAGGTTTTGTTCAAAACGCTCTCAGACATTTTGAAGCATCTGTAAGGTAATTTTAGCGTTTATGTCTGAAAAAAATATTCCTATTCCTGCAAGTGATCGTAAAAAAGGCCCAACAAACAAAGAATTGCTTACTGTTAATTAAGGCATGAAGTTGGAAAAAATTTATTATATTGACAAGCTGTGCAAAGAACAGGGTCATACTTTTCTCAGACTACCTCCTTACTATTGCATATTTAACCCTATAGAGTTAATATGGGCAAACGTAAAATCAGAATTACGAAAATGTAATCAGTCTCCAGAACTGAGTAAAGAGGTTGTAGAACCATAGAAATAATATAGAAAACCAATATAAACATAACATTTAAGCAGAAATTGAAACCTACTGTGCATAAAAACGCGTCTCTGCGCCTGACATCGCAAAATAGTGTGTCTAGAAGCTTGCGCAATATGCATGACTTGTCCCTGTAGTGTTGCCAAATATATTAAACATACCTAACAGAAAAGAATTTTAAATTAATTAATTTTTAAATTATATGATTTAAACAGTTTATATCTACGAAATATCGCCACAAAATAACTTATAAACATTTAAATAATCAACTAATAATATTTATGTGTAATTACATTCCCAAAAATATATACAAATACCGTATTAATGTCATTAATACCGTATTTTTAATGTTCAATAAGCGATTCACCTACAAATTCAATATTGACCTGACTATAGCACTAAAATCCGGTGTTTCAAGGCTATATGACGCTGCCCTTACAGGACCGTTTGTAGTTTATTATTTATGCCGCGTTTGAGAATTCACATCGGATGCATCTGAGATGTAGTAGTAGTAAATCTTTGATCACGTGATTCAGTATACGTAAATGTAATGGGACAGATATGTCCGATGTGGATAAAAAACGCTCGAGATGTAAAAAATGCATCCGATGTGGATTCTCAAACGCGGCATTAATTACATGATGAAAGTGGCATTTTATTTTTAGTTTTGTGTAGTGTTTAGTCAAATCCTAGGTACAATAAAAGACACTTTTACATTGGCTAATGAAAATGTAATCAATGTATTAGGCAGCTGTTATATTTATTACAAGATTTATGTCTGCAAATCTAAACCTACCTAAGAATTATAATTATGTAAATAGAGAGCTGTATATTTATATACAGGCTGCCCAGCGACGGGGAGACATTATCGATATCGGTTTTAAGGCATTTTAAAACATAAACCCGATCTCAACAATCTTAGGAACTCTTCTGTCACTCGATATTTTAATCGGTACTTCCTCTTCGCTTTTTGGCTGGCACAACAATTATTTACATTTCTTCATTCCTTACCGCGTTCGAACCAGTAAGGTTTAAAGAAATTTAAAAAAAACCTACTTTAAAAATAAAGATGTTAATGATTTTCTTATGGATCCCATCTTCAGATCTTGACTTAATGTATATAAAACTGTTTCCTTTTCTAACAAAAAGAATCCTAGAAATCGGGCAACGTGGTAAAGAATTATCGCTCAACATACTTAAAAAAATATTTCAACGAATTGAGAATATCCTACCATTTTGAAGTATGTTAAAAAAAAAATTGTTAATAAAGTGAAAAGTAGGGCATGAACATATATTATAAAGTATATAAAATGATAGATAAATCCAGTTTAGAAGGTATTATAAATAAACTGTGGAAATATCGAGAATCTCGATTTTGAATCGGAAAAATATTCTACGCAATTTAGTATGAAAGCTAATCAAAATGAAACACATGAACGACAAACTGTTATTGACAACTTTCTTCAAACGTTTTCTATTTTTCCGAAAACTAACTAGATAGTTCGAAAATCATTTCCTTCGTTAAAACGCCTCTTGTTCCGAAAAAGGTACACACCTGTCAACATTCATCGTTCATTAAAAAAGTGGTAGATACAAAACGCTTCGTATTGTAAGGCCAAAATATATTTAGAAATCGAAATAGTCATATAAACAAAAAAATCATATGAGTGAGATAACTACCAAATTAATGATTTACAAGTTTATTCCTATTATTTATAAAATAGGCTTGCAATGTGCTGGTGTGGAATGTTATCATCGACTAAAAACTTTAAATCTTTGTATTAAATTGATCGAAAACAAACTATAAATTGGTTTAGGCTATATAGAATGTTTCTAGTAAGCAGCAACTAATTTTTATTATGGAACCGAAAGACCCTTTTAAAAGGGTTCAAAATTAAAATAAAATATGTACCAAGTAAATGTAGTAGTATTTTTTAATTTTTTAATTTATATTGAAAATGGTAACATGAAAGGTTTTCTGTCTAACGACTCAGTCTCGGCTGACAAAATGTAAAAAAATATCGATCATAATATTCCTGGGCCCTATTTTGCACTCCCCAGATTAAATTTAGTTGTTGCAAATGATATTATCAAATAGGATGTCAAATCACAAGCAAAATCTCGTGACTACAGTACTAATGATTGCCTGTTTGGAAAAGTATCTTTGTTTGTAAATATTTATATGCATAGTTATATTTAAATGCGCGAGTGTAATGTTAAGTATAAACAAAATCCGCCCATTATGTATATTCGTTTAGTTACCGACCCTAGTAGATAGGCAATTTGTTATTGTTTTAAGTTTTACCGTAGGGAGAGAGAAAATCAATATTAGGATAAATGGTCCAGCTCCTTTCTGGTTACGTAGGTACCTAAAAAGTATTTTAGTTTTTGGTTAAGTAATTAATTATTGTAACAGTGATTTTCTTGTGATAGTACCTAATTTAATAATAAACGTAGTCAAAACCGGAGCACGTGGTTTTTCTGGAAAGTATTTTTAAAATCACAAGCAAAATCTCATGACTACTGTACTAATGATTGCCGAAAATTAACTAATTCATATTTTATGCCATATCTTTCTTAATAAGGACTGTCAGAACCATATTTACCTTAACTTGAAATTTTTTTAATCGTTTTTTGTATAGAATCATCTCTAAAAATGTATGATTGAAATGTGTGAACTATTTGTTCGATCAATAAAAAACTTGCACCGGTCCTGTTCGCGCCAGCACCGTTATACGCATGAGCTCCGACACACTATTTTCTCCTTATGGTTTCATTTTTGATATATGGAATCGGCTTTCTATACTATTTCTATGTGTAGAACTCGTTAAGAAAGTTCTAGTAGCAGACCGCCAAGAGCTTTGGAAAAAAACTGCGTCGAACATGTTATTAAAGAAGAAGATGAGTATGTAGTATTACCCTCTTTACAACCCAACATAATTCAACCAACTGATGACTCTAGTTCAAAGGATTCAGACTGCCATGATTATTTATAAAGATACTTTAGAATTGAATTGTTTTTTTTTTTTGTTTTATTTGCAAAGAATTTATTTTTCTTTATGGTTTTTGCTTTGAAATTTCGTTTTCCAGAAAAAAAAGCGAATGGGGTACAAAATTGGCTCAGTTCACGTCTGGTACCCTGTTTAAACCAAACGCCCTTACAGGCAGGTACACTTTACTCGCTTTTTTACGTTTTATAATTTAATATTCAGTTGTAGCAAGTTAACGAGCTATAATGATTTTTTTTAAGTCCAAGTAAGACTACAATTAAGTGCATCTGTCTAAATCAAGGCGTATAATAACGTCCAATTTATAATGATTCGATTTCCTTTTAACGAATACTTTCTTGCATATGATATATATTAAAAGTATTTATAAAATAAATTTATAAAATGAGGTAAGTATCTACGCCTATGGCAGATCAAACAAAATTGTCGGTAAAGGTTCCGAACGAATTTTTATGTTCTGCAATTGATAATGGAAAAACTATACAAGAAATTGAAAAATCTAGGATTAAGCTATCATCGTTTCATGTAGAAGACCTTGAAAATAATCAGGATATTATCAGGGATTGGAAAACCTTTTTTGAAAAATTAGATTATAAGAAAAAGTGTCCGTTTCCTACACGCTCTATAAGGGAAATAAAAACCAGCGATGAGATTTTGCATAGATCGTCATTTAATGGAGCATGGGAACGATTCGTTATATTACCCCCCCAAACAGAAAAGGATAAATCCAGAATTAAACAAACACGAATTTTTGTATCCTGACCGCAAGTATGAAGGTAAGATTATTTAACTTTCTAATAATTGTTTACTCCTAACGCCATGAATCTATTGTTTAAGGTCTTGTACCTATATCTACTGATAAGTTTCAAGATTTGCAACATCTGAAAAAGTTGTGCTCAGAAGAAACTTAACAATACTACGATAAATTACCTTATTCTGACAAAAAAAAAAAAACAAGAAAAGAAAAGCAAGAAGAAAAATAACAGTCCGATGTGACTAGACATTCCTCATTTATGTTATTAAAATTCAGATTTTATTTTAGGACATTCCTCGTTTTCTATTGTATATTTTATTAATGTAGAGACATTCCCTGTTTTTACCGTGGACAATACGTTGTTTTTTATTATTTTACTTATTTGGTAAACAAAAAATAGTATATTGTTTCACGAGTGACGAAAATGATTTTCGACGATTAAAACACTATACTTTTTCTACGAACTCTATTATGTCATGTAGGTACCTACTAAAATGAAAAAAAAAAACAAACGTTAGCAAATGCTTTATTTTGTGTTAGGAATAACAAAAAATTAACCAACAATTGAATATTTCAGAAATATTATTTATTATTTAAATATTGATTTATTGTTATATTTGAACAATTGTTCAAAATTATGGGAGTATCACACTCAAGCTTTTTATTTATTGAGGTAGATGCCGACATATTTGTTCTACTGTTAAATGTCATTTCAGATGATGATGCGCCATAATCGGATGAACTAGTAGTTTCCTTATTTTGAACAGATTGTAAAATTTTGGTTTGTATTTGGTTTTTACTGTTCGTGGATTCATCAACATATCCTTCCGCAACACTACTAGATTTCCAACCACCGTGCTTTTTTAACAGAAGCAAGTCACCTACTGCATCATAGAAATAGTATAGAAAGCCGATTCCATATATCAAAAATGAAACCATAAGGAGAAAATAGTGTGTCGGAGCTCATGCGTATAACGGTGCTGGCGCGAACAGGACCGGTGCAAGTTTTTTATTGATCGAACAAATAGTTCGCACGATATTTCAATCATACATTTTCAGAGATGATTATATACAAAAAACGATTTAAAAAATTTCAAGTTAAGGTAAATATGGTTCTGACAGTCCTTATTAAGAAAGATATGGCATAAAATATGAATTAGTTAATTTTCGGCAATCATTAGTACAGTAGTCATGAGATTTTGCTTGTGATTTTAAAAATACTTTCCAGAAAAACCACGTGCTCCGGTTTTGACTACGTTTATTATTAAACAGCGAAATTATATACAAAAACTTTAATCCACAATCTAAATTAGGTACTATCACAAGAAAATCACTGTTACAATAATTAATTACTTAACCAAAAACTAAAATACTTTTTAGGTACCTACGTAACCAGAAAGGAGCTGGACCATTTATCCTAATATTGATTTTCTCTCTCCCTACGGTAAAACTTCAAACAATAACAAATTGCCTATCTACTAGGGTCGGTAACTAAACGTATATACATAATGGGCGGATTTTGTTTATACTTAACATTACACTCGCGCATTTAAATATAACTATGCATATAAATATTTACAAACAAAGATACTTTTCCAAACAGGCAATCATTAGTACTGTAGTCACGAGATTTTGCTTGTGATTTGACATCTTATTTGATAATATCATTTGCTACAACTAAATTTAATCTGGGGAATGCAAAATAGGGCCCAGGAATATTATGTTCGATATTTTTTTACATTTTGTCAGCCGAGACTATGAGTCGTTAGACAGAAAACCTTTCATGTTACCATTTTCAATATAAATTAAAAAATACTACTACATTTACTTGGTACATATTTTATTTTAATTTTGAACCTTTTTAAAAGGGTCTTTCGGTTCCATAATAAAAATTAGTTGCTGCTTACTAGAAACATTCTATATAGCCTAAACCAATTTATAGTTTGTTTTCGATCAATTTAATACAAAGATTTAAAGTTTTTAGTCGATGATAACATTCCACACCAGCACATTGCAAACCTATTTTATAAATAATAGGAATAAACTTGTAAATCATTAATTTGGTAGTTATCCCACTCATATGATTTTTTTGTTTATATGACTATTTCGATTTCTAAATATATTTTGGCCTTACAATACGAAGCGTTTTGTATCTACCACTTTTTTAATGAACGATGAATGTTGGCAGGCGTGTACCTTTTTCGGAACAAGAGGCGTTTTAACGAAGGAGATGATTTTCGAACTATTTAGTTAGTTTTCGGAAAAACGTTTGAAGAAAGTTGTCAATAACAGTTTGTCGTTCATGTGTTTCATTTTGATCAGCTTTCATACTAAATTGCGTAGAATATTTTTCCGATTCAAAATCGAGATTCTCGATATTTCCACAGTTTATTTATAATACCTTCTAAACTGGATTTATCTATCATTTTATATACTTTATAATATATGTTCATGCCCTACTTTTCACTTTATTAACAATTTTTTTTAACATACTTCAAAATGGTAGGATCTCAATTCGTTGAAATATTTTTTTATGTATGTTGAGCGATAATTCTTTACCACGTTGCCCGATTTCTAGGATTATTTTTGTTAGAAAAGGAAACAGTTTTATATACATTAAGTCAAGATCTGAAGATGGGATCCATAAGAAAATCATTAACATCTTTATTTTTAAAGTAGGTTTTTTTTTAAATTTCTTTAAACCTTACTGGTTCGAACGCGGTAAGGAATGAAGAAATGTAAATAATTGTTGTGCCAGCCAAAAAGCGAAGAGGAAGTACCGATTAAAATATCGAGTGACAGAAGAGTTCCTAAGATTGTTGAGATCGGGTTTATGTTTTAAAATGCCTTAAAACCGATATCGATAATGTCTCCCCGTCGCTGGGCAACCTGTATATAAATATACAGCTCTCTATTTACATAATTATAATTCTTAGGTAGGTTTAGATTTGCAGACATAAATCTTGTAATAAATATAACAGCTGCCTAATACATTGATTACATTTTCATTAGCCAATGTAAAAATGTCTTTTATTGTACCTAGGATTTGACTAAACACTACACAAAACTAAAAATAAAATGCCACTTTCATCGTGTAATTAATGCCGCGTTTGAGAATCCACATCGGATGCATTTTTTACATCTCGAGCGTTTTTTATCCACATCGGACACATCTGTCCCATTACATTTACGTATACTGAATCACGTGATCAAAGATTTACTACTTACTACATCTCAGATGCATCCGATGTGGATTCTCAAACGCGGCATAAACAATAAACTACAAACGGTCCTGTAAGGGCAGCGTCATATAGTCTTGAAACACCGGATTTTAGTGCTATTGCCAGGTCAATATTGAATTTGTAGGTGAATCGCTTATTGAACATTAAAAATACGGTATAATTGACATTAATACGGTATTTGTATATATTTTTGGGAATGTAATTACACATAAATATTATTAGTTGATTATTTAAATGTGTATAAGTTATTTTGTGGCGATATTTCGTAGATATAAACTGTTTAAATCATATAATTTAAAAATTAATTAATTTAAAATTCTTTTCTGTTAGGTATGTTTAATATATTTGGCAACACTACAGGGACAAGTCATGCATATTGCGCAAGCTTCTAGACACACTATTTTGCGATGTCAGGCGCAGAGACGCGTTTTTATGCACAGTAGGTTTCAATTTCTGCTTAAATGTTATGTTTATATTGGTCTTCTATATTATTTCTATGTACTGCATCCACTAATAACGTTGCGGATGTTCTGCGGAAACAGTGCCCAGTGTAATCTTGAGGATTCGGAAGCGTTAAAAACTGAGCAATTTCGTTAGGAAATTTACTGATTTTATTAATTCCAACAACCTGTCTGCTACACTTTCCATTCTGATAGTTAATAAAGAATCTTTAATTAATTTGATCCATGTTTGCGGGACGTAGGCTCATATATTTTTTAGAAATATCATAAAAGGGTCCAGAAATATGAAAAGAACGCGGAACTTTTGTTTTTGTATTACGGATTTTAACTAACAGAATACTTCCAGTATCCTTTACATCGCTTATTGTTAAATCTTTTAGTTCGTGGCAACGACAAGCGCCAGATAATCCAAAAACTAATGCTACC
Source organism: Psylliodes chrysocephalus (assembly GCA_927349885.1). Classification (NCBI taxonomy): domain Eukaryota; kingdom Metazoa; phylum Arthropoda; class Insecta; order Coleoptera; family Chrysomelidae; genus Psylliodes; species Psylliodes chrysocephalus. The sequence continues at coordinate 31,537,058 of OV651825.1, forward strand.
TACAAATATTAGTAGTTATGTATTAAGTATTTGTTAAAATAAAAATAATAATTCCGTTACCTTTGTTATTAAATATTTATAGTCAGGTGCATTCTTTAGGAAAGTCTTTATGTCTTCAGGCGAAAAAATTTTGGATTTTTGGCTTTTAAAACCATCAGATTTTCTTTTCAAAAGCGAACGTAACTTTGGATATTTACTAATATCGACATCATTTTTAACAGAGAGTGTAGTTCTTAGCATCGAATAAATGGACCATAACGTCGACGGTTTAAAATTTGAACATATTTTTCCAAAGTATGCTAGTAGTACAGTTTCCGAAAATGATTTCACTTTATTTTTTTCTCTCCAGTCCAAAAATTTGATATAAATTTCTTCATATCTCTTTTTTGATTTGGCCGGTAATAAATCTGAAGAGGTTTCTTCAGCTTTAAAAATAATTTCTGGGGTAGTACAATCGCTTTCTGACTCAGACATCATGAAAATGTGTTAAATTTAGGACGAACTGAAACTGACAGTTCTCAAAAGTGATAAAACTTCAAATAAACAAATGAAAACCAGGAAACTAGATGTAGATTGGTTTAATTTGCACTATTTTTATACATTTTTATTTTATCTTTAATTCATTAAAGTTTAGGTAAAAACGCATATAGAATTTAATGAGCATCTTTTTATTTCATTATTAATAATTATAAGCTGCCAAAATATTATACGAGGCGACTGATATATGAAAATATGTAACAACTTACTTTCGTCACTAGGGACGAAAGTAAACGTTATGGGATTTTTTCTCACTAGTGACCACTGATCTGTATTATTTTACTGGATAGGATATAGGCTATATTTAATATACTAAAAAACCGTTCCACCAAGGAGACCGGAAGTGGAACAATGCTGGCCGATTTGGGCAAATTATGGTGGGTTCACAGAACTGAAATTTGGGATAATTTGACATACCTAACCTATAATTTGATTAGTTTTTCTTCTTATTCTTCTTCTATTCCTTTTGCGGGCGATGTCCTTCGGGAAAATTCACCCATGATTTGATTTTTTATGAAAGAAAATATAAAAATAGAAACGTGAATCATATTGTGTCTTTAGGAATGAACGTTTATTGTTTATTTCATACTCTTTTTACTTTGTTTTCCACAATAAAAACATCTCATCGTAGCTTGTTGACACAATTAAATGACAAATGTTATGACAAATGGAAATAGAGGTTACGTTAAATAACATCCGGTCCGCCATATTATTTGCCCAAATCGGCCAATTTTTCGGAACATTTTTTAGGGGGCTATATCCTATCCAGTAAAATAATACAGATCAGTGCTAGTGACGGAAATCAAGTTTTCGCTGAAAGTATCCTGTGGCGAAAGATGTCTTTTTGTAAGAGTTCGTAGAAAAACTATTTTTTGTTGCAATATTACTATGTAATGTTTATTATAAGTTGAAAAATATATATGTGTTGAATTGATTTAAATTTATTCTCTAATTAAGGATCCTAAAGGTTTTAAACTTTAAAATTCGTTTTTCTCAAAACTTACTTTTTGTGGCATTCCCCCTTTTTCCCTTGTGGTCTTCATATGAAACAGATATTCCCATGGTTTCCACCGCTACAGCGCATGTGCGAAAAGTAAGAGTCGTTTTTCTCAATTAATAATCATTTAATTTTTGTCAAAACTGTCTGTTTGGTTAAAAAATGTAGATGTTCATGCATCATTATGAATAATTGTGGAATTTAACAAAACTTATTTATGTTCTTTGTTTATACAAAAAATTGAACAGCAACTTTCTACTATACGCTAAAGCAACTGAAACGATGATTTTCCGGAAAATCTCTTTCACAGGTTTGATATAAAATTTTCCGCTCTACAACTTTGTTCCATAGAAATTTTTCATCAAAATGCGTAATTTACATGTAGAATGCGGAAAGCCGCAAAATATATACATTTGTTTTTTGGCGCGCTCTAGCGACAAAAATATGACGTTTGGCAAAAAATATATAGGAACATAATCGATAGGAAATTGTTTGGTCTTCAATAAAGGTACAGCAAAATTTTTTAGAAAACGCATAATTCTTGAGTAGAATACAAAAGTCTGGGGAAAAGACGGCGAAAACTGTACCTATATACTTATCTAATATCTTCTTATGATCATTCTCATATCTGCGCATAGTGAAATTTTGTGAAAAGAAGCCAAACTTTAATTGTTTTTATGGTCTCTACGCGGTATAAGTAAAAATCTTCATTTCAGGATAATTTTTTGTCCAAGAGCCTAACAGAGATCATATTCTATTCTATAAGTGATATTGGAACAAAAATTTTCAAGTCCTCGGTAGTATAGTGGTCAGTATCCCCGCCTGTCACGCGGGAGACCGGGGTTCGATTCCCCGCCGTGGAGAAATTTTTTATTTTTAATTTTTTTTTTTTTTCTAAAAATTTAAATCCAATTTTTAAATAGATTTTTTTTATAAAATATCTAGTGAAAAAAAAATTGCTATAACTTTTAAACAGCGTCTGGTATCTTTCCGAACTAGGTACCTACTAGAGATACCTACCTAGGTATCTAGGTTTGTTTTCATAACACATGAAATTTTTTTTTGATATTCTCTTTATAGGAAAGAGGGAAGGTACCTAATTATTATTAGTATCACAGGGGTTGTCAATGTTAGTAAGGATATAAAAACACGGAAGAACATTGTACATTTTCAGCATTTTCCCAGCACATAATAAAGTTTAGGAATTGTATAACAAGTTCTTTATACAATTGTTTAGGCCGGTTTAGAAAGGAATTACCTGCTTTACTGATAGATAATGTAGGTAGGTATCTACAAGAATTTTAGGTTTCATTATTTAGAATAATTAGATGAATAAAAAAATTTTTAACAACCGTTTAAACCAACTTCTTCTACTGACTAATAGATGTCCCTAGTCTCTACAAAATTATATTAATGTAACTAAATTTATTAACTACTGTTCCAAACCTCAATATTTTTAAGATCATACTTCACAGGATCATTTCTGTAGTATATCTTCGCATACTCTCTACTCAAATGTAGAGTTGTCGCAACCATGATGACGAGATATAGTTTCGTATCCTGAGCGTGAGGCAGACATTTTGCGAGTCTTTTGATTCGTGAAATTGTTATCGATGATCGTTCACTCGCTTTTAGCGGGTTACGGATAGGAAACAGTCCGAGTGGTTGCATTTTTTTTAAATCAAAATATAATTATACTTAATAAACATATTTCTAGGTGTCCCTATAATCACATTTACTTTCAAAGTACTAGAGTAAAACAAACTTAAGTTTGGTACACCCACGTGTTGATCCGATGATTGCGCCGTAGATTTATTGACTATCGTTAGAACAGAAGTAAAAGTTGGAAATGCTTTTGCCAGTTCTCCCACTTTATACACATAAATTGGCAGGTTGGCAGCGGATATCACCGAAGTGGACGCGATACATTGGCGTACAAAATTATTTTATAGATGTTAATAACAATTTCGAGTAAATAGTTTAATAAATTGTGAATAGCCGTTGAAATTTTGTAAAATTATTATTTGAATATTATAATACATGTTTAATAATTATTTATAATCCATAAATACATGCGATTGTCCGGTTCCGCCGATAACAATTTAAAATTACTTATTCTATGAAACGACACTGGCAGGTAAACATTACTGCGAAATTCTCGGAGCCGAATAAATTTTCTGTTCATGCAAGCCAGCATTGTCTTTTGTTCTTTTCTCAGAAGCCATCTATCGATATATTTCAAGTTTAAACGTAGCTGAACAAAAATGGCAAGTACACACAGAACGAGATAACTCGTAGTTGGCGTCCTTAGACAAGAATGCAATCTACGAGTTATCTCGTAGTTGGCAGTCAACGTGTTAAAATTATTTGTTTTTAGTACCACCATCTGTACCTAAAGATTAGGCAGTTTCGTCTATAGTAGATTCAGGTCGAGATTCAGGTAAAGTACTTTGATCTCCGTTTACTCACTTTTAATAAATTGTTGGTAAAGCAACTTCGGTACTGAACCACTTAAATATAAAAAAAATACTGAATTTAAAAATTAGATAATATATATCTTCTTATATATTTCATGCGTGGCAACCCTGTACAAATGCGTCAAATTCTTTGTTTAAAAATGGCCAATTTTTATATTTTAAGATCAAATTTCTCAATTAAACTCGAATAATCCGCAAATGTTTCTTTATGTTCTTGATATATGTAAATACTCTACTTTCTAATAGTACTAAAAATATACCCATACCAATGCTTTTTTCGAACTTAGAAATATCTATAAATAACCTATCTATTTTATTTTGAATGATGGTTATAATGATATTAAGAACATAAGTTCTTGGTTTATTTATATTTATAATTACTATCTAGCTAACTACTTACTATCCAGAAATTTTTTATCGAAAAATAGAGGTTACGTATAGGTATTTTGGATGAAATCAAACAGTAAATAGGCTTCTATCAACTAGGAAATAGACAGGTATTCAAGAAAAATATAACAGACTTACATAAAGAGTTTAATTTTCTTCTCCAAATAGTGGATTATCACATTCACGTATCATTCAAAAAGTTTCTGGATAACTCGACAACTACACTGTATTTACTTTTAATAAGTAACGTTCTTTAACATTAACTTTTAAAAATCACTTTTTATTTCAAATTCACGGAATTGTTTTCAAGCAAGAACGCTTACTCGAAATTCGAATATCGGTTATCGTATTCATTTTTACTTTCCTATCTGTATACAGATATAAGGAAAGTATAGGAATCATGATTTTTATCGACCTCGAGTTTTCGACGGATTTTTACGTTTTGAGGTCCCCTGAATCCGTTTTGACTATTTTCGCGATGATGTCTATGTGTGTGTGTCTGTGTGTCTGTGTGTCTGTATGTCTCATAACTCATGAACCGATACACAGAAAAACACCAAATTTTAAACTAAAACTTTATTCCAGCGTCCAATGAACTGATTAGATTTTGGGCAGAGTCGGAACATCTGGGGGGATACTTTATAGGTGGTCATTTTTATATTTTATGAAATATATCTGTTATTTACGTTTGGAGAAGAAAATTCTTCAAATAAAAGTTACTTCTAATATAATTATCTATAATTTTTGTTTTATACAAAATTTTCCTAAAATGGTCCGTATTCGAGAAATTTGACAAAATGTAAAAAAAATATTTTTTTATAAAAATTGTTCAAATAAAAGTTGTTTGTAATATAATTCTCTATAATTTTTATTCCATACATAATTTTTCTAAAATGGACCGTATTTGAGATATTTGAGAAAATGTGTAAATTTCGAATTTTGAAGAAAACTCAAAAACAGATAAAGAAAAAAACATTAAATTTTAAACTTAAGGTTTATTTCGGCCTGACGTGAAATGATTAGATTTTGGCAAAGTTGGAACATCTAGGGGGGTACTTTATGGGAGGCTGTTTTTATATTTTATGGAATATAAAGGGTTATTTATGTTTAGAGAAAAAAATTGTTCAAATAAAAGTTATTTCTAATATTATTATCTATAATTCTTGTTTTATGTCAAAATTTCCTGAAATGGTCCGTATTCGAGAAATTTGACAAAATGTGCAAAATTCTGATTTTTATGAAAATTGTTGAACTAAAAGTTGTTTGCGATATCGATCTCTATAATTTTTGTTTATACATGATTCTTCTAAAATGGACCGTAATGGGAAAGTGCTAAATTTAAATTTTTCAGTATTTTCGTTTTCAATGAATATCTATAGAAAAATGTTTCGAGGTAGATGTATGTGGACAATGTATATATTTAGTTTATCCTCTAAACATTTATAGAGATGCTGCAATAGGTTGTACAAAATAACCGGAAAAAGCCTATAATAACTAGATACATCAGATTTTTATGTATCTTACGATGTATGTTTTGATGTTGTCAATTTTTGAAAACAAATTTAGTTTGAACATCTTTATTGAATATTAAACTGGGAAACGAAACTTTGCCAAAAGGCTCTGCAGTTTTCTGAGACTCAGTTGTAAGTTTCATATTATATTTTTTAAATTTGCGATTTTTGCGGAATCATCAATTTTCACCTGTGTCATTGTTCTTTCGGAGAAACGAAATAAGAAATTAATAAACACTCACCTCTAATTGAAGTCACAGAAGCCCCATGTTCCATTCGTTGTCTCGTCTTTCCCATCCAAGGTCCAAAAACCATTTTTTTCGCGACACCCGGTATATTTAATTCCGGAAATCTTCTGTTCCCGGCAACGAGCTTTCATTCTGACCTCAATACTCAACGTCTCATTCCGTTTCAATAGCAAGCCTTCAATGCCTCCAGGTTATTATTAAACTCAAATTTTTTTACTTTTTTTTACTCTAAAACTGTAAATGGTTTGCTTAAAAAATGTCCTAAGACAGTGAATTTTTATGTTACACGAATATAGTTAAACATAAAAAAATGTATTTCCTATTGCTTAAATTAGCAGATGTGCTTTCTTTTATAATTAAAAAATTTAAAGAACTACATTGCTTGAAAAATAAATAATTTGACCTATATTTATTTACAAGTCTATCTTTATTAAAAAAAAAAAAACGGTTTTTTCCAAATAAGTTCATTTGAGTTTAATAAAAATCCTAAAACCATCGCCGACCACTATTTTTTGCAGCCTTGTCCATTCGATCTATGCAGAATTTACACCTTCCAAAAACTAAATACTGCAGATTTTCCGCTCGTACTTTTTCCACAGAAAATAAATTCGAAAGGTGTAAAGTTCTGAAGATAAAACGTCTTTATTGTCAAATGAAACTATTACAAATACACCACATCGTCAATGTCGATACAACAGGCAGAAAGATGTTTCTGCGCATGTGTCCCATCGGCATAGACGACGTCAACAAACATGAGTTGCTTTACGAAAAAAAACTAATTTTAAAACCGAGTAAAATTGATGTATATCTAGCAACTCCAACATACTCCTACCCGTTACATTTTTCGGACATAGCGAATCGACACATTGATTTTAAAGCACTGAAAAGAGAAAAAAATAGTAAAATTAACTATATTTATTGATTAAAATTTGAATAAATAGAAAAACAATTTCAGTTACAGGGAACGTAATAACATTACTATACAACGTAAATGCAACGTTCATGAGAAGTTGTTGAGGGAAATAAAAACCTCGTAAAACTTCTATTTTTTATTTACCTAGTTAACCTAACCTTACCTAACGTAATAAAGTAATTTGCTAAAAAGAACAAGAACTGTTTATGTCAATTGTCACTTGCCAATGTTTCTTGTCATATGTCATGTTTGTTTTTTTTTAATTTGCAGAATTTCTTTTATAATTATTATTAAAAACATTTGAGTAGAAGTGGTAAGGATCCTCTATAAAATAGAAAACTATTTTCTGAACCATTTTCTTCGTTTTAGATTACAATGCCTGTTGTAAATTTTAACAAAATGTCCGGGAATATTTGGATCATATTTTTGTAGTTTTCGACAGAATGAGCTGGAGCTGGTTTATAGAATTATAAAAATGTCCGGAAATATCTGATAACTTTGTTAGAAGATAAAAGGACTTGGTTTATGAAATTATAAAATGAGGAGCTTTGGGGCAAAACCGAATAAATCCACAATAAACGATTTTTGGGAAAACACGATTTTCCAAATAGACAAAAAGTACTGGTTTTTCGTTTGTTTTGTGAAAACAATAATATTGGAGGCATCATAAATAATACACCCTCTGCAATTATAATTTTGAAAAATAATTTTTGTTAAAAATATGACAAAAAAAATTATTTATTCAGTTTTACCCAAATCAAAATTCAAAACTACCCGCACTAATATAAGAGGAAAAACAAATGAAAATAAAGAAATATCTCTTACAAACTGCTTTTAAACTACAGCGAATGCTGATGTGTTGTTTACACCACTTTACTAGTGGATTTATTCGGTTTTGCACAAACACATCAATTTCGACAATTAATTTTACAAATATTTATTCGGTTTTGCTCGGACAGGTAGTTGAAATCTGTCGCTAACTTAATTTTCATAAAAAGTGGATTTATTCGGTTTTGCTCCAATGCTCCTCAAATGAGGACCTCTAAATACTTGAAATACCTTATGAAAGAGATATACAAAACTAAGTTGCCACGTTACTGGCCTATTTAAGGATGTAAGTGGTGGCAGTAATTCCTTTTTCCCTAGCTGGCTCTTAAAATTTAATGATTCGGAGAGTGAAGGTATTAATAAAAGTATATCTAACTGTGATTTGATATAATATCTCTTTTAGCTTATGCACAATTTACCCTGTGGTTTATAATCCCCTACAAATGGTTATTAAAGCTGTTAATGTGTTGATGGTATTAACGACAGGATACAATTTATCTTATGGTCCCCCTTTTAGTACTAGAAGGTGCACAGGTGAGTTTACATGTTTAATTTTTCAAGTTTATCTTAGGAATTATTTTAGGAATTTATCAAAACGAGCCACTACTTCTAAATTTGGAGAAATACTTGTGGCTGAGAAGTTATAAATCTTACTGCAATCAAACTGGTGATCGTTCAGGATGCGGTAATAACTGATGATGGCTTCTGGAGGTGCCAAAGCCTCAGCAAGGGGCTGCAAGTGAATCATAGCTATATAAATTGAGATTCCTATGCATGTCGCTAACATGTGTGTTTTAGGTAATATTTCAGTTCAACAAAAGACCCACTAAGTTATTAGATACATAATTATTCATAAGATAATTACAGTAAATGATAAATAAAGGCCTAAAATAAAATAACACTATTGGTATGTGATTTTAGGGAAGCATGGAGAGGTTGAACTTATCACAGATTTAGGGGCCCTTCTTTTACAAGAAACAAAATCCACAATATGTGATTCCACTTTACTAAGAATGTAACAAACTTCTGGGTAATAATATACTTAATCGAACTAAAAATACATTTTAAAAATATTGTATTTTAGATTTCCTTTGTACCTGAAAACATTCTAAGAATTTTAGAAGTAAAATAAATACTACAGACTTGTCTAAAGAAGAATAGCTATATGACATCTGAAGTTTTATAAAAAGTGAATCTACATTGTTACGGGTTTATTGCATAATAAGATTTGATTTATTAAAATAACGATTTGTAGTAAAAGACGAGATTTTTAAAAGAACAAATGTACTTACGACTATCAAGATGTGATGAATAATCCAAATTAATTTTCTTAGCAGTTCATTTAAAACATAAATAAAATAATTTAATCATCAGACGTCATTTAATAATAATAAAAACATTCTAAGTATGGTTATGTTTACATAAATAGTTTTAATGTATGGGGCACAGATCACTTGAATATTCTTCTTTTACCATTTACCAGTACTGCCTTTAATGCTGCTAAGCCCTTCATTTAAGTGGCTGCTTAACTGCTAGGATATGGGTCTTTATTTCTTCCATAATTTCTCTAGAGTGTTTATCTCTCTCTCTCTCTTTCGTTTTCTCTCTCTCTCTTGTTCCCGCTTCTTTTCCTGGCTAACCTAGAGACGTGCACGTGGTGCAACTCCGAATTTTCCGGATTTAATTAGTCTGAAAAGAATAAATTATTATTAGGATTAGTTACTTATATATCTAAGAAGATATATACACACTTTTGTGGATTATATTTTCCTAAATAATTTTAAAATAAACTTATGAGGCCCAACTCCAACAGTGGTAAGTTATAGACAGAAATACATGTTTAAAATAAATGCATTAGTAATATATAGTATAAATGCTTTTTTTACCCAAGCTAACTGTACCTAATTATATTTTAGGCCTTTTTAGAATACCTCCCTCAGCTTTTGCTTACCTAGCAATCTAAGCTATATCTCCCGCTGCTTCGAGCTAAGTAGATAGCTAAAGAGTAGCTATTAGAATACAGCTACCCCTACTCGCTTCCTGGTCCCGGTAAAATAACATATATGCATTCTATAGGCTGCTAAAGTGCCTGAAGATGGTAAAGTTACTTACCAGTTCAATTTAGAACCATCTAGAAAACCTGAAGTGTTCCTCTTCATAACAAGTAAGATTAGTTTAGTTTTCAAGCATCCTGTCGGTGGTACCCATTAAACCAATTAAAGGAATCAACTGGAGGAGTAAAAACATACTGTAAACAAATTATAATTTATTATTTGAGTAATATTTATATGCAGTATTCATTACTGTAAACCACAGTTAGTACTAACCTAGGGTAATCGATTGAATACTAATTGAATTTTATACCATTTGATAATCTTGATATTGTCCAACATAACTACAGATACTTTGTCTAATTAAAATATATTCCTGAAAGAACTCTTCTCAGTACGAATTTGTTTATTTGATTGTAACCTATCAATTAGCCGGGTAATTTAGGAAATAGTAAAGAACCTACACTGTTAACCCTCCCTGTCTTTAACCAAGGGGTTAATGAGAAGAAAAGGGCTAACAACATGGTACGTCTATATTGAAAAAAAACAACATCAGATTCAAGCAAGTGCCAAACTAGAAGAAAATTTGAGAAAAATCACAGACGATGCCCTCGAGCATACATCAGAATATCCTGCTAAAAAACATGAGTTGTTTTTTTATAAAATCTTCATACTAACTTGGAAATCCATAATTATGCATAAAATTTGTGAAATTCTAAAAAAAAAATTAGAGGTTTTATTTAAAACAACAAAGTAAGACAAAATTACCTAAAAATAAGTGCAACGATTTAAACTTAAGTATATTTTTTTACTTTCTATATAATTTCCTTCAATAATAGTTAAACAAGTAGGTCAATCTCTTTTTTATTCAATATGTAGTTAGAATAAAATAATTTTTGGTTACCTTTGTATAAATAATAAACTAACAAAATAAAAATATATAAATATCTATACAAAAAAAAAAAGTTAAAAGGTTTGATTTTAAAAAGATGATATATCTCTGTGAGTACAGGTAAGCAATCTGGAACCTCAGCTATCTCATGATATATGCCCAAGTCATTGTTGCAATCATCTATTATTCACAGATCTAATTTTTTTGCATCATACAATTGCCATCTTGAAACGTACCTTATATAAATATACTTTTGTACAATCGTTCACTGTTTAAGCTTCTAGTGAACCTTTGCAATATTGATACCTTATTATTACTATTAAGCAAATTTTGTCCAATCGTTCAGTGCTTTATAGGTGGCTTCTACTATCGTACATGTGTAATTGCATTTGTGATATACCTACCTCTACTTTTGTGATATTACTACTTGATTTCAAGAACATTTTAATAATAAATTTATATAAATATTTTGTTTTATTTGAAATTTCCATGTCTCGATTGAGTTTTTACTATACCTCAATTTCAGCCTCTCCGTATTACATTACACAAAGAACAATATAGTGTGTCCATGGATGGACTTAATTATACTTGTGAAAATATTTATTTTAAATTAAAAAAAGTTTTTCATAATTTCTTAATGTGAATCGAATTTATTTAACAAGTAAATTATGAAGAATTACTTTTTTAATTTAAAATAAATATTTTCACAAGTATAGTTAAGTCCATCCGTGGACACACTGTATAATGCAGTAGAACTAATTCATATTATAACATCTATAGAAAGTTTCAGAGCAACTTTCAGGGTAAGTACCGTAAAAGTGCTAGTGTGATGTTTTCCGAACTTCACTTATTAACTTCTGTGAGATGTGCTATAAAAGTCTTGCCGTTGCGGACATTCGGTGGTTGCAGGGATATTAGGGTTACATTAAAAGTACATTGCATGTGAGCTTAAAGAGCCTAAAATTGCAGCTTATTAACGTAGATGGGATGTTTTTGTGCTAGCGGGAATGAACTTTGTTTTGGTAGAGGAGGGAAAATAGTGTCCAGCATTCCCATTGGTTTTCGTTTTGCTTGGCATGTAAAATGTTCGAAATTGTCAGAACTGTCATTTGACTTAAATAAGTAATGCAAGTTTATAAAATATGTGCATAATTTAAAGAATTTTGAAGGTATGTATCAAATTTATTATTTATATTAATTGCAAACCCCGTAAAAATGATCGACACTGGTAATAGTGTCTAGGCATTTTCCCTCATAACGTATGCGGACTCTATGAAATATATATGCTCGAAGGTATAAGTATATTTGTTTTAAATATCAATATTTTTCCTTCTAAACGGCATGCCATTGATCTACATTAAAAATATCACTCCTATTTCCCTCTTTCTATAACGGTACGCCATTGATCTATATTAAAAATATTTATGCGTCAAAATAATCAAATTATAACTAACTGTAAACGATATACTTAGGACTTCAAGTAATAGGCTATTGATTATGTTTTAAGAAGAGAGCAATATCTCAGCTAATTCATTTTTATCAAAAAAAAAGTTTATAAGTTTTATAAACCACCATTTTAAAGGGAATTCAATCTACTATTTTTATATGAAGCAATGCCTAACACCTATCTCTACTCAGATAGCAATTATAAGCAAAAAAAGTAGAAAGAAAATATATTATTTTGTTTTTTTAAATACTTTTTTATATTTTTACTTCATAAAAAAAATTTATATAAATAATTTGATATGAAATCGTCATCATATTAACTGCATGAATTTTGCTTCGCTCAGAAAGCAATTATATACAAAAAGAGCAAAAAAAATTGGATTTTTTTTCTTTCTTAAATTCTTTTTTTTTATGTAATTTTTACCTAAAAAAATTTTACATAAATAATTCGATGTGAAATTGCATTCTTTACAAAAATTTCATATTAATTATTTATACTTGAATTCATTGGCGGAGGAAGGGGATCTGGGGGCTTAGCCCCCCTCCCCCATGTATACCCAGGAAAAGTTATTCCGCGGCTAATGCTTGAATTTTGTTTTATTTTCAAAATATTTATAATTAAAAACCTCTTAAGGGTTGCATTTTCACCCCTATCTCCATTTTCCACCCACTAATTCAATAACATTTAGCGAAATTTTCAATTTTATTAACCATTTGAATGAGTTATACGATAAAAACCTATAAAAGTGATCATTCCTTTCTATATGAAATATTTAACAGACTATAAAAAATTTGTAAGTTTGCAAACTGCATTTTCGTTTTAATTTCAACATTTCTTGCATTAAAATAGGTGAAAATTGCCCTACACCATTTCCATATTTATATTTATTTATTTATGTTGTATATTTGAAATGGTTACGCTACTGATTTGAAGGCAAACATCAAATTTATAAAATGGCGATGGTTGTATCGACAAATTCCCGCATACGACTGCAACTTCAGGTGGTTTCTTCTTTCGTAAAACGAATTCTATTAAATTTAAGATAAAACCTAACAATTCGTTATATTATAGAATATCAAAATATAATAAAAGCGTGTTAAAAATAGAGATAGGTGTGTGTAAATCAATATAGGTACATAGGTACTGATTGTTACATTGAAAATTGAGAATGATCACACGT
>OV651825.1:31555525-31868335 GCA_927349885.1 Psylliodes chrysocephalus
TGTCAATTTTTTTTACAATTTTAGAAGAGATTAGGACCAAATACAAGTTTAAAGTAGACCGCATCTACAACGCAGACGAATCTAGTATTTCAACTGTGCCAACAAAACTACCAAAAATCATCACTCCAACAGGACAACGACGAGTTGCTAAAATAATGACACTTCAAAGAGGTCGAAATACAGTTTTTGTGTGTGCAATGAATGCTGTCAGGTCATACGTACCTCCATCTTTGATATTAGACCGAGTTAGAATAAAACCCGAGTTGTTAAATGGTTTAATGATAAGGCATAACCTTCAGGCTGGATGACGGCGAAAAATTTTCTTGTCTACTTAAAACACTTTGCGTACTACACAAAACCGTCTGTTAATGTTACCGTATTGTTACTGGTTGATAATCACAGTTTCCATATTTCCCTTCCTGAAATCAACTTCTACCGAAAAAATGGAATTGTGCTTGTAGGATTTCCTCCCCACACAACCCATCGATTACAACCATTAGACGTTTCGTTTTTCGGACTTTTTAAGGCATTTTATAATCAAATGTATAATTTCGTTTCTAATAAGTCATCCATGAACTCCAATAACCGACAAAAATATAGGACCTTTATTTGGGGAGGCTTACTGCAGGGCAGCCAATGTAAATAATGCTGTAAACGGCTTCAAAACTTGTGGCATTGAGTCTTTTAATCATCTGCTTTTTGATGACAGTGATTTCGTACCCTCTAAAACAACTGAACGTGATGAACAACCTGAAGTGAATGTTTCCCTTTTGATAAATGATGGTGAGTCAATAAAATACACAGATTCGTCGTCATCTGATGAAGAGGATCAAGTACCTATGAGTGTGTTGGCGAAAAAAATAAAATCTTTTACTACATCAAATGAAACATTTAAAACTTTAACCAAAGGTCAAATAGAGACACATAAACGTCAACTTTTTTCAGATATAGATACTTCAAATGAACTCCTTCTTACTATTTGGAAACTTAGGCCGTTAATTCGTTATTTTATCTACTTTGTTATATGTGTTTGAGCCCAATTTATAGGGCGTGGGTTAGGTTTTTAAATAACTCTAATAACTAACTCTAATAGCAAAAAAAAAAGAAAATAAAACTGAAAATTTAATACATAAAATAAAGACTTGAGACACATATTTAGTGATACTCCTAAAATAGGAAGTGGTTGTTGAAATTACAAACTAAGACTTATTACTAAAAAAAAAATTGAAGACAATTGAAATTTTGACTGTAGCCCTTAAAGACTAAAGCTTTACAACTTAAACTAAGAAGATTTACTACTTCAGCTTTAAGTGCTTGTTTAAATTTTTTTTTATTAAAATGAAAAAATTGATTTTCAATTTAAATCTGCACTCTTGTACCACATAAATGTCACCATCAGGGAAAGATGAATTCTTATTAAAGAAAAAGAAGAAAACCACTAAAAGCAATAGTAGATAATAACTGACAAGGTAGGTAAGGTAATGTAAGGTAAGCTAGAAAGAATGATCATTGAACTATATTTGCATATATCATAACTAAGTAAAGGTGAACCATTTCAAATCAAAGGTAAATATCTTGATATTCAATAAACATAGTACATTATGTACTAAAGGTACAAAAAATATTAAACGATAAATAACGATAATTAATACATTCACTTAACTAGTGAATAAAAATATATAATAATATTATATAATATAAATTTTGAAAATCAAGATAAATACACACTTTAATGAGTACAGGTAAGGTATTCGAAAGATCTTCGTAATGCTGTCACTTTTCTCAGTGTAAACCAGCAAAAGTACATACAAAGTAATAAAGTTAGGTAAACAAAATATAGTAATGCAAGTTATCTGTTTTAAGAAGTTAACCTAAATATAAAATTTTGCAATACTTAACTAAATTATTTTCAATATAAAGAGAAAACAGAGGTATTAAATGAAATTGCTAAAAGCATAAATTCTCAAATTATATTTGAAAAAAGAGTTAAAGATATACAAACTTTTACTACCTGTATTAAAATATAATTTAAAGTTGGTTCGGAATAAATTAATTATGCAGTAGTAAGCTACTTAATTATATAAAGAAAAACACGAAATGCTAGATAATATAGTTCAAAGTCAACTCAAGTATTTTAAGACTGAATTTAAGTAAAAAATAATCATGTTCAAACAAATTAAAATATTACTCAAGTTCAATAACAATATATAAATTTACTACCAATCAAGAAGAAAAATTCCTAATAAATGTTTTAATTAAATAGTCATAATAAAGAATAAATTATAAAGGGAAGATATTCAAAATCTAAAGAAAATGTAGAATTTAATTTACTAAATTTAATAAAAAGTAGGTAAAGACATTGAATAAATCACTGCACTAAGATTCAATAGCAAGCAAAAATATAAGTATATTTCTATACACTCTCCTAGTAAATGCAAACTGACGTCTTAATTTCAAAAACTTGTACAGAATCATATTAATAACCGATATACACAGTATTAAGCAAGAAATAAAAAGAAAATAGAAAAAAAACAAATTTATTAATATAATTCGGACACTCACCTAAATCGATAATTGCAAACTAGATAGTTTCAAATACTTATCCAAAATTATACTAACAAATAAAGAGAAATGTAAAGAGAAAATTATGATAACTAGGAAATTACGTAGAATTTTTTTTTTTATTTCTATTTGTAACTGAATACAAATTACCAAAAATAAGCAGTAGCAGACAGTTAAAAGAAGGTAATGTCTGGTCTAACTCATAAATATTACAATGGTGTAAAAGGAAAAAATTAACTACAGGCGGTATTACTTGGTCGTGAAGGTAATAGCAGAATAATAAAAAGCTAGATACAATATTCTGTCCTGACGGTAGCTTTCATTATTCTGATTTGACAGTAGTTTTAATTATTCTGACATGACAGTAGCTTTTATTATTCTGGTCTGACAGTAAACTAGAAAATTAGTAATATTTTAACTTATTAAAAGGAACGATACGGAAATCAAGAAAGGAGATATAATTCAAAATATATCACTAGCAAAATATTTATAAATAAACACTGGACCTAGTACAATATGCAGGCATTATATAAAACTTGATTTAGTACGATATGCAGATGTATAGAGAAGGTTAAAATAAGAGGTAATAAAGAATTAGTTAACCTTTGTGAAATACCTATGGGAATTAGAACGATAAGTTATAAGTTACAAGGAAACTATTTCAAAGTTAAGAGCTATTTAACCCAGTTGGAGCTTCATTTTTGTAACATTGAATAGCTGTTTAGTTTATTTACTTTGATATGTGTTTGAGCTCAATTTAGCGGTTAGGTTTTTAAATAACTCTAATAACTTTGAAAAAAGAAGTTGGGCATCAGTATATTTAAAGCTTATGCACTTAACTTTACATTAGTGATAAAAATATAGAAAATTACTAACCACTAACAAATTATACTTAAAAAATACTTAAGATAAGGTAGGTATTAAATTCTAATTCACATAAGTTTGCACATAATTCAAATTTAAAACAATTTATTGATTAGATCAATTGCACTTATTTGTGTGGTAAATAAGGTAATATTTGGTATGGTAAATTAAAGGTAAAAATCAGGTATTTCTTCCTTCGTCCCAAACTGCAGAGGTACATAAATCCTTAAACATTATATACCGGTCAGGCAACTTCAACCAAGTGTTTCGGGATTATTATTTATAACTCTCATTTTTGACTCCTATTTGTGATTGAACCATGAATGTTCTTCAAGATATATGATTCTTAATTGTATTCAAACCTGAACCATCTAGAAATTGCCATAGGCTAAAAAGGGTTAAAATGTTATGATAGATAAAAGTAAATTTAAGAAGGATTTAGATTTAGATAACTATTAAATAAATAATTTCACAGAAACTAAAATTAATATGAAAAGGAAAAATCTTATTTAATATATTTAAATATAGTAAAGCATAATATCGTATTCCAAAAAATAATATATAATTTTATATAGAAGCTAACTTGTGTCATTCATTGTAGATGTAGAGGTTATGTATAAAATTTGACAATTTGATTGAGAAATCATTGAACAAAATATATATTTAATAACATATTATTAATAAAACGTACCTTATAAAATCAAACGTCTTCAGAAGAAACTTTAAATTATATAACAATTAACAACTTCATGAATTCTTTTCCTAATACGAGCATAATACAGTATCTGGAAGGTCTTCAAACCCTAGAAAAAAATTGTCATTTTCTGTTATAAGTGGAACTCCAATGAATTTACAATTAGAAAAAAAAACAAACATAGATTGAAGAAAAAGAGAACAAAAAAAAAACAAGGAAAGAAACAACTAAAGGTAGAGACGAAATCTACAGTTCAAGAAAATAGAGGACAAAAACGTCGAAAAACATTGCCCAGTTTTGCTTATATTGCAGATCCCAGTTCTGCTGGTCTCAGCTTTGATCATCCTTGTGCTACTAATATTGCAGGTTCCAGTAGTGAGATTCAATATTTTTGCAATGCATGTTACGAAGAATATAGCGACCCACCATCTGAAAATTGGTTGCAATGTTCTCATTGTATGTCATGGTGACACAAAGCATGCGCAGCTGTGAGGGTTTTGGCTGTTTCTGTTGTGATTTTTGTGCATAGTCATCTTGCCCCAATAGGTTCGTCAACTTACCCCGCGCATGGGGTAAGTTGGCGAGAAAATTGCATTTTTACTTTCCTATCTGTATACAGATATAAGGAAAGTATAGGAATCATGATTTTTTTCGACCTCGAGTTTTCGACGGATTTTTACGTTTTGAGGTCCCCTGAATCCGTTTTGACTATTTTCGCGATGATGTCTGTGTGTGTGTGTGTTTTTTTATATTTTGTGGAATATATCTGTTATTTACGTTTGGAGAAGAAAATTCTTTAAATAAAAGTTACTTCTAATATAATTATCTATAATTTTTGTTTTATGCAAAATTTTCCTAAAATGGTCCGTATTCGAGAAATTTGACAAAATGTAAAAAAAATAATTTTTTATAAAAATTGTTCAAATAAAAGTTGCTTGTTATATAATTTTCTATAATTTTTGTTCTATACATAATTTCTCTAAAATGGACCGTATTCGAGATATTTGAGAAAATGTGTAAAGGACACCGCACTTAAAGCACTGAAAAAAGGTTTCGGTAAAAATGTCTTAATTTTATATATGTTGTAGTCCTAAACATCTTTATTGAATTTGTGAAGAAAAATTGGCGGGGTCCACGAGCCGTTTCGGAGCTAGGGTCACTCATAAGTGTACGTAAAAGGGGGCTTGCTATATGTGCACTACTTTTCAAATTGTCCTTATAATCAAAAAAGAGCATAATTTAAAACAAAAACAGCATGCATGCCTTGAATAGATATAGTTACTGCTATAAAGTCTAAATATGGCAACTCTACAGGGTGAACAATTTTAAATGGTACGGAAAGTTGAATATTTATATGATATTTTTAGTATTTTTGTTTATTGGTATGCATTTTAGCAAAAAAATTAATTTTAATACTGACGACTTGTTTTTTTTTTAAATTCAGGGTGATGCAGAAACCATATCAAGATAGTTTTACTAGTTTTGTACAAATCATAGTTGTAGTTGTACGTTTATACAGGGAGATACTTCAACCTACTACTTTTAAGCAAAACAATTTTTTAACTTAAGTGCAACAGTAACCAAGCAATTTTCTACAGAATTGACTAAAAGTTACCAAATTATTGCGCGGCTACATTCAGGTCATTTGGCGAAAAATAAATCTAAATATTATTGGCAATGTGAAATCGATTTGAAACATCTCGTATTTCTTCTAAAAGAGAATTTGAAGGATATTTTACGTTCACCAAATGCCTAGAATATCCCAGAAACCAAACTACGCTTGTAATATGTGAACAAGTACCCACTGTCCTTGCTCCCACTTTGCAGGTGCAGTAATAACCAATTATGTTATCATTATCATACTGAATCCAGATTTGATATTTAGCCGCATTTTTAAACCTTGACCACATCCGAATCCTAATTGTATTACATATTTCAATAGAGATGTCGATTTGAAAATTATTACCGTGTTCATGTTGCCTTGCATCCTGAATATAAGATGGAGCAAGTTTTAGCTGGTACGTTCCTACTGTCAGTGCATTAAGATATTCTAAAGTTAAGTGAGGAAAATCTGGTACGTGATGGTTTTCTAGATTAACAAAATGGCCACGACGTTGTAGCAAGTTTTCGTTTTCAATCCTTATTTTTAAATTATTTGCCTCGGTTGATTTTTGCAATAATAACTCTGCAAGTTCAATATTCGCCCCGTTCATCAGTATTGGTTCCCGATATTTATTTATAATTGCCCCACCAATAAGATAAAAGTCTCGTAAATGCAATGCATGGTTAATTGATATAACTTGAGCAAAAAATTTAAAAATAGATTTGAAGTGACCATTACGAGACTCGACAATCCACCTAGTTTTGGTAATTAAACGAGAGTCGTTAGCTTCTTCTACCGATAGCTGCCTTTCTCCTGGTCTGACACTACTGGGCATGCGATGGTCAATGCCTAGTTCTTGAAGTAACGGAATCGCATCTCGATAACCCCTATCAACAACAAGCAAATCGTTTTCTTGAAACCACTCCCTTATCCCTTGAATGTCTCGTTGTAGTTCATTATTTAACACTGCGGCGTCGTTATTTCTTGAATCAGAAAAGTAAGGTCCTTGGACAGCTAGGATATAACCATCAGGAGCAACTAAAAGGGCCGGTTTTATCAGATGGTAGCCTTTGTGGACGCAGTAAGACTGCCGAAGGGCCTAAAAGACGTTTACATTTTATTAATCTTTAGGATAAAGGTAAAATAAGTAAAATATTTTTCTTGTTTCAGGACCGTCTAGATATTGACGCAAACAAAACTAGTAATTTCAATAGTTTATGAGTACCTGAAAGTTCGTACTCTTTGGTATCTCACAATATGTCCCATCAATATATGCTATAGCAACTGGAACTTCTGGATTTGGATTGTATAGCCTATTTGCAAATGGTGTAACATGTCTTTCCATATACTCTTGCCGTGTTATTACTTGAAATCCTATATTTTCTGGTACAAATCTTTGCATCAAAGATAAGCGTACGTTACTAACCACCATGCTTACACACTGCCTCGTAGGATAATTAAAAATGGCTTTTAAAAAATGATCAGACAGGCCTTGTTTTATTTTACATAGAAATGTAAGTAAATCTTTTTCTGACACAAAACGGCGTTGATTTTGGCTAAAAATATTATCACAATATCTGTATAGATCTCTAAACTGATTTTTTGTTATTGGAGATATTGACTTAAATTCATCGTCTGAAAAACTGTCGATATCACAAAACTGCCATTTTTCTTGCTTACTGGTAACGCGCAATTCTTGTAAAAATAGCGCTAACTGGCCACCTTTTATTTTGTAAGGTCTGTTAACAAATTCTAAACCAGGTAGGAATTGTCTAAATATATGATCATTTTCATCTAAATGGTGTTGGCAGACTCTCACACTTTCGGGAACGTAGATATTAACAGTAATAAAAATATGAACCCTGCATTTAATTGAAAGCCGAGTTAAGTTTTCATTATTATTGCAAAGTACGCAAGTAGTGTTTAAAGTTTGTCGCAATACATTTAAACGTAAACATGTTGGATCATTTTCCACGTTTCGAAGTTCATCTACAATTGTTCTATTGCAGTTAAGACATATTCTACTTATTTGTCTAATAGGAGCTGGTAGTAGACCGAATGCTTCCCTTCTTGTTTGTATAATTTCGTTTTTAGCATTGTTATTGTCGTCATTAATTATTCGGACCATATTTCGTATATTCATTCTCTGGTTACACGTGTAACAAACATTTCGGTTTAGGTTCTCATTCATTTTTGCGGACTTTAGATATATGCTAAAAACAATTATAACTAGTTACGCAGGTGTTACGTAAAGGTTTAAAAAACTTACCTTTTATACAATATGTCACAAATAAAACTATTTAAAGTGGAAAACAAATAGAAACCAAAAAATCATTAAGAAATAAGATTAACTAATAACGATCCGTTTGTATTTTTAAATCACTAATGGTACCGTGTTAGAGTTTGACAGCTTACTACTTTGATTTCTTTTTTATCCAAAGGCAACTAGATAAATATTGCTATGTTCTTTTAATATTTATGTCAACATTATCCTTCTTGAATTTGCTAAGGTTGGCGGTCTTGCAGTATTTATCTTGTATTTCCATGATCCACCGTACACATATAATATTTTAATTCTTAATGATTGGTTGGTCTCTTCGTTTTTCCATTATAAAAATATTTGGATGGTTAATCCAAGTTTTATTTGTAATATGTTTTATGAAAGGTAAATGATTTTAACGTTTTTATTACGTCAGTAACTAGTTACGCTTTAGATTTTAGCATATATCTAATCCAGAAAAAAATTAATGAAAACCTAAACAGAAATGTTTGTTACAGGTGTAACCATACAGGGTCCGACAAACCTCTGTCGTAGCTCTATAACTCCCTTATTTAAAAACTTGCAAGAAAAAATGTATACATAAGTTATAAGGTATTCTGAGCTGCACATTTTAAAATTATTTTGAAATTATTTTGAATTATTACAAGGTGACAACATAAAGTTATATTTTTTAAGTACGATACCCTGTATATTATTTCACGTTTTAGTTCTTTGTAATGAACGGAATTCAACGATGTAGAACATTTGTCTTCTGAATTGAATAATGTAAGAGCTATAAACAATTGAAAATCGGATTCTTATACTTTTAGACACTTGCTGTGTGAAAACGGTTCAAAGGCGAAGAAAATGGCTTGCATGTCCATGTCCTAACTTTTCATATACTGTATGATACAATAAAAAAAAATTGTATGCAGGGGTGGTCAAAAATCCGAATTATTTACAACTCTGTATCATTATTTTGCGAAAATCATTGGATAATATTTAAAAAGTTAAAATAGGGACATGTAATCCATTTTAGTTGATTTTGAATCGATTTCATATAACAATTGCCCAAAGTTGAAAAAATCCAATTTTCAACTGTTTATAACTCTTCAATTATTCACTCCAGAGTAAAAGTATACTATACCGTTGAATTCGGTTCGTCACAACGAATGAAAATGTGAAATAATATATAGGGCATCCTATTTAAAAAACAACTATATGATATCACCTTCTAATGATGCCCCCTATATATTTCAAAATAATTCTAACCCCCCATCGACGTGCTCGTCGTCAGTATTAAAATTATTTTTTTACTAAAATGCATACCGAGAAACAAAAATACTAAAAATATCTTATAAATATTCAACTTTCCGTACCATTTAAAATTGTTCACCCTGTAGAGTTGCCATATTTTAGACTTAATAACAGTAACTATATCCATTTGAGGCATGCATGCTGTTTTTGTTTTAAATTATGCTCTTTTTTGATTATAAGGACAATTTGAAAAGTAGTGCACATATAGCAAGCCCCCTTTTACGTACACTTATGAGTGACCCTAGCTCCGAAACGGCTCGTGGACCCCGCCAATTTTTCTTCACAAATTCAATAAAGATGTTTAGGACTACAACATATATAAAATTGAGACATTTTTACCGAAACCTTTTTTCAGTGCTTTAAGTGCGGTGTCCTTTCGAAATTTGAAGAAAACTCAAAAACGGATAAAGGAAAAAACATTAAATTTTAAACTTAAGGTTTATTTCGGCCTGACGTGAAATGATTAGATTTTGGACAAAGTCGGAACATCTGGGGGGGTACTTTATGGGAGGCCGTTTTTATATTTTATGGAATATATCTGTTATTTATGTTTGGAGAAGAAAATTGTTCAAATAAAAGTTACTTCTTATATTATTATCTATAATTTTTGTTCCATGTCAAAATTTCCTAAAATGGTCCGTATTCGAGAAATTTGACAAAATGTGCAAAATTCTGATTTTTATGAAAATTGTTGAACTAAAAGTTGTTTGCGATATCGATTTCTATAATTTTTGTTTATATATGATTTTTCTAAAATGGACCGTAATGGAAAAGTGCTAAATTTAAATTTTTCTGTATTTTCGTTTTCAATGAATATCTATAGAAAAATGTTTCGAGGTAGATGTATGTGGAAAATGTATATATTTAGTTTATCCTCTAAACATTTATAGAGATGCTGCAATAGGTTGTACAAAATAACCGGAAAATGCCTATAATAACTAGATAGGAAAGTCATGTGTTGGACACATCAGATTTTTATTTTTGTTATTTGCAGAAAATTCATTTATATTTTTATACTTTTGGTGATATTAATGTTACACAAAGTCATGAACATGTTTGTACTGATATGTATTTAACTTTCAAATAAATAACTTTTCTTTGTATTTTCATTTTCTCTTAGTATCGTCAATTTTACCCCGATCTCCCTTACACCCATTTTTATATTACGTTGGAAAAATATATTTTGTAAAAACTAGAACGAAGATATATAATGCTTGGCATTCTATATTATACTCTTCACAATTTAACAGACCCCCTTAACCCCCATTTTCAATCAGAGTTTTTTCAGAATCAATAGGCTCGATTTTTCCTGGATATTTCACTTTTTTTTTGTTTCTGAGTTTTTTTCAATATTTCAACTCCTTTTTTCCCCATTTTTTTTTTCAGATTTTTTCCGAATTACTAGGCTCTCATGCCCTTATAGAGCTCGATGTTTACTAAAAAGTTCATGTTGGTATCGCCTTTTATTTTTAATTTGTGATTTTTTTTTTAATTATAATCCCTCAGATGTTTTTCAAAATCAAAGGGATTTTTTCCCCTTATAGAGCTTGATTTTTATAAAAATTTTAAATTGATATCATTTTTCGTAAAACATATTTTCCATATGATCAGTTCTAATAAAATAATAAAAATGAATTTATTCGTTACTTATGGCGCGCACTGTATATTAACCACTACTAAATTAACAATTTCAATGCAGATTCTATGTATATAGGTATATTAGACCATTAATTAGGTACGTGTTCTATATAAAACGAAAACTTATCGATCGCTCTCGGTATAATGCAAATCATTGTATAACGGTTATCACTATCAAAATGAGCGAGGTTTTATCACTGAATATAAACAAAATGCACAATGTTACACTCCATGCTCTTCCTGTTAGCCTGATACAAAATATTGCTATTAAATATTAACAATTTGTTGATTATTTATTGATTTAAACAATTTTGCGTTTCTGTTAACGATTTATGTAACTTGTTCTCTTCATTTGTATTATAATAATTTGATCGTTTCATCAATAATTTTTAGAAAGTTTTGAAATAAGACTCGTAAAGGGGATGTATTATTGTAAGGGAGTTTTTTGTTTTTTTATTTTGTTTGTTTTATTTTACGGTTTAAAGGGCCATGTACTTTTTTAAATGTAAACTGAAGTACCGTCAAAATGTCTGAATTTTTGATATTTTAAATTACTTGATGTCTCCATCAAAAGTGTCTGTGGGCCCAATCTTATCCTATGTCTAGATTTTGATATACAGGGTATTGAAGTTGGTGAGATCACCCGACCTAACGCCCCTTGACTTTTTTTTATGGGGACATCTAAAAACTGTGGTGTATAAAACTCAGAGATAACCAGGAGATGTAACTATTAACAAATATGGTGCGGCCGTGAATAAGACATATTCTAAGGGACACAGTAGGGTATAATCACAATATATTGTGGGTATAATATCCGCTGTTGTCATTGTTAGTAAAGTGTATGTATTAAAATATTCGCTCAAGAAAACGATTCACCTCCCACTCTTTTGTCACATAGCTGAATTTTTCACAGATGAAAGGTCATGATAAGGTAACCCTTTTTCCGGAGTTAATACAAAATTAGACTGTGCAGAAGGGCACTATCATCAAAAATCCAGATATTGATACCACCAAATAGAGAAAAAAATACTAATTGTTTGGTCAAATGCACAATAAAATCTTTGTAGGGAGTAATTGTTTATACTTATTTAAAAAAAATCATTTGCATTAGCACTTACGGCCGAAAAAAAATATAAACGTAAATATCTTGGTTTTAGCCCTTCAAAAATTTAGTTAAAAAGTCGTCTTTTTTAAATATACCACTCATTTAACAAAAAACAAAGGCCTAAATGAAAAAAAAAACATTCTTTATAAAATTTTTGCTTATGTGTTGAGGAGGTAACAGAGTAAACACTATATTTTTTGCTTTTGAATTAACAAAGATATAACAATAAACGATGAGAGATGTCATAGGTTTATGCTGTAATTAATTCTCACCGTCAAATTTATCGACTCTCAGTGTATCTTTCTCTTCACCTTCAAACGTAGCATAGCTCTGTTTCTCTCTACGTACGGGCTGATGTATCACATTATTGATATGGTAGGATTTTTCATTTTTTTTATTATAAAACTTCTTGTTATGTTCCATAGGGCAATGTGTCATATTGTTATCTGTTTTTACTAAAGAATTAATAAGTGTATGTGTTATATATTAAATTACCTAATAAATTGGGAAAAAATATAGACATTTTTGCATCTTTATTTTATCTACATTCATCCTGTTGCAGCTAAATATATTTGGGTAAGTTATAAGTTTTCGTTTAAAATTTTAATTACGGATTTGTTGCTGCAAGTAGCAGAGACAAAAATTATATCAAAATAGGAAAGCCCAAAAGTTGCATATCATTTAAAGAATATGCTCATATATTTGTAAACATTATTTTTAGAAATAAATTTAATGCTCAAATGATAGATGTGGTATTTGATCATTATAAAGGACATTCTATCAAAAATACAACACGTCAAAAGAGAGGATTTCAGAAATAAATTGATATAGAAATTGACCGACCCAATATTCCACTTCCGCAACAATAGAACTTGTTTATTCATTAGATATTTAACAAAAGACGTTTAACACATTTTTTGCCAGAGCAACTTCTTCAAAACTCCATTCAGCAAAAGCATATTCAATTTCTAACTAGTGGTGGATTCGCGAAAATCAATAAATATGGAAAGAATTTTGAACCATCAAAAGACGATTTTTTTAAATTCAAATCACGAAGACGCTAATAATCGTATCTCATTGCACATATTGTCGGCCAAAAATTCGGTACATTCACGCTGCATTATTTATTGCAACGATACAGATGTCTTATTAATTTATTTTAAGAAGTTTTTGACTAAAGATATATGGTTCAGAACAGGGCGAGGAGACTCAAGACGATTTCTAGCAGTACATTATTTAAATTTGGATGAAAACCTTCTAAAAAATATGCCTGCTTTTCATTCTGACCGGTTGTGATACAACCATTTAATTGTCCGGCATTGGGAACAAAACCTGTTGGAAAACCTACCTTGAAAACCATTACTTTTTGGATGGATTTGGCAGTGATCAGTACTCTGAAAACATATTCTCTAATCTTGAAAGAATTTTCCTAAAAATGTATTCAAAACTGCCAATGTTACTTTCATTAACATTTTGAGGGGATTATTGACCTCTTCAAAAACCATCGCTAAATTACCACCGACTGAAGACGCCCTAAGACTACATTGTTTAAGATGTTTTTACCAGCTAAATATTTGGCTAACCTCTTTAAACCCAGATGCAGCTTCCTAATGTTGAAGAGTATGGATGGAAAGTAGATCAAGATGGAAGTCTGATACCCACTTTTAAGACTCTGTCCGACCTGCCACCAGACATAACAGAACTTACATCATGCAAATGCAAAAAACATACTATACAATATTCTAACAATAATATTCTGTTCTAGACTGTGGAAGCAAAATTTGCAAATGCAGGAAAAAAAATATTTACTGTATCGGTTCCTGCACCTGTATGGCACAGAAAAACTGCAGAAATAGTTTGACCACAGCCGCTAATGTTTTGGAAAATGTTGATTCGTGTGGTGAATCTGATTCTGATTAGTTTGAAAGTCTTGTAATTATAAATTTTAATATTATTAATTTATGCTTTATATACTTCCTTCCAATTATTATTATTATTATTATTATTATTATAATTTATTTATATTGGGGCTTTATTGTATTTTGCAAAGCAATAGCCTTACTGTTTATAATTGATACTTCAATAAATACCTTTAATAAATAGTTCATATTTTCTTATTTTCATTTTACATTAAAAATAAAAAAGAAATCTTGAAGTAATTAGTACACCCTATTAAACATGGTGCATAAATCAATAATCTCTGTATAAAATAATATAAGAGGGGTCAAACTGATTGCATACATTTCAATACTGAGATAGATGCATAAAGAGTCGATAGGCTCTGCCTTTAATGTTTGCTTTCTAGTAAAACCATGACATCAGTAATGGTTTATTGCTATATTTTTGTTAATTTAATAGCAACAAATATGAGGAAAGTACTTTTACCTTGTCAATACATAGGCGAAACTTTTATAAAGAATAGTTTTTTTTCATTTAGGCCTTCGTTTTTCGTCAAATGAGAGGTATATTTCTAAAAGAAGATTTTTTATACAAATTTGTAGACGGTTGAAACTGAGACATTTAAATTTTTTTTCGATCATAAGGGCTAATGTAAATGATTTTTTTTAAATAATTATAAAAAAATACTTCCTACAAAGACTTAATTGAGCATTAGAACAAAAAATAGGCATTTTTAACCAAATTAGATGTAATTTCATTAAATTAGATGTAATAATTTTCAACAAATTCCAAAACCTAGTGATGTTAGATTGGAAGTGGCAACAGGGCTTACACCGGCAAGAAAAGTTACGTTAAGTAGTAAAAGCTCGGGCAGTAATTCATTGTTAAAATTATGTAAAATTCTTCACTGTATCTAGAAATAGAATGTTTTGAGTGCGAACTGTTCTTGGCACCATGAATATTATATTTTATGAATGACTTCTTATATCTCTGTTATCTCTGATAAAACTCAACCTCGCGATATTCCTGAACTTAGACGTAGAATAGTGGAGGAGTGTGAGCGGATTACACCAGAGACGCTTTAAAAAGTACGGGATAAATTCGAGCTGCGACTTTACCATTGTCTTGCCAACAATGGCGGACATTTTAAACATCTTATTTAAGTACAATGTAATTCTTACGCAAATAAAATATTAATAATGTAAATAATAATTATTTTAATTTAAAAGGTTAAAATGGCATAACTTGGTGAAAAATTAATCCGATTTAAAAAATAATGTGTCAAAAGATTGGAAAAAAGAGACCTTTAAGAAGAGCTATCACATGATACCCCTTTCAATTTAAAATTTTAGAAGTGATATTCACCACCGCTTAGGGGATGAAACTGCACGGTTACATATACTTGTAAAATGTGTCCCCCCGTAAATATAAATTAACGTGTTTTTTTGTTTTAAAGATATTTTAAAAGTTATTTTGGGTGGCTTATTTTGAAATGAAATCCCTGTATATATGACATGCTGAATTGGAAGAAACTAATTAAAGCAGACGATGATATGTATTTTCTATCAAATTGAATTGATTTAAGTTTAAAAAAGTCTCAAATAATTGTACGACGTTTAATCTAGGCGAGCAGCTAGAATTGTTTATTTGAGAAATATACTCTGGCACATTGAAATCTCCTAGTACCATAGAAATAATATAGAAGACCAATATAAACATAACATTTAAGCAGAAATTGAAACCTACTGTGCATAAAAACGCGTCTCTGCGCCTGACATCGCAAAATAGTGTGTCTAGAAGCTTGCGCAATATGCATGACTTGTCCCTGTAGTGTTGCCAAATATATTAAACATACCTAACAGAAAAGAATTTTAAATTAATTAATTTTTAAATTATATGATTTAAACAGTTTATATCTACGAAATATCGCCACAAAATAACTTATACACATTTAAATAATCAACTAATAATATTTATGTGTAATTACATTCCCAAAAATATATACAAATACCGTATTAATGTCAATTATACCGTATTTTTAATGTTCAATAAGCGATTCACCTACAAATTCAATATTAACCTGGCAATAGCACTAAAATCCGGTGTTTCAAGACTATATGACGCTGCCCTTACAGGACCGTTTGTAGTTTATTGTTTATGCCGCGTTTGAGAATCCACATCGGATGCATCTGAGATGTAGTAAGTAGTAAATCTTTGATCACGTGATTCAGTATACGTAAATGTAATGGGACATATGTGTCCGATGTGGATAAAAAACGCTCGAGATGTAAAAAATGCATCCGATGTGGATTCTCAAACGCGGCATTAATAACACGATGAAAGTGGCATTTTATTTTTAGTTTTGTGTAGTGTTTAGTCAAATCCTAGGTACAATAAAAGACATTTTTACATTGGCTAATGAAAATGTAATCAATGTATTAGGCAGCTGTTATATTTATTACAAGATTTATGTCTGCAAATCTAAACCTACCTAAGAATTATAATTATGTAAATAGAGAGCTGTATATTTATATACAGGCTGCCCAGCGACGGGGAGACATTATCGATATCGGTTTTAAGGCATTTTAAAACATAAACCCGATCTCAACAATCTTAGGAACTCTTCTGTCACTCGATATTTTAATCGGTACTTCCTCTTCGCTTTTTGGCTGGCACAACAATTATTTACATTTCTTCATTCCTTACCGCGTTCGAACCAGTAAGGTTTAAAGAAATTTAAAAAAAAACCTACTTTAAAAATAAAGATGTTAATGATTTTCTTATGGATCCCATCTTCAGATCTTGACTTAATGTATATAAAACTGTTTCCTTTTCTAACAAAAATAATCCTAGAAATCGGGCAACGTGGTAAAGAATTATCGCTCAACATACATAAAAAAATATTTCAACGAATTGAGATCCTACCATTTTGAAGTATGTTAAAAAAAAATTGTTAATAAAGTGAAAAGTAGGGCATGAACATATATTATAAAGTATATAAAATGATAGATAAATCCAGTTTAGAAGGTATTATAAATAAACTGTGGAAATATCGAGAATCTCGATTTTGAATCGGAAAAATATTCTACGCAATTTAGTATGAAAGCTGATCAAAATGAAACACATGAACGACAAACTGTTATTGACAACTTTCTTCAAACGTTTTCTATTTTTCCGAAAACTAACTAGATAGTTCGAAAAAATATTTCCTTCGTTAAAACGCCTCTTGTTCCGAAAAAGGTACACGCCTGTCAACATTCATCGTTCATTAAAAAAGTGGTAGATACAAAACGCTTCGTATTGTAAGGCCAAAATATATTTAGAAATCGAAATAGTCATATAAACAAAAAAATCATATGAGTGAGATAACTACCAAATTAATGATTTACAAGTTTATTCCTATTATTTATAAAATAGGTTTGCAATGTGCTGGTGTGGAATGTTATCATCGACTAAAAACTTTAAATCTTTGTATTAAATTGATCGAAAACAAACTATAAATTGGTTTAGGCTATATAGAATGTTTCTAGTAAGCAGCAACTAATTTTTATTATGGAACCGAAAGACCCTTTTAAAAAGGTTCAAAATTAAAATAAAATATGTACCAAGTAAATGTAGTAGTATTTTTTAATTTATATTGAAAATGGTAACATGAAAGGTTTTCTGTCTAACGACTCATAGTCTCGGCTGACAAAATGTAAAAAAATATCGAACATAATATTCCTGGGCCCTATTTTGCATTCCCCAGAATAAATTTAGTTGTAGCAAATGATATTATCAAATAAGATGTCAAATCACAAGCAAAATCTCGTGACTACAGTACTAATGATTGCCTGTTTGGAAAAGTATCTTTGTTTGTAAATATTTATATGCATAGTTATATTTAAATGCGCGAGTGTAATGTTAAGTATAAACAAAATCCGCCCATTATGTATATACGTTTAGTTACCGACCCTAGTAGATAGGCAATTTGTTATTGTTTTAAGTTTTACCGTAGGGAGAGAGAAAATCAATATTAGGATAAATGGTCCAGCTCCTTTCTGGTTACGTAGGTACCTAAAAAGTATTTTAGTTTTTGGTTAAGTAATTAATTATTGTAACAGTGATTTTCTTGTGATAGTACCTAATTTAGATTGTGGATTAAAGTTTTTGTATATAATTTCGCTGTTTAATAATAAACGTAGTCAAAACCGGAGCACGTGGTTTTTCTGGAAAGTATTTTTAAAATCACAAGCAAAATCTCATGACTACTGTACTAATGATTGCCGAAAATTAACTAATTCATATTTTATGCCATATCTTTCTTAATAAGGACTGTCAGAACCATATTTACCTTAACTTGAAATTTTTTTAATCGTTTTTTGTATATAATCATCTCTAAAAATGTATGATTGAAATATCGTGCGAACTATTTGTTCGATCAATAAAAAACTTGCACCGGTCCTGTTCGCGCCAGCACCGTTATACGCATGAGCTCCGACACACTATTTTCTCCTTATGGTTTCATTTTTGATATATGGAATCGGCTTTCTATACTATTTCTATGCCTAGTACTAGGAGATGATTATCATAAAGAATATTTAGTTATGATATCGCCTCGAACACAGCCTCATAGTCATCAGCAGAACAAGCTGGCGGTATGTATGAGTAAAATAAAGGTACACTGATAGTGGAGTTTAATTTTTACAAGAACAAAATCAATTTTGTTTACTGGAATAGAGCTGCAAACATCAGATATATCAATCAGAACTGCATTTAATTCTTTTTTAAGGGCACAAAGAACTCCTCCCCCCCCTTGAAGTTTGTGTTAACTTGTAATTTCAATGAACCCTATAAACATCAAACAATGTAAGATCAAATAGCTTAGCATTATTTTTGGTACTGTTAAATCATCTTTCTGTAAAGAAGTAGCCCATATACTGTGTAGCAGCAAAAACATTGTTAAATAAACAAGTTGTTTTTGTTCTTAACCCTCTAACATTGTGGTAATTTGTGAACAATTATCAGAGCCAGATACGGAAACCTTCAATGGTTGTTACTGTGACGGTAACGGTACAATTTTATTTTTAAACATTGTTAGAGCTCGTTTATAGTAATGGCAATCTTTATCCCATGCTACATGATTGACAGAGGTATTTATATTGCGATTTGCTACTAGATAAGTACAATTTATACATTTATTGGTATTAGATTTACAATCTTTGAGCTCGTGAATAAGAGAACATTTAGGACAGGCTGGTTCAGCTTTAGTTCATTGACTTGCTAATTGATGTAAACCCCAACACTTATAACACCTACGTGGTTCAACAGCACAATAAATTGGACAATCAAAATCGAAACCAACAGTGAGCTTACCGAGTTTCATAGCCATGTCAACTTGTACGACAGCTTGGAAAAGTGTACTGTTTCTTGTATGCGGTTTTTGGGACTAAATATGATTTTTATAAATTTCGTGATCTTTTAGAGTTTGATTCAGATGCTTCCAACTTTTAAACCCCTCCTTTGAAAGGGAACTAAGTACACAGCCAAAAATTTTGCAGCAAAAGCAATATACGCAATTTTTTGAGAAAGATTACACTCTTAAAATTTGTTCTCCATTACTTAAAATTCTTTTATTATAATTAGTTTGATTATAGTAGTTTATGTATATTTCCTACACAAAATGAGAGAATCATTTTCAAAAATATAAAAATATTTGAGAGTGATTTTTGGTGTCCAATTTGAATAATTAAGGATTTCTATCTTCAACACCCTGTATCTCAATATATAGTCGTAGAATAGAATTGGGTCTATGGACACTTTTGATGTTAAAATATCAAAAATTCAGACATTTTAACGATACTCCCGTTTGCATAAGAAAAGTGCGTGATTTTCTTGTACATTTTTTCTTACTGGTTCGTATAAAAAATATACTGTACAAGTCGAGTGGATTGTCTGTATCAAATCCATTCTTGTTGAACAAACTACTATAACCAAGTTTATATTACTATACCAATAATAAAAAGAAAATGTAATTGTGTTTCCATTTGGATATATAATCTTCTGTGTTAAATATTGTTTTGTCATTTTTTTCTACACAGAAACCGATTGAGATATGGATGTGAGCATACGCTTTATTTTCAATTCGCTTATGTTTTTGAAAAACATAAAATTAAAATAAAAACGTAGCGATGAATGTTCCCAACTACAATGAACTCCTCGGTAGTTTCTGGCGAAAATGGGAAAAAGTCATTGTGAAGTTGAGAAACGGAGAAAATTAAAGAAATGAGTTTTCCGAATGCCTGAATGGCTTTCGGTTTTCAGTGTTTAGAATAGTCTGGATATTACAATTTGATGTGATAATCGTAAAGGAAATGATGAATTCAAAGCAAACTGGAAAAATAACCAACATGGATTTTCTTCTGAAGTAAAATATTTATCGATTTAGGTCTAAGAGCACAACATAATTTTTTGTTTTAAGAGGAAAATTTACATTACAAACTGAAAGACCTGCGGGGCAATGGTATTTTAGTGGGTATAAAAATTACAACTTAAAGGTGGAGCCTAAATACTACAAAATTACTTCCGAGACTAAACAAAGTCAGCATTCATTCGTAATTTTAAAAATTTCATGTAGATACGAGGGATACATATTCTAAACTCTAACTTGCGAAGTTGAGACAAAAGAACCGAAAAATATTTCACAATAGCACAAAATAATATTGTATTTTACAATATAAGTATGGTGTAGATTAAAACTTATTTTGGCTATCGACAAATTTGGTTAAAAAATCTTCTTTTAAAATATACTTTTCATTTGACGAAAAACGGAAGCCTAAACAAAAAAAAAATATTCTTTATAAAAGTTTCGCCTGTGTATTGACAAAGTAAGAGTGCTTTCTGCTTTCGCCATATTTTTTTGCTATTAAATTAACAAAAATATAGTAATAAACAATTATTAATTTCATGGTTTTACAGGAAAAGGAAGCAGTCTCTCGACTCTATGCGTCTTTCTCAGTGCTGAAATATATGCAAACTATTTGACTCTCTTACATTATTTTATACAGGAATTATTGATTTATGTAGGCGAATAATGGTTTATAGGGTATATTACTTCATGATTTTTTTTTTTTGAGAAAAAAAAATAAGAAAATATAAACTATGGAAAGTATAAGCCCAGTATATATAAGATTATAAACAGTAAGGCTATTGCTTTGCAGAATACAATAAATTCCTAATACAAAAAATAATTAGAAGTATATAAAGCATAAATAATATTAAAATATATAAGTACAAGACTTTCAATTCACTACAAGAATCAACATTTTCCAAAACATTAGAAGCTATGGTCAAACTATTTCTGCAGTTTTTCTGTGCCATACAGGTACAGGAACCGATGCAGCTAATATTTTTTTTCTGCATTTGCAAATTTTCTTTCCACAGTCTGTGTTTCTAGAACAGAATATTATTGTTAAAATATTGTACATGTATGAAACTTATCGAGCATAATCTTAAGAGTGGGTATCAGGCTTCCATTTTGATCTACTTTCTATCCATACTCTTCAAGATTAGAAAACTGCATCTGCGGCTTTAAAAAGCTTAGTCAAATACTTAGCTGTAGTCCAATCATTATAGTAAGTTCACCTCGGAATTCGAGATACCCAGCTGTAAGTCTGTAAATACTTGTATATTGACACCCTAAAAGTTGTCTCAAAACCTACATATAGTAGGGTGTACGCATCTATTAAATTTCAAGGTCAAAGGTCAAAAAAATCGGTATTTTGCGCTTTTTTTGTAAATATCTCATTTCCTATGGGTTTTTTGCTATTTGTATTTATTATCAATATTGTAGAATACAAAATTCTCTAACATTTTGTTTAAAAAAATTTTTCATACGGTGAACCGTTTTCGAGATAGATGACGGAGAGCGCGCGGTCACAGCATCACTTCAGGTCAACCGGTGCCTCCGGTCGAAAACGCGCCATATATAGTTGATGAAATATCGATAAATCAATGATTATAAATATTTGTCAATTTTTATTAACTATTATATTATATTTTATCATTTTTTTTTTCCTAACCTATCCACTTTTATTTAGTATTAATTTATTTAACAACACTTACCTGCCCATGTAATTGCAAAATTATTAATGAAAATATAGGAATTATATTTGAATTTTAACCTAATTAATATTAATAAATTCTTACATGATGAAAAAAAAAACAAATAAATTATGAATTAATCTTTTTATTAAAAAATTTCATTCAATACATTTATTTTTATTAAAAGTAAAAAAATGGAATAAAAGGTACAAAAACTACAATTTATAATTTTAATAATCTTCTTCCTCTTCATCGTCGTCTTCCGGCTGCTGGTAAATTTCAAACTGGTCCTCATTATCGTCTTCAACGACATTTCTCTCAAGTTCTTCCATGATTTCGGGGTCAAAGGTTCCATCTTCGATAATGTCGCTCTGATATGATAGAGCATTGAGACAAGCTTGCCCATTATATTGGCCACAAGCTAAAGAGCATTGCAAGCCCGCTTTCCTGCATTAGCATCGCGAACCACAACCACTCTTGCAGTTGCAGAAAATTGTATTTAGCAAATCTTCTGGAGCAGGTGGTAAAATTGTCATGATAGGATCCAGAAAATCGTTTCGCATTGCCCAACTCCATACCTGGGGTTCCAAATCATGCCTTAACCAAGTTTGAATTTAATAATATACACGTTTGAAAGGTTGATGAGCAGCTGCTTTTGTTGGTGGAATATTTGAAAGCTGCACAGGTTAATTCAGTTTTGTAGACTTGACGTAATGCATATAACGAAGATGATCGAGACTTTTCACAGATTTCGGAGCATTATAGACTGCCAATAAGATTTGAGTTCCACTCTCTAATAATCTCTGGACCGAACAATTTTCTTTCTCAAATGCTGCAGCTAGTTCATTCAAATTTGTCAGTTTCTCAAAAACATTAAAAAATGATTTTTCCCTTTTTAAAAAGCGCAGAAGTTGTGTCACAGCCACTTAATGCGTGCAGAAATAAAATATGTGTTTTGGAATGAGGATAATTATCAAAACTTTTAGTCAAGTATATCCCCGTTTTTACATTTCCTTTCCCAACTTTTTTAAAGAAAATGTCTTGTTCGTAAGACAGTGTACGCCCAATTAAAATGACAAGTAAATCAATATCTTGTCCTATTATAACTGCAGTTTTTTCAGAATTTGATTCTTCAATTGCAGTTTCAACAATAAGAACATCAGCATTATCTCTGGCTTGTTTAGTAGTAATATTTGCAGCTTGTAATTTTTCAATTAACATATTAATGAGCATATCTTTGTTATTTCGATTTGATAAGAATTTTTCTTGAGTAACTGGTACAACTATTGTTTCATCTTCTCTGCTGCTCCATAGCTTTTACGTTCTTACTGTAATCTGAATTTTTTTAAACAAAATTTGTAGAGAATTTTGTATTCTACAATATTGATAATAAATACAAATAGCAAAAAACCCATAAAAAATGAGATATTTACAAAAAAGCGCAAAAAACCGATTTTTGTGACATTTGACCTTGAAATTTAATAGTTGCGTACACCCTACCATATGTAGGTTTTGAAATAACTTTTAGCGTGTCAATATACAAGTATTTACAGACTTACAGCTGGGTATCTCCAGTTCCGAGATTCTTACCTAATTTAAGCTTAAATGACTGGACTACTGGTAAAAACATCTTAAACAATGTAATCGTAGGGCGTCTTCAGTCGATGGAAATTTATAAATTATTTTGAAGATGCCATTAATCCCCTCAAAATGTTAATGGAAGTAACATTGGCAATTTTTGAATAAAGTTTTAGGAAAAATTATACAAGATTAGAGAATGTGTTTTCAGAGTACCTACGAATCAGTGCCACATCCATCTAAAATGTGATGGTTTTTAAGGCATTTTTCCAATGCCAAAAAATTTTCTGATTGTATCCCGACCTGTCACAGATTGAAAATCAGGCAAATTTTTTAGAAATTTTTTATCTAAATTTAAATCATGTACTGCTATAAATCGTCATGAGTCTCCTCGCTTTATTTTGAACCATATCATTTTGGTTCAAATTTACTTAAAATAAATTAATAAGACTAGAACATCTGTATCGTTACAATCAATAATGCAGCGTGAATTCCCGAATTTTTGGCTGATAATATGTGCAATAAGATACGAGTATCAGCTTCTTCGTGATTTGAATTTAAGAAATCGTCTTTTGATGGTTCAAAATTCGTCCCATGTTTATTGATACTCGCAAATCCACCACTAGCTACAAATTAAATAGGCTTTTGCTAAATGGAATTTTCAAGAAGTTGCTCCGACAGAAAATCTGTTAAACGTCTTTTATTAAATATCAAATGAATGAACAAGTTCCATTATTCCGGAAGTGGAATATTGGGTTTGTCAATTTCTATATCATTTGATTTCTGGGATCCTCTCTTTTGACGTGTTGTATTTTTGATAGAATTTTCTTTATAACGATTAAATACTACATCTATCCTTTGAGCATTACATTTATTTTTAAAAATATTTACAAATATATTAGCATATTCTTTAAATGATATGCAACTTCTAGACTTTCCCAAACCTTGAACTATTGCTATCCCATCAAAAATGTGACAAGTTTTGCCAGAGTCAATAGGTGCAGGTAAGTCTTTGTGGGTCATGTCATATTGCTCTAAATATTTCCCAATAAATCCTTATTTGTAAAGGTGCCGAGATGCCCATTTACTGTTAGAGACATCGGAGAGGCAG
Source organism: Psylliodes chrysocephalus (assembly GCA_927349885.1). Classification (NCBI taxonomy): domain Eukaryota; kingdom Metazoa; phylum Arthropoda; class Insecta; order Coleoptera; family Chrysomelidae; genus Psylliodes; species Psylliodes chrysocephalus. The sequence continues at coordinate 31,580,239 of OV651825.1, forward strand.
TCAGCTCAAACTTAATATTTCGGCATGATTAATGCTTCTGCCCATATCCTTTGCTAATAAAATATTGTGAAGAAACTGTTGACCATGCAAGGATTGAGAAGTCATATTTCGATATCATTTTTGTCTTTGCTTCTTGCAACAACAAATCCGTAATTAAAATGTTTAACGAAAACTTGCCCAAATATATTCTGGCATTCAGCTATAACAGGATGAATGTAGAAATAATAAAAATGCAAAAAAGTATATATTTCTTCCCAATTTATTAGGAACTTTAATATGTAACACACTTATCAATTTATTAGTAAAAACAGACAATATGTCACCTAACGAGAAGTTTTATAATAAAAAAATGAAAAAAAAATCTTAGCATATCAATAATGTGATGTATCATCAGCCGACACGTAGAGAGAAACAGAGCTATGCAACGTCTTTCATTAAGGCCTTCCTTTTGTTAAATATTAAAATTATATTTAAAAAAATGACTTTTTAAACAATTTTTTGAAGGGCTGAATTTTTTTAAATAAGTATAAAAAATTACTCCCTACAAAGATTTTATTGTGCATTGGATCAAAAAATAAGTATTTTTTTTTCTTTTCGGCGTTATCAATATCTGGTTTTTTGATGATAGTGTCCTTCTGCTCAGTCTAATTTTGTATTATTTCCGGTTACCTTATCATGACCTTTCATCTCTGAAAAATTCAGCTTGTGACAAAAAGAGGTAAATCGTTTTCTAGAGCTAATATTTTAATCCATACACTCTACTAATAATAATTTTCTGAAAGTAAAAAAGCGTCCATAGTTTAGCAATACATTCACTTCTATATCACATAATATGTCCTCGATACAAAACGGCAAAGTAACAAAAACAAGAGGCTAATGTAAACAAACAATAAACGGTCTCATGACATTTTACATTTTTAGATAAACTAGGTTTTTAAAAAATATTTTCTATACCCGTTGTTTTTTATATTCAAGCGGATTTGTAATATTTAAATGAAAAGGTACCTTTGGTTTTATAATATGTAACGATCAGATATAATGTTTCAGTATATTAATATTTATATATTAACAAAAATTATATTTATTGTTTTAATAATCTGTTATAATGGGGTACAGCTGCTGGAACAAATTCATAAAAAACCCGTATTGTTACACTCCCCATTTATTTGGAATTATGTCCCGTACTTCCATGTTTCTATTAGCTCTGCTGTCAACTAGTTGGACTAAGGCATATTACATATAAAAATTTTGAATTTTATTTTGCACCTTTTCTTTCTAAAAGCTGTCATCATGAGGAATTTCCTCTACTTTTATTTCTCGAGGAGTCCAAACGCACAAAATGCAAAAATCCATTTGTGTAATGTGCAGCTAGCCCTTAATTTGAAAATACCGATTGTGGTTCCCCTTAATGATATTATCCTTTTTCCAAAAAGTTACTCTCTACTGCACATTCCTTCTTCTTCAGTCAGTACTATAGCTTCATATGGATATTTTAACTCTATCATAGAGTTCTGTTTTAGCAAAAAATAAAAGATTTTATGAGATTGTTCCTTTTTTTACAAATGTCTCCAAATTTTGAAACAGTGACTCGTTTTCGTCGTTCATTTTACTACAATCCACAATCAGCTTGATCTCTTGTCACATTAATTTTTTTCTCATCTATAAACATTGACAAACTTTTTAGAAAATATTATTTTGCAATGCGTATCAAAGAGTAAGACAAATCAAAGCCGCTCGCGAAACCAAAAAAAAAATATTTACTAAGTTCGAAAAAATATACATTAGATTAAAGACTTGTTAATATGCTGGAATTCATTATTCTTAATTCGAAGATGTATTCATTAAAAAAAAAACTCCCGTGCAATATAAAAGTTAATTTATAAAGCACTTCTCACTGTAACCTTTTAATTTCGGATATATTTTTATGATAAAATTAATTTAAAATCATTGAGCGAAATTAATGTATATAAAAATAACAAAATGTACAGACATAAAACAAAATAAATTCAAATCACTTGCGTACGTTTATCACTTATAAACAGTAGAAAAGGATAATATACATTTTGTTGGTATCACCCTCTAGAGTCTAGACGAAAAGCATTTTAACGTATTTTTTTACTTTTTATTGAGAAACATAAATGCTCCTGTAGATAAAAATTAAATATATTGATCCCTTTTAGCATTTTTATTTGTATTTTTTTTTTGTTTTTTGATAGAAAGATATCTTCTTAGATTTTTTCAAAAGGAACCAATTCAAATATTAAAAAAGTGAATCCAGAGGGGTACGGGTTGAGCCTTTACCTGTACTTACATAATTTTTCAAAAAATAAAAATAATCCGTAAAATTGGTGTACTATGAAATCCATTGCATATTATATAATTATGTCTATATTAGTATTACAGAAATGATTTACGTAAAACAATAAGGTGTACCTACCTACAAATACGTAAAATTTAATTACCACTTGTAAAATATATTGTAAATTGTTTTCATTCACAAATATTAATTTCTTAAAAACTAACAGAGGCGCCACTTTCCAGACGAAAAATCTTTCAATGTAAGGGTTTCGTAGTACCCCACTTTTAAAGTTTATTTTTAACTATTTTTAAAAGACAAAAATATGTACGTGAAGGTAAAGGTTAAAGCTATGCTCCTCTGCAACCACTTTTTCAAAATTCAATTTAGTTTTTTCCAAAAAAAAAATTGAGAAAAATGGTAAAAAAAGTCGAGTTTTGTATTTTTTTTTTTTTTAGAAAAAAACAGTTTCAAATTTTGAAAAAGTGTCTCCAGAGGCGCATAGATTTAACCTTTACCTACTCGCGCATATTTTTTTTCTTTCAGAATAAGTCAAAAATAAACTTTAAAAGTGGGAAACCACGAAACCCTTGCATACTCTGCTCTAAAGTCAAGTAAACACTCCTCTTAATGAAGCGTTTGGGAATAGGAATTTTCATTACTACTCACGTAATTTTTAATCACAATACCTACAAAACATTGTTTTGAACAGTGATTATCTATTTATTTCTATGCTTTTTATTTAGGTAGCTATAGATATTCAATATTTTTGTTAGGTATCCTAATCGCCAACACCGATAACTGTTCCTCAGCCACATCTCTAAATCAAAACAGATTCGCCCATCTTTATTTATATACTTGACGAAATGCCACCTTCCACATGCTACTGAACGTCATCCCTTCTACGACGTTGCCAGATGTACAAGGACAGCAAGCGGTATAATTTTATGGACGAATTTAAATCATAAATTCTGATCTGCTAGCTAAATAACACTACAAATTCATAAAAATGAGACAATAGTGGAATTGGTTTTCTGCTTGAGTAGCAAACTATTATTTTTCTGTGCTACAATGACAAAAAAAAAACAATTGCTAAACTTTATAAACGTATTTTTTTTATTTTCAGACTTAATTAGGTATAACAAAATTTAATATTAACGACATTCCAATTAGAAAATATTAATAGGTAGAAAATCAGGGATTTGATGGATTTTTTATGTTGTTCATTTTCTCGTTAGTAACTTTCAACAAGCTTTAAGGAAATTTTATGTCGATATTTGGAAGCAGGTAATTTGATTATAGAAGTTATTGATCATTTAACGTAGGTACGCGTATAATATTGGTTGCCAAATTACGATAAGAAGGCAGTGACATCGTCTGATAAAAAATGTTAGGTGTTTTTAGGTAGATAACATTGTAATAGTGTTCTTACTTTTTCCTAGTTTAAATCACAAGTAACGTAACTCGATAAAATTGAAAATTGATGTGTCACATATACAGGGTGTCTGTAAAAGGTCTTAAGTATGAGTACCCAATCCAAATTTCATACTCAAACCCCTTTTCTGCCATTGGCGTAGAATTTTTAAAGGTGCAATTATTTAAAAAATCAAGTTCTACGCCTATGTATTATTACCGGACAAAATTTTATACGATGAAAAATATAAAAATGTACATTTTTCATATCTTCTTCACCACCTCTAATCGAGACTTTTAACAAAAATACTCAATTCTTGCCATGTACGATTTTTTGAGGAATATTAATTATTTGCCTGCAATACGTATACAAAAACATTTATTGTTGGTTTCCATAGTTTTATCTAAATAAAAATATTGTTTTAACACCTAAATTTCTTGTTAATGATTGAAAGTGTTCTATCTGACTCAATAATTAAAAAAAACAAATGCGTGGTTTATTAATATGGCTGTACAATATACCAATGCAGAATATACCGATATGTTACTGACATTTGGATTTTGTGAAGAAAATGCTCGAGAGAGTGTCAGGGTGTACTCTGAAAGGTATCCAAATCGTCGTGTACCTAGCCACCCAACTTTTGCTGCTGTTGAGAGACCTCTTCGGGAGACCGGTTCCTTTGCTCCCAACACTGTTGATAATGGAAGAGAACGTTTTGTAAGGATTCCTGAAGTTGAAGAAGACATTTTGGAACGTGTTGAAGAAGATCCAAAATTAAGCACCAGACGAATTGGAAGGGAACTAGAAGTAAGTAAAGATGTTGTTCATAAAGTGCTTATAGAACAATTGCTATACCCATACCATAAGAAGCCAGTACAAGAATTATTAGTCAATGATCCTCAAATTCGTTTGGGTTTTTGTCGATTTGTTAATATGCAAAGAGAAAGAGATCCAAACTTTGTCAAGAAGGTTCTCTTTACCGATGAAGCGGGTTTTACAAGAAGAGGTATAACGAATACCCATAATGAACATGTTTATGCCGTTGAAAATCCGCATGCAATAAAGGTAAACCATTTTCAGCACGAATTCAAAATTAATGTGTGGGCTGGAATAATTGGTAATTTCATTGTTGGTCCTGTCATACTTCCACGAAGATTAACTGGAGAAAATTATTTGGATGTTCTACAAAATACGTTGCCAGAATTGTTAGAAGATTTATCTCTCCAACTTTGGAGAGATATGTGGTTTATGCAAGATGGAGCTCCACGACATTTTTCTTTAAACGTTAGAAACCACTTGAATGAACAATATCCACACAAATGGATAGGCAGAGGTAATGACGCACCTGTAAACTGGCCACCACGTTCCCCAGACCTAACATCAATGGATTACTTTTTATGGGGACATCTGAAATCCACAGTTTACAGGGAACCTGTTGAAAATGAGGAACAACTCTGGCAACGTATTCAAGATGCAATAAACAATCTTAGAGGTGATGAAGAAGTTATGGAAAGGATACATTTTAATTTTCTTCGACGTATAAATCTTTGTATGCGTGAAAATGGTGAACATTTTGAACAATTTTTGTAAAATCTCTATTTCGATTATGTTGTAAATATTTTTGTGAAACCTATACACTTTAAATTATTAAAACAGAAATTTAGCGAAAACCCTGAGAGTAATCGAGTCTTATCAAGAGTACCTTTTTTAAAGTAAATGAGTTGCGCAATCTAAATTTCATACTCAAACTCCTTTTCTTCCATTGACGTAGAATTTTTAAAGGTGCAATTATTTAAAAAATCAAGTTCTACGCCTATGTATTTTTTTGCCACATAAAACTCTACCAATATACCAAATTTCAGCAAAATCGCATATGCCGTTTTAAATTTATATGGGAAAAACGATTTAAAAATTGTAACTTTAAGGCCCTCTGGAGCCCAAACGAAGCAACTTTGTACTAAGGTAATTTTACTTAAATCGACTTATTTTGGTCTAAGGAATATGTGGTATGTTTTTGTAAAGACCTTTTACAGACACCCTGTATAATACCCGGAAAATTTTCTGTTTCAGAACCACAGCCGTAAGAACATGCTTTGGTGGTCTAAGACAATACAATGAGCTTCCTAGCACCATAAAGAAATAGGACTGATCTCTTTAAAAAAAATTAAAAGTTCAGTTAATAGAATTTTCTTAGTTGATATTTTCATTTTCAAATAGGGTTTAAGTAATAGTGTGATATTAAATTACTGTATTTTTTATTATTAGTTATTTTGTAGTAGTATTGTTATTATTATAACTAAGCAGGTACCGAATTTTTCTTCTGTGATATGATATTATAAAATTGGTACCTTGTAAGACCCACATAGTTTTAAGCTCTGGGTCTAAATATACCAAATTGTATTCTTTTTTTATTAATAAACTTGATGGAACCTTAAGTATTTTCGCTGTCATATCAGCAACCTTGTAAAGTGTGCCAACATTTAAAAGTTAATTTCCCCTGCACGTTAAGTTTAAATTATCCTTCCTCCATGGTTTAAATGCTCTTTTTTTTATGTAATTCCGTTGATAATAGAAATTACATCTTATCGTAAAAATAGTTTTTTTTAGTAATGGTCCAATTACTTTAGGCTTACATTTAATGGAATCTATTCTTAAGATATCAGATTGTGTTTCCTTATTCGTATTAAGTAAAGAAAGCAAGTTTCAGAAACCACCCAGCGTACCTAGTGCCCGAAGTAATTTTTTACAAGAATTTTATATTTTTTAAGCAAAACTTGTATGGATTGTATCACAATGGCAACGTCGCACTCAATTGAACTTCAAAGGCCCCCGTTACGCCTGCGCTGCCAATATGAAATATGTTTCTGTTTTGTGTTTCTCAACAATTCTCAACGCCACGGGACGTGTCTGTGATGTTAACGCTAGTCCAAAAGTTAAAAATTGTTGATTTTAATGCCCATGTTCAGATATTTCGTGCAGTGGACTTGTTTTAATAGTTTTAAATAATATTAATATTAAAGTTATATTAAAACATCTGTGCTTTTCGGGATTCGGGGGTGTAAATTAAACTTAAAAACGTTAATTTTATGTTTAGGGTACCAACTAGATGTTCAAAATTTAATTTATTTTGAATAATTTTAGAAAACTGTTATTTGAGGACCATAAAACGTACTTTATGAAGGTTATTAATCTAAAAATGACTAAGTTCAAGTGTTTGGATATCATCAAAACGTCATACAGGTAAATAATACTTATTTGAATTTTAGAATTTTGTTTGGTATATTTATGACGTATGAAGTGTACTTATAACGTTATATATATAGATACCGGTGCGGTCAGTAATTCAAATTTTTTCTTTAAGGGATATAAAAATAGTTTGAAATTCCCTTCTTTATTTTTAATGAATATTTTTAATTAGACTGCCTATGCCAAATGCAAGTAGATTCTGGAATCAGAAAGTAGGTAAAGCAAAGCATTCACTCTTTTGTTGAAAAATAACCTTTATGATACTTGTTCAGAAGATCTTTATAGCTGATTCTAGTTTTATTTTAAACTGAGCGACCAGCGACTCGATAGCGGCTTGCTCTAGTGCAGTTTATTACAAATTTAATTTTGTATACATACCTATACAGGGTCCAATTATAGATTACAAGATTACAGTGTGTGCCGTAAACTTGGATCCATATGGGATCCTTTTTTTAATATTATCATTTGAAAAAACATCGCGTAGGGCAATCACCTCTGTTTATTTAAAAACTTAAAATAACCCATATCAAAGTTGGCTATACGGACGTTAGTTAGGTATCTGTCAAATACGCATTTTTTTAAATCATCTTGAAAACTTATTTGTTTTTGCATAATTTTAATAATCGTAAAAAATAATCACACTATTGAACATTAACCAAAATTGGTATGGAATTGTTGTTAAATTCGTGGACATTATGACATCCCAAATAAATAAGTGTACAAAAAACATCTCAAGATATGTAGTAAAAATTCAAAAATTGCACCCTGGATAACTAATGAACTAGTCAAAACAATTCATAATAAAAATAAATTACCCAAACAACTAAAAAGGTATCCTAATAATGAAAATTTAAAGGTGAATACAAAAATGTAAGAAGTAATATAACAAATTTAATTAAAAAGCGCAAATATACTTACATATTATCAAAATCTTATAAATAAAAATAAATCTGATTCCTCGTCTGATTCACATCAACTTTGGAAAATTATTAATCCTATGTCATATTGCAATAAAAAGCATCCTGAAATAAAATCAATAAAGGATGAAGTGGGAAATTTACTAATAGATCCAACTTAAGGAGGTCCTTTCGCCACCAATGTTAAATAAAAAATATTAGATTATGACTAAAATTTATTTTTTTTTAATAGTTGAAGTCCTTATTTATCTAATAGTGAACTTTTATCTATACCTTACCGTGCAAATTTTTGAGATTTTTTTTTTAAAAATGTGTGTGTTTGTTCAGTGTCTTATGAGAAAGTAAGACTTCAACAACAATTTCCGAATTGTAATTAATTTTACTATTATTTATTGATTAGACGGAGTAGAAAAAAACTAAAAATAAGGTTTTTCAAATATTTAGGTTTTGTTTTTTACAATAAAATATATAGGTTACCATGGAATTTATTGAGAAATTATTTTTAAAAAATCACAAAAAATTTTCAACTAGGTTACTTGAAATTTTTTTTTGATATTTTAATATTAATTTCTCAATAAGTTCCACGGTTTACTATATATATTTTATTGTATAAAACAAAATTTAAATATTTTAAAAACCTTATTTTTAGTTTTGTTCTACTCCATCTAATCAATAAATAATAGTATAATTCGAGAATTGTTGTTGAGGACTTACTTTCTCGTGAGGCACTGTACAAATACTCACATTTTAAAAAAAAAATTCTCAAAAATTTGCAAGGTAAGGTATAGTTAAAAGTTCAGTATTAGATAAATAAGGACTTCAACTATTAGAAAAAAATTAATTTTAGTCATAATCTAATAACTTTTTTTTTAACATTGGAGGCGAGAGGTGTGGCGAAAGGACCTCCTTAAGTAATTTATCAATTTAATAAAATATTTGTAAAAATGGGAGAAACTCTACTAAAACAAATAAATAATTTAAAAACAAAAAAAGCATCATGGATTTGTGGGAATAAGCTACTGTATATACAGGGTGTTTCAAAAAGTTATGTCATAAATTCTTCCTCAGATAGATTACCAAAAAATAAGTGGATTTGGCTATATTTACCATAGATATATAACCAAGACAGATAGGATTATTTACAAAATTTTTGAAGAATGAACGTTGGTGTCCGCGGTAGAAACCCAATAATCTGATTGAACGTTGATGCCAAGTTTACGTGCTTTTAACTATAGATATATATATAACCAAGACAGATTACACAATTTCTGAAGTCAACCCGGATGATCCTCGACGGAAATACAATATTTGGATAAAATTAAAATATTGATGCCAAGTTTGCGATGTTTTTAACTGTAGTAATGTAATTACGTTTGCTTATAATACTGTTAGGTCTTTAAATTGTCAAAAAAAAAATAACGTCTGACAACAGCGGAACTATTGTAGACCATAATTGTATTAGGGTTGTATTTTGTTTCATTCATAAAATTCCTTCGATACAGTACTAGTCCAGGAGCTAGTGAATTTTTTAAGTACTTGTTTTCCCGGTCCGTGTATATTTAAATAATCTTTTCCCAGTGAACTGTGTATTTAAAATGGAACGCCAATCTATTAACAAAAGTTAGCCAGATTGAATTCGCGCATTACGTCACATCGATACAAGTGAGATTGTGTACAAAGTGCCTTTGCAGGTCTATTTTGCCCATTTCATGTATTTGTTTTTAAATCATGTTAAATTACTATTTTTGAAACTCAACAAGAAGAAAATTCAATTAACTCTTCCGTTGTGTATATATAAGATAAATTAACTGTAGTTTTATTAGTAAAGTATTAACACTAAAATTTTCCATAAAAACGACCCCATCTCAAGCAACTTATTTGAGAAATACGTTTTTTACATTTTTAATGTAATTTACAGAAAATAGCTAGGTATGTATTTGTTTTTAAATAATTTGACAATTTATGAAAAAAGGGAGTAAAAGTAGAATGACCAGTGGCCAGTAGGTCAGTCAGTACAATGTATCATATATTTCTATTATAACATAACTAAAATATCTACATCTTTTAATCATAAGGGCACAAGTTAAAAACCATTTTAATATGTGCATTAGAATGAAGTAATAATAACTTAAAGAGACGAGGTCTTAAAGTAATAGCTGGTACAGCATGTTTTTTAAACGTTTCCTAGTTCCTGCTAGAATGTAATCACTTTCTATGAAATGTGCTCTAAAAACGGCATATATAGCAGTCCGTGTTTCAGTCTTAGGTTTTCTTCCTAAAGCCCTCATCCAAGCTGCATACCTATTGAAAAATAATTTAAAAAAACATATTATGTAACTATATAGTTTTCGGTTCTGGGTGCCCCAAAAGAGGACACTTAGCCGATAATTTGGCTCATATAGCTAAAACTCAACAGTCACACTTCGAACCAGGACGTATTGCTATCCTTTTAAGTAAAAAATAACTAAAAATAACTAACCTGAAAAATGAAAACGTCTAACTTTACACCAAAAAAACCATACACTTTTTCCAATTGTTGCAAGCACCCGATGACGATTAGGTAAATATCAACTAGAAGCATGTACTTAATGGTTATGAAGCTTATTTTAACACAAAAAGAACAAAGCACTAGTCGAAAAGCAGCAATCAAATATAAATAGACCACAATATTAAAATTCAAATTAAAAACTATAACTATAAAAGACAAATACTCTAAAAGCGCAAAAGATCAGAACCAAATAAAATTAATAACCATATTAACCTAAAAATCACACTAAAATTGCAAAAAATATTACTGTAAAATCATGAGATTACATCAATAATGCATATGCGTCTGAGTATCGCAAATGTCAAAAGTACAGCGTTTCCATGAAAATTTATCTGTTTTTAGCAGTATTATAGGACCATTTCTACCACGCGTATCCAACGATATTGGCGTTCCACAGTTCACTGTATTTTCCTCACACCTCTAGTATAAATGATTTGACATAACGAAACTAACAATAATTATACCTAATGTAGAGTAATAAGTGTTTCATGAATTCTAAATAAAACATTTATTATATAAAAGTGTAAAAGGAAATGTAATTTATTTCCCTATTTTCTTCTGTAATATCTTTAATTATTATATTATGTTTAATTTCTATAAATAAACCAACTGGTTAGATGAAACATTGTGATATATAATTTTATTTATGTGTCTTATGCGTACACATTAATATACAAAACACCTGGAACATTCTTTAAATAATTGTGGTCGTAGAAATAATTGTGTACATAACTCGTTTGAAAGTGTATTTCATGCACTTACCAAATATATTATCCATACTCACAGATTAATCAGACTATTTTTTTACTTAACTTCAGTACATCTCTTACTACTAAAACTATTTTTATCAATGGAAAAAAAAGGCCGTGTTCTCGTATGTTTTGACGCATTTTCGGCCTCAGCCCATCGGATCCCCCCTCTAAATATATATATATGAATTTTGCTTAGAATTGCTAATCCTACAATTCTCTATCCGTGCTTGCTGACTGGGAAAATAAATACCGAAAATCGTCGCTGTCTCCTGGACTATAGAGTAGATGATGATGAGAACTTCACAACAAATACACTTTTATGAATGGCTAGTTGGGGATGTGATATTTACCTATATCAAAAACTGGCTCCCAACAAAGTTACAGGGTGTTAAACTAACATTCAAAAAACTATTTTTTTTTTGTAAATAGTATGCTGTTGTGATTTTTACTTTGAATTTTTTGGCAGTGCTGTAGATTTGCAGGCCCAATATTCTAAGGAGAAAAAAAAATTAAAGCGACCCAGTTAAAAAAGTATGGGGGGTTGGATACCTTTTAACCCCCCCGTATTTTTTGTGACATAAAGGAACTTGCTTTATCGATCTTAAAATCAAAAATTAATTTTTTTTTATAGTGAAATAATCTACGGGTGTGAAGTTATCCACATCCACAAATGTACACTGAGAAAAATATAACTCTATCGTAATAGTCATATAACTTGGTTCAAATTACCTGTAGAGGCTTTTTATTTGTAGATTTCAATTGGGGAGGTTTCAATACACTGCAACCATACCCGCAATTAACTTTTGCTTTGTCTCAGGGGGTGCAATTGGGGGTGAAATTTAAAAAAAAATCATAGAAGCCACAAATGGCTTTGTACACCTTTCTGCTTGGGATATGTTATGTAGTTTATTCTTTTCTTCATCCCTGATACCATGCTGGAGTTTGTCGAGCCGTCTGAGGGGGTGCAATTGGGGATGAAATTAAAAAAAAAAACATAAAAGCCACAAATAGCTTTGTACACCTTTCTGCTTGCGATAAGTTATGTAATTTGCTCTTTTCTTTCTCCCAGATACCATGCTGGAGTTTGTCGAGCCGTCTGAGGGGGTGCAATTGGGGATGAAATTAAAAAAATCACAGAAGCCACAAATGGCTTTGTACACCTTTTTACTTGAGATATGTTATGAAGATAGCTATTTTCTTTATGCCTGATACCATGCTGGAGTTTGTCGAGCCGTCTGAGGGGGTGCAATTGGGGGTGAATTTAAACCAAAAATCATAGAAGCCAACTGGCTTTGTACACCTTTCTGCTTGGGATATGTTATGTAGTTTGCTCTTTTCTTCATCCCTGATAGCATGCTGGAGTTTGTCGAGCCGTCTGAGGGGGTGCAATTGAGGATGAAATTAAAAAAAAATCACAGAAGCCACAAATGGTTTTGTACACCTTTTTACTTGAGATATGTTATGAAGATAGCTATTTTCTTTATGCCTGATACCATGCTGGAGTTTGTCGAGCCGTCTGAGGGGGTGCAATTGGGGGTGAAATTTAACAAAAAATCATAGAAGCGACTACTGGCTTTGTACACCTTTCTGCTTGGGATATGTTATGTAGTTTGCTCTTTTCTTCATCCCTGATAGCATGCTGGAATTTGTCGAGCCGTCTGAGGGGGTGCAATTGGGGATGAAATTAAAAAAAAAATCACAGGAGCCACAAATGGCTTTGTACACCTTTTTACTTGAGATATGTTATGAAGATAGCTATTTTCTTTATGCCTGATACCATGCTGCAGTTTGTCGAGCCGTCTGAGGGGGTGCAATTGGGGGTGAAATTTAACAAAAAATCATAGAAGCCACAAATGGCTTTGTACACCTTTCTGCTTGGGATATGTTATGTAGTTTGCTCTTTTCTTCATCCCTGATAGCATGCTGGAGTTTGTCGAGCCGTCTGAGGGAGTGCAATTGGGGATGAAATTAAAAAAAAAATCACAGAAGCCACAAATGGCTTTGTACACCTTTTTACTTGAGATATGTTATGAAGATAGCTATTTTCTTTATGCCTAATACCATGCTGGAGTTTGTCGAGCCGTCTGAGGGGGTGCAATTGGGGGTGAAATCAAACAAAAAAATCATAGAAGCCACAAATAGCTTCGTTCACCTTTCTGCTTGCGATATGTTATCTAGTTGCCTCTTTTCTTCATCCCAGATACCATGCTTGAGTTTGTCAAGCCGTCTGAGGGGTGAAATTGGGGATGAAATTAAAAATAACATAGAAGTTACAAATGGCTTTGTACACCTTTTGGCTTGGGATATGTTATGTAGTTTACTCATTTCTTTATCCCTGATACCATGCTGGAGTTTATCAAGCCGTCTGAAGGGGTGCAATTGGGGGTGAAATAGAAAAAATCATAGAAGAAGCCACAAATGGTTTTGTACACCTTTCTGCTTGGAATATGTTTTGCAGTTTCCTTTTTATTTCATGCATGATACCATATTGGAGTTTGTCGAGCCGTCTGAGGGGGTGCAATTGAGGGTGAAATAAAAATAAAAATTATAGAAACCAAAAAATGCTTTGTACACCTTTCTGCTTGGGATATGTTAAGTACTTTGCTCTGTTCTGGGGAGTGCTAAGGGGAACTGAGCCCCTCCTAAAGCTAATCTGAGCCCCCCCTAGGAAATTACTATAATATAGAAACGCGATAAACGGGGCCGTTATTGATCAAATATGCAAATATTTAACAATTAGTCAGACGATTTTAAAATTATAATGAAATTTTTTGAAAAATGTAGTGAATTGGGAAAATGAGTACTTACCTAATATAAAATTTTTATAGTAGAACTGTTATATCGATATTTTTAGCAATTGTTCTTAGTCACTTATATTTTCTTGTAAGAAAATAATTTATTTATTGACAGAATGCTGCAGATAATCCCGATATTTTCCAGTGTATGTTAAAGAAAAAAACTGCTTTTAAAGACAATTAAGAATTTCTAACGACTTGCCATACTTTGACTTGTAGTACAGCGCTTTATGAATTTAATTTTTCTGTCCTTGATATACCTCAGCAGAGGTCCATATGTTACATCCAAGACTGGTAAACCTTACCTTTTTAGCATTGGAAAAAGAGAGGGTTAAATATATAAGTATTGACAGTGGCGTGCCTTAAGGGCACGCGGTATGGAAGGCTCTCCCCAATAAAACAAGATATTCTTACAAAATATATATTTTTTTGTTTAGGACAGTCAAAAAACATCACAAATTTCGCCACAAGACAAGTCTTGCGGGTGGGCCCCCAAGAAACTTGGCACTCCCTAAGTATTAAAAATATGTTGGTTCAATTTAATAATTTAAAAATAGAAAACTGCAGTTATTCTAAAAATTGATAAAAAATGTTTTTTGACTCTTTGGCCTATTTGTTACCGCTTTTACTATACTATAACTCAAACCTCAACCAGTTCTTTAAATAAAAGTTCATAGAAAAAGATGTTTTATTATGTTTTGGTAGAGTTTATTTTTTAGTTTAATCAAAATGTTTTAAGTAAATACCTATCCGTTCTGCAATTACTGCTTATTTTTTAAAATCCCTCGCCATACCAATATGTTGTTTGCCCCCCCCCCCCCCCCCCCCCTTCTCTAAAACATATGGCTGGCTGCGGCCCTAAACAAATGGCTCTGTACTCCATTCTGGATATCTTATGTAGTTTGCTATTTTTTTCATTCCTGATACTTTGCTGTAGTTTATCGAGCTGTCTGAGAGGGTGCAATTGGAGGTGAATTAAAAAAAATCATAGATGGTAGTAAATTTTAATGTAGAATAGAAACTATATAAAAAAATATTTCAAAATATACTTCTTTATAGAAAATAAAAATGTGTTTCCACTAAAACAAATTAAAAAATAATTCCTAAATTACAAAATAATATCACCCAAGTACATTTTATTGAAGATACAGAACATATCATAACCTAGATAACCTAAAATATACTTCTTTATTAGGCAATCCAAACCACGTGACATTTTAACTGTCAAGATGGCGCTTGGTTGGCAGACATTGTTAAAAGTTCCTATGGTTTACATTGTGTTCTGCTACAGTTTGAAAGTTTTATTGTTTTTATTGGATCCTTTGATAAATTTGGAAATCGTTATTAGTTGTTTGGAGAAGTTAAATTGAATATTTACGATAATTCAATATGCAAAGTTCATATTTTAAGACATTATTGCAAGAAAACCCAGACGTTGGTCAGAGGTAAATATGAGAATTTTTACCCTTATTTTATGCATTTTTCTTAGTTAATCAGCAAACTTTTATGCTTGAAACTAATATAATTTTTTCGTAGGTATCTATTGAAGCTGACATTGATTAAGAATTTGGACCCTTTCACATTTTCAACTTCCGATTTAGACTACAGTGTTAATGGCATTCCACCAGTCACATATCCCGATATATTTTCACATATAGTATTGACTCACAGTTTTTACACTCATGAGCAGATGAAAGCCTACAAATCCCTTGATGCTCATAAATATTTTTCAGCAGGTTTTGTCCTAAAAGTAGGAAAAAGGATTTTGAATGAATTTTATGTCATGGTTGGAAAGGTACCTAATTTTTTTATGTTTTTCATGATCTACTTCACATAAATATTTTACATTGCAAAATGTATATTAATGTAGTTAGTAATGTTTTTTACACATTTTCTTTTTTTAGGTCAAACATTCTCAAAGAGCCAACGCTAAACCCCTTGAGGCTTGGTGTATTATCACTAGTGATGGTTCGATTTCAAGTGGTCACTGTACATGTATGGCAGGTAATAGCGACGTATGTAGCCATGTTGGTGCTTTGCTATTTGCGGCTGAATATGCAAACAGAAATAAAAGTACCGTTTCCTGTGCAGATGTAGCTGCTTTGTGGCCCATGCCATCACTGTCTACAGCAGTGCCTATTGTCCCAATAGCCAAAATGGACTTTGGTACAGTGGCTTCTGTACAACAACGCAGAACTGTACCTACGATGTCTAAAGAAGGTGTAGTAAATTTATTAAAAAGGGTTGAAAGTTTGTCTCGTACTGCTAGCCTCATGAGGATAGTGGAACCATTTGGAAGCAAACTGCAGGCAGCCTCAGAAGTAACATTACCAAACATATTAGATATTTTTCAAGAAATATATATTTCTAAAAATTATATTGAATTAATGGAAATCTCAAGAAAAATTGTAATGTCTTTGACTGCAGAGCAAATATCATTAATTGAGCAGTATACCCAAGGACAACATGCAACTAATAATTGGTTTTTACAAAGAGCAGGAAGAATAACTGCTTCAAAACTGAAAGCTGTTTGCAGGACAAATAAAGAATCGCGTTCTCTGTCGCTTATTAAAAGTATATGCTATCCGCAAAATTATCTGGACATTTGATTTTCGTCCTGTAAAGTTTTTTCCTCGATTTTTGATGGTATGAAAACAAGTTTAAATTTATTTTGTGAAAAATATATATTAGACATTAATTGAAATAATTATTTTGACTCATGTCCAGTTAATTTTGCGGTTGAGTATATTTACAAAAAAATATTTTTGTTATATTTTTAATTTAATTGTTAATAAATTAAGTGTAGTAAGTTTGACTTTTATTTTATTTATTGAACTATTAATAAAAAAAATCCTTAATTATCGAAATAGACCAGTGGCCCAATTACAGGATAATGTAAAAAATCAAAACTTTGTCATTATTTCACTAAAATAAAGATATTTGACTTCTGTTTAAATTATTTTTAAAACAAGCAAAAAGTTGATCTTGTTTCTTTTAACATTACTTTATATTAAAATATATATACATATATATTTAAAAGGTCTTTGATTATATCTAATATCCTCGGAGAAGTCCAGCTTAAAGTTGCATACTCAATTGAGTACCAAATTACAATAACAAATAAAATTGACACAATATACAAAGAAATATTTATTCAAATTTACAAATATAGATCAGTAAGTTTAAGTTTTATATAAAATTCTAAAATACAAGTACAAGGTACAATAGCAAATTACAATATATATACAACAATAAGTTTATAAAAAAAAAAACCAAATACAGAAAGAGAATACACAATAGCAAAATATACAATAAGTTTATAAAATATAATTACAATAAACAATTTAAAGTGTATCCTTAAAACAAAAAACTAAATTAAAATCACCCTTAAAATACACAGAAACAATTTAAAATAGATCAATAAAGGTAAATCGATTCAGTTAGATCGTCCCTCTTTATAGCTGCTATCCACATTTCCCTTCTTCTCCTTGATAAAGTATTAATATGTGGGTAATGCACAGAGTTTTTCAACGTAGGGACCAGAAAATAACCAAACACATCCCGATCAGCACGGTTTCCACAATTAACCACAAGGCAGGTTACAGGCATTTCTTTCAAAATTAAACTAAATTTACACTATTTATTAAAAAAACTAATCGAAATTATACCTAAATCACTTCAAAAAAGATTCCAAAATGTATGATTTACAAAAGTAAACAATACTGACGTTCAGTTTGTGTGCCAACCAAGCGCCATATTGAATTTATTTGACAGGTCGTTGGATTGCCTAATACATGGTGTTACAAAATGTTTGGTTATAAATTACACCACATATTCTGGAGTCAAAAATAGGTCGACTGAACCTTACTTACCTATGTTCAAAAGTGAACTCAAAAAAAGTTACCGGGTGTTTAAATTTATACATGTAAATTGATTATTTTAACGTTGCTCTTTTATAAAAAATGGAACGCCACTGGAATACAATATCCATTTATTAACTTTTTTTCCTTAGTATTTGTTTATAAAATGTTTGGTTTAGACGATACAGCCACTTGAAATGACAACTTAAAAATATTCAGTGTAAATTCTACATTGGCAAAAATATTAAAATTAAGTTCATTATTAAATTACAACTTAACCAAATAATTTACAAACAAATACTAGGAGACAAAAAACTTTAAAAATGCATGCTAAATTCCAGTGGCGTTCCATTTTTAATTAAATTTTATATTACAAAAAAGTTGGGTGGTCAAAAGGGCAGTGACCCCCTCCAAACCCCTACACAAATCGAGAAAAAAATATTGCCTCTACCTCGGTTTTATTGGTCATTGTATTCTAAGACGCCATTTTAAATTTGATGAAAAAAAGTTAAACGGTGTAAGAGCAATGTTAAAAAAATCATTTGAATTTTTTACTTAAACACCCTGTAACTATTGTTGGGTGCACTTTTGTACATAGGTAAGTAAGATTCACTCGACCTATTTTTGACTCAATATTATGTCCTATAATTTATGACTAATCTTTTTGTATAAAATAAAAATGTGTTTTCTTTAAAACAAAATAAAAAACTATTTCTGGATTAAAAAACAATGGGTATCACATAAGTAAATTATAATGTAGGAACATAAAATACAAAAAAAAACATATAACTCAAAATATACTTCTTTATGTAAAATAAAAGTTAGTTTTCTCTAAAATAAAGTTAAAAAATTCTCCTAATAAATTCACATAAATTCACATAAAATGCAATTGTTTTCAACTTTAAAACAACTATTATGAAATTTTCTTTTGCATATAGGACATCCTACCATTATTTCAATAGTTACATCAACAGTTGTGCCACATACCATACATATATTCCAAACATTCTCCGAATTTTCCAATAGCATATATTTAATAGATTTTCGATATTCTGCCATATCTATTTCATTGCGAAATGATTTATCCTCCACATATTGCTGGGAAAAATAAATGATGAAGACTCCACAATTGAAAGTGTCTATTTGTTTAAAATGTTGGGGTATATAAAGAAAGGTGTACAAAGCCAGTAGTGGCTTCTATGATTTTTTTTATTTCACCCCCAATTGCACCCCTTAGAGAGCTCCACAAACTCCAGCATGCTATCAGGGATGAAGAAAAGAGTAAACTACATAACATATCCCAAGCAGAAAGGTGTACAAAGCCATTTGTGGCTTCTGTGATTTTTTTAATTTCATCCCCAATTGCACCCCCTCAGACGGCTCGACAAACTCCAGCATGGTATCTGGGAGAAAGAAAAGAGCAAATTACATAACTTATCGCAAGCAGAAAGGTGTACAAAGCTATTTGTGGCTTTTATGTTTTTTTTTTAATTTCATCCCCAATTGCACCCCCTCAGACGGCTCGACAAACTCCAGCATGGTATCAGGGATGAAGAAAAGAATAAACTACATAACATATCCCAAGCAGAAAGGTGTACAAAGCCATTTGTGGCTTCTATGATTTTTTTTTAAATTTCACCCCCAATTGCACCCCCTGAGACAAAGCAAAAGTTAATTGCGGGTATGGTTGCAGTGTATTGAAACCTCCCCAATTGAAATCTACAAATGAAAAGCCTCTACAGGTAATTTGAACCAAGTTATATGACTATTACGATAGAGTTATATTTTTCTCAGTGTACATTTGTGGATGTGGATAACTTCACACCCGTAAATAATCTTTGTATCTTTCTTAGTTAACGAGCTATTTACAATTTTTTAACTGAATTTCTAGAGCAATTCGTCCATCCTGGACTTAACATATCGACAAAACTAAGAGTAGGTCAGGAGTTATTGTACAAAAAACGCATATAAAAATCAGTGGTGTGTCTAAGGCTGTGCTTGAGCCGCCCCTGCAAAAACTACCTCTTTTATTTATATTTTTGTATTCAAGAAGGAGGAGATGTTGAACATTTACTAAATTAAATAGTTTATAAAATATGTATAATAATTATTGTCAAGTATTTATTTTTAATTTTTTGTTAATTGTTAAATTAAACAAATATTTTTTTAATTACTATTGAATTTAATAAATACATTTCCAAACTAACGTGTATTTTTATCAGTGGCATGGTGAACCCAGGGGGGCTTATTACATATGCGCGTTATATCAACAGGTTAGTGCGCAACACATCCGCGCATATCAGTCCGTTTTACAATAATAAAATGATATGTAAATTAAAAGTACACTGAATAATTGAATAATCCAAATATATTTCGCTTAATAACAAAAGTAATACACGGTAAATATTGTTTTAAAATTATATATTTATATAAATACTACAATGGGGCATGTTCAAAAATTTTGAAATTTTTTTTATGAATAATAGAGTTGAAAATAAAATTACATTTTTTTTATTTTTTTTTTATCTATTCATTTGCCGGAGTTATGAATTTTTTTAAAATTTATGACGTCACCGGGAATAGACCAATAGGAGCTAGCGCACAACGTTGCCGGCTAGAAGGTTTACGAGAAGTGATGTACGTTCGTTTGTGTACTCCTTCTTACTTTTAGACTTCTAAAACATCGTTAAACAAATATCTTTTAAATATATAATATCAAATGTTTTTTGAAAGTATTATTTCTGTTTAAACTTTTACCATATTTAAAGTTTCATTGTTTTAAAAGTCACTTCATAATTCAGAAAATGGCAAAATGGCAGCACTGTGTATGGCATCTGTCATCATAGTGTCTCCATCAAGAATTTATTTGGAATTTGATTGTTTAATTTTGTACTTTTTATAAATATTATGACTACGAAAAAGTGTTTTGTTCCAGAATGTGATAATGATTCACATTCATCTTCAAAAATATTTATTAGTGTTCCTAGAAATTTGGAAAGAAGAAAATCAACCTTCTACTAGCGATGTTTCTCCTGAACTTTTTAATAAAAATACACCGGATTATCAAGATGTAGCAGCAATTTCTGCTAATTGTCCCCTTCAGGAAATTGAAAATAAGGCTACTATAAATTCTTAGGTGTATAACCTAAAAACCCTTCTGGAAGAAAATGCAGAATCTCCTGAAAGTTTTGAAGATACCGAATTTATTCATCATTTTGTGGAAGAACTAGTGATAAAGAAATTATGGAAAAATGTGGGTATTTAAACAAACTGGTTCCTGGATCCCATATAATGGCAGATAGGGGTTTCAGAATAATCAGCTACTTGAAAACATGGGATACACTTTAGTAAAGCCACACCTAGTGTATCACAGAATGAAAAAACTTCTCCAGAAGATGTACAATTAAGTAAAAGAATAGCATCTCTAAGAATACATGTGGAAAGAGTTATAAGAAGGGTTAGTTAATTTAACATGTTAAAACCACATTCGTGTGTGAATTTTAAGCAAGTACATTTACTTAGTAATATCTGCATAATTGCTTGTTAACTTACAAGAACCTATTTTGTAAGAGTAAATATTAATTTAATAAACTTTTTTGTTTGTTTTTTAATTTAATTTACCTAATTATCACATTTCAGGGATTATAATGAGTTTTTAAACAGCCAATGTAATTGTTGATAAAAATTTAACTTTTCGAGCAAATCGAAGAGGAATGAGTACCTGTATATGCATAGATTTTTTTGGGACTAAAACTACCAAAACAAAGGCACCTATTTACAGCAGTTTAAAATGAAACATTTTAACAAAAACGCCTATGTCACAGTGATAAATATTAAAAACCAAGTTCAGTTGAATGTGGTAGCAAAGTCTATATATTCCAATAAATCGGGTAACTACATGTGGTATCACTGGTGATAAATTTAAAAATATCACAATTCTTGCCACCTTTTTCAAAAAACCAGAAAGTGTGCCTTCTTATGAAAATGACAACAGTGATAAATGTGAAAAAAAAATTTCATGTTGCTATTCGTTATTACGATAGTAAAACATGTTTGCAGTTCCGTTTATTTTTTATGAAAAACAACCAATGTCAAAGGGTTTTATTTTTTTTTCTGTCAAACCAAATATATCACAAAATTAAAAATTGATCATAGGTCAAGCTAAAGTAATACCTTTATTAATAGTAGCTTTAAAAAAGGAGAAAGAATAATATTGACTTAAGTTATTATTATTAACATTGGTGATTTTTAATAAAAACTTCAATTATTGTTTACAAACAAAAATATAAAAATCTGTGAAAATTTTATTTATTAACCTTTTAATAAAAAATGAGAAAAATGAAGTAAAAAAACAATTTATTTACAAATAAAAAATATATACAAATCCTAAGAATATAAAAGTACTGATTTATTTTCCTGTAGTGGATGAAGAGGTTTCTTTAACAATCTAGCCAAGTGTACATCATTATCAATAACACTGAGTAGATGTTACAGATGGTTCCTCACTTCTTCTATGAAGCCACATGTTTACAACCTCCTGAAAAAAATAAAAGGGTTAGATATGCAGTTACAAAATAACTATATAACCAGCTACAAAATGCCTTATTTTATGTAACAAGACGAGCACTTTACTAGCTCTGAACGAATCCAGTAAAGAACCTCTGATTTTCAAAACTTAAAAAAAACAAGCTCACCACATTTTCACATTTTTGAAATATTATAGAGCTTTTCGAAAAAAACTGCTATTTTTAAAAGTACCATTTTTGTTTAAACAGCTATGTCTCGTTTTAGGCTATTGAGTATTATAAAATAAAAAATTACGGGATGCTTTGTTAGCTTCAAACGAATCCAGCAGAGCACCCCAGTTTTTTTTTAAACCACACCACATTTTTTGGCTCCTACAATATTATAAAATATTCGAAATTTGACATTTTTAAAAAAAATTCGCAATTCCTTGCTGACTTCAAAGTTTTTTTTCTGAAAACAAATATACTTACCACATTTTTAGGATTTTAAAACAGCCTAAACATGTGTCATAAGTAGTTGTTTTTATATATTAAAAAACTGAAGTGTCCTGCTGACTTTGTTCCAACAAAGCACCCTGTATTATTTAAAAATAGCAATTTTTTTAGTAAAGTTTTACAATATTTCAAGAGTCTAAAAATGGGGTGTGGTTTTTAGAAAAAAGCTTTAAAAAACCGAATTGCTCTGCTGGCTTCTTTCGAAGGTTAGCAAGCACCATGTATTTTTAAAAATATAATATTTCAAGTGCATAAATATATGGTGTTGCTGTTTTTACAGAAAAAACTTTATAAAACAGAGGTGCTTTGCTGACTTCGTTCGAAGCTATCAGAGCATTTTAAGTTTTGCATAAAACGAGGAGCATAAAATTTTTGAAAAGGGTATAAAAATAGCCTAAAAATATGGCATGTTTTAATTCAAAATTTCATAGGTGCTCTGCAGCATTCTTTGGTATCATAATTATTACTAGGTTCACTAACAAAATCTATTTCTAGATTATTTTAACACTTGCTGCGATTACAAAAAATGTCTCTTTATGTCAAAATTAGAAAAAAATATTTATAAGAATAAAGGGCCTTATACACTGTTTATTATATGTGATATAAAAACAAAAAAGCATAATAAATATTACAAACCTTGAGATTCAACATATCCTAAGCATTGTGCACTAAAAAACAGCCACATCATAAGGTTTTTGCTGTACTTTATGTTTAGGTGTAATTTGTCTCCTTCTCTCTTATGGAAAAAGTAAATATCTCCATATTCTTGCTTGGCAGATCTAAAAATAAAACCTGAGATAAATATGTTTTACTATAAAGTGTACTGCTTCATATAAACTGTAACTACCTACCATTAAAACAATTTATAAATAAAGTTTTACCTTTCTATCTTTTGGAAACTGAGTATTGTTAAAAAATGCAGTAATCATCTCGGTAATCATATTTTCGTTTACAATGGGAAAAATACTTGATTCAACTTTTATAAATACAGCTGATAAATTCATATTCTTCTTCCTTTATATATCCTATATCCCACAGGATAATTTACCCAGATAAATTCAGATTAATAATAAAATTAAACCAAAACAAAAAACTAAGGTTAGTTGTTAGGTGCTGTGAATTTTTAATGTCACTTAGATGTGCGTTCACTTCGACATTCTGTATGTAGGTTTGTTCGTTGGCTTGGTTTTGTAAAACAAAAAAAACTTCGACACAAGCTGATTGGTCTATTCCCGATGACGTATAATTTCAAATTTTAAATTTCAATTGGGCTTAATTTAAAAACTTTTAGCTTTTTTAACGAACTGATTATTTAGAATAACTTGTATAGCGACTAACTATTACAATATAGTTTATAAAACAGCATATCTCACATGTGAACATGGCCCATTATTTGAAAAACATGAATTGATCAATTATTTGTACAATGTAAATCTGACTTTGGGATTGTCACCCGTTCGAACCGATACAATAACAAAACTGAACAAAACATCAAAACAATATGGTTATGGTTGCTGAATAAAACGTGGTAAGTACTTTTTAACAGACTTCAAAAAAGGAGAAGGTTATCAATTCGTCGCGATATTTTTTTTTTATATGTATGTTCAGCGATAATTCTTTAACACGGTGTCCGATTTCAATAATTCTTTTTGTTAGAAAGGGGGTACTTCAGGGGTGGTCCCATATATATTTGGTCAAAATCTAATAATTGGGTCCATCAGAAAATCTTCAAACTCTTCATTTTTTATGTATGTTTAGCGATAATGCTTTACCATCTTGTCCGATTTATATGATTCTTTTTTTGTAAGTAAGGGGGTACCTCAGGGGTGGTCCCATATAAATTTGGCACGTTTTTTGAAATCGGTTTTTTTTTTAATTTTTAATTTCTAATACTTGTATTTTTTATTTAATTTTAGTTTTAGTTAAACATGTTAAAATTAAAATAAAGCAAAGATATTTTGAGAACACATTTTTTTTTTATTTCCTTCCGATATTAAGCAAGGAACTAAATGATGCCGCATAAACTTCATCATTCCACTTGCGAAAAACCATTTATAGGTTACAAGACTGTAAATTGGCTTTACCTTTGGTACCCTTAAAAGCTAAATTAACAGTAAAGAGTAATACTAAAGTAATATTGTTATCATACCGTCAAACAAATTACCAGTGAAAAGAAAGTTATACCTACTAGATTAAAATTTCATCCAATGAAATATAATTATTACCTACAACACAACAGATATTCCACTAATAAATAATTTCATTTTAAAAAATATACTTACTAGTTTTGAAAGATATAATACCATCTTTTGCGATGGTTCTAAGTCCCAAAAGGGAACTGGTTGTGGGTTCTATGTTTCCAATCTTAATCAAACATCTAAATTTAAAATATCGGATATATGTTCTGTTTTTACGGCAGAAGCAAACGCAATTTTACATGCGCTGAAATGGATAGAAAATAATAACGCTGGTAATTCCGTAATTCTAACAGACTCATTGTCGGTATTACAGTCTATCAAAAAACATCCTACAAACACAAATTCCAACCACTTAGTAAAACTAATAAGAGAAAAACTCATCAACCTTAAAAATAGTGATACAAATATAGTTTTTTGTTGGGTTAAAGCTCATGTGGGAATAGTTGGTAATGAAATGGCAGATCTCGCTGCAAAAGATTCCACAAACTTAGAGTATTGCGAGGAACTTTACACGGTTCCCGATATTATCAATTGCTTTAAAAAAGAAATAAGAATCAATTGGGAAAAGATCTGGATTGATTTCAAACATAACAATAATTCAAACAATCATTACACACAAATTCAGCCTAATACATCTAATACTGTTTCCCACATTTCTGAATTTCAAGTATCCAGACAGTATTCTATTTACATTACTAGGATGAGGTTGAACCATGGTGGGTTTCCTTCCCACCTATTTAAGATCGGTGTCCTAAGGACACCCTTCTGTTCTTGTGATAATAATTCAGTAGGAGATCTTAATCATTTGATATTTGCATGTAACAACCACAATAAATATAGAAAAAAATTTTTAACGAAGTTATTAGATATAGGGATTTCTTTTCCAACCAATATTACGTTGCTATTGATCTCAAACAATAAAAAAGTATTTAATACATTGATAACATTTATTAAAGAATCTAAAATTAACATATAAACCAATAACAATTAACAATCAGTGGTAACAATTGTAATAAAAATAATAATGTCTGTGGCAAATGGGTTAATCCCGATGCCAGTCAACCACTGCACACACACACCTACAACACAATAATTAGATCTTGGATTTTTAAATCAAACCGGTGAATGGTTAGCTCCATGAAAGAAAAACTCTATTTTATAATAAGAAAACAGCAAAGTAAAATTTGCGAATCAAAGGAGGACCTCAAAGCTTGATCCCGCAGACATCTGTTTTTTTAAAAGTACTAAAAGTACTACATCTAATTAAAAAAGATGGAGGGACTACCATTATTAATTTTAATTTTTTAAATAAAAGTATAAAACTGTGACAATGTCTAAAAGAAAAATCTGATGTGTCCAACACATGACTTTCCTATCTAGTTATTATAGGCTTTTTCCGGTTATTTTGTACAACCTATTGCAGCATCTCTATAAATGTTTAGAGGATAAACTAAATATATACATTGGTCACATACATCTAACTCAAAACATTTTTCTATAGATATTCATTGAAAACGAAAATACTGAAAAATTTAAATTTACTACTTTTCCATTACGGTCCATTTTAGAAAAATCATGTATAAACAAAAATTATAGAGATCGATATCGCAAACAACTTTTAGTTCAGCAATTTTCATAAAAATCAGAATTTTGCACATTTTGTCAAATTTCTCGAATACGGACTATTTCAGGAAATTTTGACATAAAAGAAAAATTATAGATAATATTAGAAGTAACTTTTGTTTGAACAATTTTCGTCTCCAAACAAAAATAACAGATATATTCCATAAAATATAAAAACGGCCTCCCATAAAGTACCCCCCAGATGTTCCGACTTTATTCAAAATCTAATAATTTCACGTTAGGCCGAAATAAACCTTAAGTTTAAAATTTAATGTTTTTTTCTTTATCCGTTTTTAAGTTTTCTTCAAATTTCGAAATTTACACATTTTCTCAAATATCTCGATTACGGTCCATTTTAGAGAAATTATGTATAGGATAAAAATTATAGAGAATTATATTACAAACAACTTTTATTTGAACAATTTTTATAAAAAAATATTTTTTTTACATTTTGTCAAATTTCTCGAATACGGACCATTTTAGGAAAATTTTGTATAGGGGACCTCAAAACGTAAAAATCCGTCGAAAACTCGAGGTCGAAAAAAATCATGATTCCTATACTTTCCTTATATATCTGTATACAGATAGGAAAGCAAAAAGGTTTCTTTTATTTATTTTCTTTTCGCAATCATGAACATTTTTATGACTAAACCAGTTACATAATATTCAACTTTATGTAACTCAAAGTAGATAGATCATTTGGACACTCGCTGCGATTACAAAAATGTCACTTTGTAAGTCAAATTAAAAGAAAATTTGTATTAAATACTTATTAAGATTAGGATAGGCTCATTGCAAAAAAACCTTAATCAATAAACATTTTAATTTCTACGATTAATTATATCAATGCGGAAAAAATTATCGAAATCAGTGATGAATAATTGGGATTGATTGATTCAAAATTGGTGTAAATACCAACTACAAGGTAGTGTCCGTGTTAAAAATTCCATACCTGTTGATTATATTAAAATTGCAAAGTAAATGTTCAAATCAAATCTAAATATCAGTCATATCAAAATACCTACTCATACGCAGAGTCTTCAATAATATTCATATCTCATGTAGCTAAATTGACTAAAAGTAACATTAATAACTTCAGTAGTAACCCTAAAACAATGACCTATTTGACATCATTCTATTGTTAAATAAGTTGTTATAAAAATCAGTAAAAACGGCCTTTTTTTCAGTAAATTTCTTGTTTTATATGTAAAAATTACTATACCTAAAATTATAAATCTGTAAATTGAAAGCAAACAAATAGGTACATAATTAATAAATAAACCTTTTAAGTAATAAAAATGGAAAAAATGTATTCCTCGTAAAAAGTTGCTCATGATCAAAAACCTAAGAAGCAACCATCTGATATCAAATTTTATTAGTCTTATACGAGGTTGGTCAAAAATAAAGGTTTAGCAAAATCATATTTTTCCAACAAAGCTTCCTGTATTATTTAGAAATGTAATTTTTTTAGTAAATTTTATAATATTTCAAGAGCCTAAAAATGTGGTGTAGTTGTTTTTAGAAAAAAGCTTTAAAAAACCGGGGTGCTCTGCTGGATTCGTTCGAAGCTAGCAAAGCACCCTCTGTATTCTTTAAAAGATACATTTTTTTTGAAAAGTGATATATTGTTTTAAGAGCCTAAAAATAGCTTAAAAATGTAAGTAGATATAGGGCAGAGTTGGGTCGGATACAGGAAAAAAGTATCCGAGTACCGGATATGGATACTTACAATGTATCCGGATACTTTTTAGGATACTTTCACCTAAAAAGTACTCGGATACAAGTATCCGGATACTTTCTTCAGATACTTTTAAAGTGAGTTAAAATAATGTTTTCATACCAATAGTTATAATTATGTAATAAGATTGATTACGAGTAACAATAAACAATACTAGGCATAAATAAATTATCGAAAATGGAAAGCGATATAATGGAAACGGGAAAAAAACTACTCAATGAGTTGTTTATTATTTTTATTCTGTGAATATAAAACATTAAAACAAAAAGAACAATAAAACTTAAAGCCATCCAGTGTCGTGTCCATATAAATCTAACCAGGGGCGGTTTCTCCCTTGGTTCATTTGTGCAGTGAACACCCAGTTAAGTTTCATAAGAGCACATTATTTTAAAATCACATAATAATATACTCGTAAATGCACTTTAATATATTTATTATCGTACGTATTAATCTCTACTTTTTTTGGTACCCCACTACGCTCAGGCTGATCGCGTCTGTTGGTTCAGTATGTTGATTGAATGCGAGAGGTGTCTAAAAATGAATGTTAAAAAGACAGGTTAATAGATCCGTGAAACAGCAAAGTGTGCCTGCTTGAAACCACGCTATTTTTAGCATCGTTTTGTGCATCGCACGTAGATTACGTCTCGACAGTTAACTTCGTTTGGTCCAACGATTAGTTGTTGTTGTGCTTCGTCAAGGTCACTCTGACTGGGCGTCTTTAATTCAACGTTGCCACATTTGGTAGATATCTGCTTTTTTGGTAGGTTTTCAGCTAGTTTGGCTAGTTTTAGTAGACAATTTTCTTTTGGTAGATTTCAATAGATTTCTATAAATTAATAAAAAAAAAATCCAATTACTCAAATAAAACTTCTTACTTAAATAATTTTATTGCCAAAATAGATTGCTGAAAACGTTAAGACCGGCGATCATCAAAATAAATAATCAGTTATTTTCGTCTAGTAAATTACTTAAAAATAATCGATTCTTTACGATTTATCGATTATTTTCGATTAATTGATTATTTCCGATTAACGGATTATTCGATTCTTTTCGATTAATCGATTCAATTCGATTAATTGATTATTTTCAATTCTTTTCGATTCTTCTCGATTCTTTTCGATTATTTTCGACTATTTCGAATTTTTTTCGATTCTTTTCGATTTTTTCGATTACTTTCGATTTTTTTTTATTACTTTCGATTCTTTTCGATTCTTTTTGATTCTTTTCGATTCTTTTCGATTATTTTCGATTCTTCTTGATTCTTTTCAATTTTTTTGGATTCTTTTCGATTTTTTAGGATAGTAAAAAGGCTGTATAGGGTAGAACTACTGAATAAAAAATGGTTGCAAAGGCACTATTCGTATTTGAGAATCATACAAATATTTTGGGTCATTAAACCACTTTTTAGACTTTTGGTTCCGATTTTATCTGTTTCAAAAAGTGACCTGTTTCACCAGCTTACATTTTTTCGATTATTAACCCTTTCGCCGACACAAAAAACTGCTTGTAATATTATTTTAGATTCAGAAGAAAAAAACGCGTTGAAGCTATATCCCGAATTTTATTGAAAATCGTAAATATCCTGTCACATTGCCAAAATCCCTACACTGGAAGTAGCAAAACCGAAAGCCATAAAATGCTTGAATAGCGATTTTTTGTTGTTATAGACGTCTAGAAGCACATAATTCATTGCCAATAAAAAACTAAAAATCCGTCGACAAGCAATTTTACTTTAAATAATAAAAATGCAGAGGTTTAAGATTGTAAAGTCTAGAACTATCGCTACCTAGTTTAGACTTTCTTCAGTATTTATAATTGTTTATTTTGATTCATTATTATTATAATATTATTTTTCTTATAAAATATTCTTCCAAACTGTTATTTAAATCGCTTCAGAAATATAAATAAAATATTACGGCAGGGGGCAGGGTACATATTCCTTAAAAGCAAAACTTTCGAATAGTTTTCCTACAAAAAAATTAATTTTAGATCTTACGATTGTAGTAAATAATGTATCCGAATGCCGAAAAAAGTATCCGGTATCCGGATACTTACAAATTTGGTCACGGATACGGATACCGGATACAAAATTTGAAAAGTATCCGGATACAGCTTTCGGATACACATAAAGTATCCGGATACTGTATGCGGATACAGAAGTATCCGGATACTACCCAACTCTGATATAGGGTGCGTTTGGAACACTTTTGAACTGCGCAGGTGCGGCGTTTGACGTTTGACGTCATGCGAAACGTCAATCGACACGTCAATCGAAAACGTCAAACATCAAACGCCGCGCCTGTGCTTTTCAAAAGTGTTTCAAACGTTCCCCATATCTACTAATGTAGTATAACTAGTTTTCTGAAAAATAAATAATAAACCGGGGTGCTCTGCTGACTTTGCTCCAACAAAGCACCCTGTATTATTTAAAAATAGCAATTTTTTAGTATAGGTACTCTGCTAGATTCCTTCGAAGATAGCAAAGCACCCTGTATTTTTTAAAAATAACAAAATTTTTCGAAAAGTTTTATAATATTTCAAGAGCCTAAAAATATAGTGTCGTTGGTTTTGGAAAAAAGCTTTAAAAAACTGAAGTGCTCTGTTGACTTCGTTCGAAGCTAGCAGAGCATCTTGATTTTTGCAAAAAACGAGGAGCATAAAATGTTTGAATAGGGTATAAAAATAGCCTAAAAATGTGGCATATGTTTCAACTTAAATTTTCCGAGGTGCTTTGCTGCCTTCTTTGGCATAAAAAATGCACTGTTTTTGAGGTCCTCCTTGCTTATAAGTTACCAAATTGAGGCTATTCAGAATAAATTCTTAAGAATATAAAATGGGCTATATAAAAGAAGATTACTCATATGCTATAATTAATTATAAATTATACTTGAAATCACTTGACACTAGGAGGACAGTTTCTGATATATTTTTTATGAACAAATTGTTAACATGCAATATTGATTGTCCTCAATTATTAAATCTTATAAATTTTAATTAATACCTAGACAATAAACCACTACTTATGCTTTTAATTCACCAGTAAGTAGAATGTTACGTACATGTAATAAGTTACAATGTAAAAATGGTGATATTTTTGGAATTATTAATTTTCTCAGCACCTACCACGTCATTGGCTATTTTGTGTTAATTAACACAGGAGATAAAATTTAAAATAAAAGCCCCTCTTTGGAAGAGATGACCCTAAAAAATAAGAAAGGAATCGTTTTACGCACGAATGTAAGCCAAGTACAAGGAGTGAGTAGTTAAAAAAAGATATATTATTAATAGACCGTTGCTTAAGACATCAGTGTAGTAATGTTCCATCTATTTCTTATTGAAACAGTGTTATTAAAATTGCAAAATATCCAATTTTAGCTCGGACTTAGACTAAGTGTTATATTTGTTGCTTGTGGTGTTTTGTTGTTTACTATCAGACAAGGTTATCTCTAAATATAATTCTAATTCTTGATGTACTTTCTAGACTATAGATAAAACTAGTATTTTATAATTTTATTTTCATTACAAGAACAATTTGATATAAAATGAAAATACTTCTTTTTTACTTATTTATCGGCGGGTCAATTTATTAGAAAAATTGTGTGTGTACACAAGAATTGTGATTTAAGAAATTTAATATTGAAAGACTTCTGGGACGTCCAAAGGAATTCCGGAATTTCCGATTTATTTCCGTACTATAGAAAAACGGGCCTATTAAAAAGAAAACAAATCACAAGAAAATATTTTTAATATCTATTCCAAATTTGGAATTTAAAAAAAGGAGGTATTTTTCCCATATTTAAAAAAATCTTAATTCATGGTAAAAATACTAATCCTGAGTTAATAAATCCGTAGCGATTGACGTTTATTTTCTAATTTCTTGTTTATTCATAGAAATAATTTGTGTATTATCAGATATTCTTCGGGTATTACCAGGTATTCTCTAGGTATATCCCTATTCTTTTGGTATTTTCAGGTATTCTCTGGGGTATCCTCCTACTTGCGTACGTACCATTTGCGTACACGGTTAATTTTGTCCCACTTGCGTACACCGTGAGGTCATGCCTTGTGGCAGGTAAAAATATTATGATGCATAGTCCTACTTGCGTACACACATAAAATAGGGCCTATTATATTACTAAACAGTTTGAAAATGTTATAATTTTCTTTTTTAATGGCCACAAAATATTGCAGAATAAAAGTTGATTTCGTTGATGCCTATTTACGAACTAAGGACTAACAAAATTACTATTATTTTCAAGTAGTCCAAAAATGTTATTTAGGGCAGACACGAATTGAGAACCAAAATGAAAATATTAAGAAGGGTTTATTTTTGTACCTGAAAATATGACACGAATTGAGGATCAGGCTTCTGAGAAATAATTATAGTAAGTGCACCGAATTGCGGATTAGGGATTAAGGTTGTAATGATGATTCATTGCGTTAACGAGCATTTTATTATTTTACTTTCGAAATTCTAATATATATTTGAAGTGAGTGTTTTGTGTTTAGTTTATTTTGAGCAGTCTTGTAAAAATGAGTGAAATTAAAATGATCTTAAGTGAAAAGGGAAAGTCGTTACTTGTGTGGGATGATTATAAGTTTCGTGAAAAAAAGGTTCTTAAAAGTGGTGAAAAGTTTTGGACTTGTACTGTAAGTAAATGTAACGCAAAAGTATTTACGCTAGGTTCAGATAATATAATTTCTCGAAAAGAAACAGTGCACAATCATGAAAATGACATAAAGAAATTAAATAGACAAATTTTGAGTGTAGCAAGCAAACGGAAAGCTGTAGAAGATATCACAGAACGGCCATCGAAAATCATACACTCTGTTTTAAGGGAAAACAGTGATACAATGGACGCTTTGACAAGAAAAGACATTACATACATAAGAAATAATATGTATTACAAAAGACGTCAAGTCCAAGCACGTTTACCAAGCAATGTATCAAATGTTTTCGATATTTTACCAACATTAAATTTGACAACAATTAAAAATGAACCATTTCTCTTGGCCACTGATAATATTAACAATATTGTAGTATTTTCGTGCTATACTAATTTAAAATTTTTGTGTAGTAGTGACAAAGTGTATCTTGATGGAACATTTCGATATTGTACGAAACATTTTTTACAGTTGTTCACACTTCATATCGTAGAAAACGGCCATTATATACCAGTAGCTTTTTGTTTATTACCGAATAAACTTCGTTTAACATACGAAAGACTTTTCGTTATTCTTAAAGAAAAGTGTTGTAATGCTAATTTAATATTTGTTCCAAAAATTATTGTAGCTGATTATGAACTAGCTATTCACAAAGCAATTTCTGCGCAATGGCCCACCACAAAGATCATTGGATGTAGGTTTCATCTTGGCCAAGCTTGGTACAGAAAAATACAGAGTTTGGGATTGGCTAAAGAATACCAAGATGAAAAAAGTGCAACTGGAAAATGGATGAGGTATCTTTTTGGATTGTCTTTTTTAAAACCCGAAGAAGTTGGTGAATGTTTTGCTTTGGATTTGGCTGAATTTCAGCCCGATCATATGCATAAAGCTGTGGTAAATTTAGCTGACTATTTAGTAAAGAATTATATTGAAGAAAATTCTTTATTTCCACCAACAATTTGGGCTGAAGCTGTTGTAACTACAGAAAATTCTACCAATGCATGCGAGTCCTTTCATTCTAGATTTAATTCAAATTTCTATTCAATGCACCCTTCATTGTATTTATTTGTAAATGTTTTGAACAATTTTCAAACAGATACTTATATTCGTATTAACAGCCTTAAGGAGTCTGTTAAATGTAACAACAAAATTGTTAGACGAAGATTAAATATGTTAACTTCAAAAATGTTAGAATATAAAAATGGTTCTATAAAACGAATATATTTTGTAAAATTCGCATCAAATTATCATAAAGTGTATTAAATGTAAATAATATGTATATGTTTAAAAAATTAATTATAAATTGTAAATTGTGCAATAAATATCTATTTTTATCTGAATTCGTACTTTTCTTCAAATTTTGCAAATCCATCAGAAGACAAATAATAATATTATAAATGGGTATAGTGATAAGATACTTCAATTATTGAGAAGTTTGTTCCTCAATTCGTGTCATATTTCCAGGTACAAAAATCTCTCTCAGTAATCTAGTTAACGCAATGAACCCTCATTACCACCTTAATCCCTAATCCTTAGTACGGTCCGCAATTCGGTGCACTTATTTGGTCTGTGCAGGTAGTAGTCCTCAATTCGAGAACACCGGTTATTTACGTTTTAAATAAATGAAAATAATTGTATATACTCTTAATAAGTAATCGTTAATATCAGGTTATTAGGGGAATTATTACATTACATTATTCATTACATTATTCATTATTTGATAATTGATTTTTGAATTTCTTAACACTTCGAGTAAAATCGTTAGTAAGTGTACTGCTGCCATATTATTCAGTTCAGTCGTTTTATAACCGTTTTTATTTCCGAAATGGATCAACTTCAAATAGTTAATTCGACCAAAGGGAAGCCATCAGCAATTTTTAAGGAGCAACAGTATCGACAACATAGAAAAAACAAACAAGAGGTTGTGACGTGGTTGTGCGCTAAAGAAAAAAGTGAAAAATGCCGGGGAACATTAAAAACAAATAAATCCCAAGTTCTGTCAGTATCTGAGCATAACTGTAAACCAAATTTGGCACAACTAGAAGTGAAAGTTCATAAAGAAAATGCCAAAAAGCGAGCACGAGAAACTGATCAGGACATTCCAAACATTTACCGTGAAGAAATGAGGCCACTTTTTGATCGTGGAATTGACTTTGTCTGCGATATTCCAATGTCGTCTTCAGTAAAGACCACTTTATATCGACACAGACAAAAGGCAAACGGACTGTCGAAAGAGCCAAAATGTGCATCGGATGTCGAAATACCTGAAATGTCTTTTTTCTTTTGAACGATGGATCTTCCTTCCTGGTCGCTGATGATTGTTACGAAGACAGAATTTTAATATTTTCGTCATCGATTGGGAAGGAGATTATATCAAACCAGAATACTTTCTTTATGAATGGCACTTTTAAGTGTTGCAGTAAACAGTTTTCTCAACTTTGCAGACATTGGAAGCAATACAGACGAGCGAAACATAATTCCTGTAGTTTATGCACTACTCAAGAACAAAAGTCGCTCTACATATGAGAGATTATTTACGATAATAAAAAGATCCACAAACTGGAAACCAACATTAGTGACTGTAGACTTCGAGGAAGCAGTGATTATAGCTATAAGGAATGTGTTTCCTAACGTTGCAATAAATGGCTGTCATTTCCACTACAATCAATGTATATGGCGAAAAGTACAACAGTTGGGCCTAGTTGTAGAATACCGGCACGATGATGAACTGCGACTACATATTCGTATGTGTGCTGCTTTGGCGTATATTCCACTTGAAGATTTGGATATCTGTTGGCTAACCATTCAAGGAAATTCACCCGTTAACGAAAAACTTCAAAAGTTCTACGATTATTTCGTGGATCAGTGACTAGAAAATAGTATCATTACGCCAGATATGTGGAACTGCAGCAACAAGCTCTATCGTCTTACAAATAACATCGTGGAAGGATGGAACAACAAGTTACATCATCTGGTCAAAAGAAACCATCCGCCTGTCTTACAGTTGATGAAACACTTAAAAGAAGAAGCAAAAAATAGTAATTTTCTTTATAAACGAAAAGAATTGAATTTGGAGGAAAAAAGAAGAAAAACAAAATACGTCAAGTTGGACATTAGAATTAATAAAATAATAGTGGCATATACAGAAACAAAAGACGTTAAAAAATGCCCAACTTCTCTAGCTTACGTCACTAAGTTAGAGTAACCGACTGTATGGCTCTGCATTTTGTAAATATTCTGTAAATACCATTCTTTTTGTAAATTAATAAACAAAAAACTCAAAAATATAAAAACTAAAAAAACTTTTAAACACGCCAGCAAATTGGTGCCAGTCCTATAAGCCTGGAAAAAGTGTGAAGGAAATTTTTAAAAATAAAATTAAGTATAAGTATATGTACGCAAGTAGGACTATATAATAATAATAATAATAATAATAATTAATAATAATAATAATACTCTCCCTAATTCACCCCTTTACGAGTGAATTTCAACCCCTGAAGTCAATTGAACGACTTGTGTAGGGGAAGGGACGGCTATTATTATTATTTGCCGTGGCGCTCCGGGGCGACTTAAAGATGATTGATGGTGCCATTTGACTTACAGGTGAGGAAAACCTCACCCACCATCATATATCGTAATACTTTTACCTGACTCAAGAGATGATCTAACCCGTGTACGCAAATGTGACAAAATTGACCGTGTACGCAAATGGGACGTACGCAAATAGCACTATATCATTCTCTGGGTATTCCAAGATTACAAGTAGGTACTCCGAATGTTATTCTTGTATATTTACACAATTTTTCCTAAAGCTGATAGATGGTTTTTTTATTAGTGCTTACCATTTTTCGAACATTTTTTTAAGTCGAATTTTTGGCTATTTTTAAGATTAAAAAAACACCATCATGGAATTAATTTTTCTGTTAATGACGGAACTTATTTGCGATAAAATAAGACAACTTTAGGTACCGGTGTGAAGTTAGCAGCCACTTTCCAGAAGCCAGTTTACCGGAAACACACGAACTCCCAGTGGCATCGAAATGTATTTTTCTTGAAATAAAATAACTACTAAATTGTTAGGAAATAAAAAAAGATCTTAGAGAGATGAAGGGGTAAAATTAAATAATAATCATTTAAAAAAATATTAAAAAATTAATTTTCCTATAAACATAACAGGGTATTGAAATAAAATTATAGTTTCAAATTATTAATAACTATAAAGTACAATCTAAACAAATTAAACAAATCACTTAGGAAGGGATGAAGGGGTCAAAGTAAGTACAATTCCATTAAAAAGTTGATTTTCCTATGCAAATAACACAGTATTGACAAAAAAATTAGTGCCAAAATATTGAAAACTATAAAAAGCAACTTAAAAAATAATAAAATCGCTTTAGAAGGGGATGAGGGCGTCAAATTAACTAAAATTCTATTAAAAATCCATTTAATAATCAATTTTCCTATTAAGATAACAGGGTATTGAAATAAAATTAATTCCAAATTATTAAAAACCATAAAATACAAAATAACAAATTAACAAAATCGTTGATCAAGGGATAACGGTTCGAATTACATAAAATTCGATTAAAACTCCATTTAAAAATTATTTTTCCTATGAAGAAGGGCTTTTGAAATCAAATTAGTGCGATATTATCAAAAACTATTAAGTTATAAGCTAAAAAATTAACAAAATCGTTTAGGAAGGGGATGAAGACCTTAAATTAAATAATATTCCATTACAAAATTAACTTTTCTATAAAAATAACGGTATTATAATAAAATTAGTTCCAAATTGTTAAAAACTATAAAATACAACCTAAATAAAAAATTAATAAAATCACTTATGAAGGGGACGAGGGGTCAAATTAATTAAAATTCCATTAAAAAGTTAATTTGTTTATAAAGATAACCGAGAATTGAAATAAAATTTGTGATAAATTGTTCAAAACTATAAAATACAACCTAAAAAAATAATAAAATCGCTTAGGAAGGGGACGAGGAGTCAAATTAATTAAAAGTCCATTAAAAAGGTAATTTTCCTATGAAGATAACAGGGCCTTGAAATAAAATTAGTGCCAAATTGTTAAACACTATAAAATATAACCTAAAAAAAAAACAACAAAATCACTTAGGAAGGTGATGAGGGGGGCCAGATTAATTTAAATTGAATTTTCTTTTGACAATAACGGTATTGAAATAAAATTAGTGAGAAATTGTCAAAAACTATAAAATTAAACCAAAACAATTTACAAAATCGCTTAGGAAGGGGATGAAGGGGTCAAATTAAATAATATTCCATTACAAAATTAATTGTCCTATGAAAATAATACAGTATTATAATAATAAAATTAGTTCAAAATTGTTAAAAACTATAAAATACAACTTAAAAAAATAACAAAATTGCCGAGAAAATCGCTTGAGAAAGGTATAAAAGGATTAAAATTAAATAAATCCCATTAAAAAAATAAGTTTCCTATGAAGATAACAGGTTGTTGAAATAAAATTAGTGCCAAATTGTTAAAAACTATAAAATACAACCTAATAATCCATTCAACAATTAGTTTTCTTATTAAGTTAACAGGTTATTAAAATATAATTTAAAAAGTCGCTTATGAAAGGGATGAAGGGATCATATTAAATAAAATTCCAATAAAAATACATTAAAAAATTAATTTTCCTATGAAGATAACAGGGTATTGAAATACAATAATAAAAGTAGTGTCATTTTATTAAAAATTATAAAATACAACCTAAAAATTAACAAAATCGCTTAGGAAGGGGGATAAAGGGGTCAAATTAAATAATGTTCCATTACAAAATTAATATTCCTATGAAAATAACAGGGTATTATAATGAAATTTACAGAATCGCTTAGGAAAAGGATGAAGAAATCAAATTAAATAAAATTCCATTAAAAAATTAATTTTCCTATGAAGTTAACAGGGTATTGAAATAAAATTCACAATTCTGTTAGGAAAGGGATGAAGGGGTCAAATTAAATAAAATTCTATTAAATATCTATTAAAATATTAATTTTCCTATGAACATTACAGGGTATTGAAATAGAATTAGTGTCACATTGTTAAAAACTATAAAGTACAACCTAAAAAAACTTAACAAAATCGCTTAGGAAGGGGACAAAGGGGTCAAATTAAATAAAATTCCATTAAAACATATTTTTACTTTCCTATCTGTATACAGATATAAGGAAAGTATAGGAATCATGATTTTTTTCGACCTCGAGTTTTCGACGGATTTTTACGTTTTGAGGTCCCCTGAATCCGTTTTGACTATTTTCGCGATGATGTGTGTGTGTGTGTGTGTGTGTGTGTGTGTGTGTGTGTGTGTGTGTGTGTGTGTGTGTGTGTGTGTGTGTGTGTGTGTGTGTGTGTGTGTGTGTGTGTGTGTGTGTGTGTGTGTGTGTGTGTGTGTGTGTGTGTGTGTGTGTGTGTGTGTGTGTGTGTGTGTGTGTGTGTGTGTGTGTGTGTGTGTGTGTGTGTGTGTGTGTGTGTGTGTGTGTGTGTGTGTGTGTGTGTGTGTGTGTGTGTGTGTGTGTGTGTGTGTGTGTGTGTGTGTGTGTGTGTGTGTGTGTGTGTGTGTGTGTGTGTGTGTGTGTGTGTGTGTGTGTGTGTGTGTGTGTGTGTGTGTGTGTGTGTGTGTGTGTGTGTGTGTGTGTGTGTGTGTGTGTGTGTGTGTGTGTGTGTGTGTGTGTGTGTGTGTGTGTGTGTGTGTGTGTGTGTGTGTGTGTGTGTGTGTGTGTGTGTGTGTGTGTGTGTGTGTGTGTGTGTGTGTGTGTGTGTGTGTGTGTGTGTGTGTGTGTGTGTGTGTGTGTGTGTGTGTGTGTGTGTGTGTGTGTGTGTGTGTGTGTGTGTGTGTGTGTGTGTGTGTGTGTGTGTGTGTGTGTGTGTGTGTGTGTGTGTGTGTGTGTGTGTGTGTGTGTGTGTGTGTGTGTGTGTGTGTGTGTGTGTGTGTGTGTGTGTGTGTGTGTGTGTGTGTGTGTGTGTGTGTGTGTGTGTGTGTGTGTGTGTGTGTGTGTGTGTGTGTGTGTGTGTGTGTGTGTGTGTGTGTGTGTGTGTGTGTGTGTGTGTGTGTGTGTGTGTGTGTGTGTGTGTGTGTGTGTGTGTGTGTGTGTGTGTGTGTGTGTGTGTGTGTGTGTGTGTGTGTGTGTGTGTGTGTGTGTGTGTGTGTGTGTGTGTGTGTGTGTGTGTGTGTGTGTGTGTGTGTGTGTGTGTGTGTGTGTGTGAGTGAGTGTGTGTCACTATAAAATATAACCTAAATAAAATTAAGAAAATCACTTCGAAGTTAATTTGCCTATGAAGATAAAGGTATTGAAATTAAATTATTGCTAAATTGTTCAAAACTATAAAATTAACAAAATCGCTTAGAAAAGGGATGAGGGGGTCAAATTAAATATATAGATTATTAATAGAATTATATTTTATTTAATTTGATCCCCTCATCCCCTTCCTTTGTGAT
This sequence comes from Psylliodes chrysocephalus, assembly GCA_927349885.1. Lineage (NCBI taxonomy): Eukaryota > Metazoa > Arthropoda > Insecta > Coleoptera > Chrysomelidae > Psylliodes > Psylliodes chrysocephalus. Next base: position 31,620,788 of record OV651825.1, read on the forward strand.
TTTGGTATTTTTTTTTAGGTTGTATTTTATATCTATTAACAATTGGGCACTATTTTTATTCAATTCCCTGTTAACTTCATATTAAATTAATTTTAATGGATTTTAATTTCATTTTACCCCTTTCTAAGCTGTTTTTTGGTTCCTTACAATTTAGTAGTAATTTTGTTTTAATATACTGTTCTCTTCACAAAAAATACATTTTGGCGCCATTTGAAATTCCTGTTGCTAACCGGTCCACTAAACAGTGTTGACAGTCTAATACAAATGTACTAGATCCAAGAGCGAGGAGGGGGGGGGGGGGGGGGCATGAGGGCCATGGCCTACGAGATGAAAATTCTTACGATTTATGGACCTTTTATTCAAAAAAATATGCTAAAAAGGGAAAGACTAAAGGCAATGGCCCCCCGAAAATTCGTCTTGGAGCCGCCCTTGACTAGATTTAGTACACTCTCTAAGAATCTGGTATTCTAGTACTTACAAATCAAAGTCTAATACTTTTTCTTTTTTCAATGTATGTTTCCATTTGAAGTTTAAAATATATTGTTAGTCTTTCTTGTTTTTTTTTGCTTGTTAATGAACCAAACCACTTCACAATTCGAAAATTCTGGTACATTTTATTTATTTATTAATTTATATGTACCAAACAGGCTTCAAGCCTAATTACTTGAAATACTTAATACAAATATACAATTATATCCAATACATAAGTATTGTTTATTAAACACTAATATAAGTCAAAAAAATTAATACAATCATACGTGTATCGATAAATTCATTAAAATAGTCATTAACAATTTTATTAAATTGTCGTAGGGTAAAGGAAAAATCTAATTCTGTTAAGGAACTTACTTCATTTGCAAGTCTAAGCATAGTTGGCAAACTAGATCGGGCGGTGGATGACAAAGAATAGAAGGGAACTGTGAAAGTTTGAAAATGTCGAGCACTGTATCGAGGCACATTAAAGATTATGATACTTAATATATTTTGATCATGAATTTCTGAGTTTATTATTTTATATAAACACATCAACATATTTACATTTCTTTTTAAACTAATAGAATTAATTTTAAAGGTGCTCCTTAAATACGTTGTGCTTGTTATATTATAATCGGGCCATATATTATGTTCTTTAAAATATAGATATCTTAGAAATTTGTTTTGTATTTTCTCAATTTTACTCAAAAAAGTATACGGCTGTGAATGCCAAATAATAGAAGCACAATCTAAAATAGGTTGTACTAAAGTAAAATATAATGTTTAAAGTTGAAGGTGGTAGCCATGTGTGAGTTATATGTTCAAAAAAGTGGTAAATAAAACTAGACTAAGCTTAGAGATTATAAACACTTCATGTTTTCTAAGAGCCCATTTTATTTCTTGTAGGGTTTAAAAAAGTTTTAAATTTGCTTTGTCTTAATGTTTGTCCGTTCGTGAAATATTTTAATAATTTTAATTAATAGTTTTAGACCTACTTGTGTTTTGACATTAACTTTTTGTTGCAACTACTGTTTTTATGCATTTTTTATGCATTTCTTAAAAAATACTCGCATACTTGTTTTTTACACCGACGCTGTGATAATCTCTAAGCTTAGTCTTAAATAGATGAGTAATACGGACCATACCTGATGATGAGGATCTGATCTCCTCGAAAGCGGTCGTATTAAATTACTCTTGTGAGATCTTAAGGACCACCCTTGTTTTATTTACCTCTTTTTTTTTTAAATATAATGTTTTTATTGTGTTTATATTAAAAAATTCTCTTGAACTTCTTATAACAAATCCTAAAGATTTATTTGCCTTCCTGCAAGTCTTTTCAAAGTGTTCTGCAAATGATAGACTTGATCATACCTCACTCCCAAATCTTTAACTTCATTAATTCTATTGAAGTATTCTCCCCCCCCCCCCCATAATATATTCAAAATATACTGGGTTTATTTCATATGTAAATGTCATTATGTTACACTTTTTATTTCCTATCTGTATACAGATAAAAGGAAAGGATTTTTACGTTTTGAGGTCCCCTGAATCCGTTTTGACTATTTTCGCGATGATGTCTGTGTGTGTCTGTGTGTCGCATAACTCATGAACCGATACACAGAAAAACACCAAATTTTAAACTTAAGCTTTGTTCCAGCGTCCAATGACCTGATTAGATTTTGGGCAGAGTCGGAACATCTGGGGGGGTACTTTATGGATGAACATTTTTATATTTTATGGAATATATCTGTTATTTACGTTTGGGAAAGAAAATTCTTCAAATAAAAGTTACTTCTTATAATATTATCTATAATTTTTGTTCTATACAAAATTTTCCTAAAATGGTCCGTATTCGAGAAATTTGACAAAATGTAAAAAAATAATTTTTTATAAAAATTGTTCAAACAAAAGTTGTTTGTACTATAATTCTCTATAATTTTTATCCCATACATAATTTCTCTAAAATGGACCGTATTCGAGATATTTGAAAAAATGTGTAAATTTCGAAATTTGAAGAAAACTCAAAAAAGGATAAAGAAAAAAACACCAAATTTTAAACTTAAGCTTTGTTCCAGCGTCCAATGACCTGATTAGATTTTGGGCAGAGTCGGAACATCTGGGGGGGTACTTTATGGGTGAACATTTTTATATTTTATGGAATATATCTGTTATTTACGTTTGGGAAAGAAAATTCTTCAAATAAAAGTTACTTCTTATAATATTATCTATAATTTTTGTTCTATACAAAATTTTCCTAAAATGGTCCGTATTCGAGAAATTTGACAAAATGTAAAAAAATAATTTTTTATAAAAATTGTTCAAACAAAAGTTGTTTGTACTATAATTCTCTATAATTTTTATCCCATACATAATTTCTCTAAAATGGACCGTATTCGAGATATTTGAAAAAATGTGTAAATTTCGAAATTTGAAGAAAACTCAAAAACGGATAAAGAAAAAAACACCAAATTTTAAACTTAAGCTTTGTTCCAGCGTCCAATGACCTGATTAGATTTTGGACAAAGTCGGAACATCTGGGGGGGGGGTACTTTATGGTAGGCCGTTTTTATATTTTATGGAATATATATGTTATTTATGTTTGGAGAAAAAAATGTTCAAATAAAAGTTACTTCTAATAATATTATCTATAATTTTTGCTCTATGTAAAAAATTCCGTATTCGAGAAATTTTACAAAATGTGCAAAATTTTGATTTTTATGAAAATTATTGAAATAAAAGTTGTTTGCGATATCGATCTCTATAATTTTTGTTTATACATGATTTTTCTAAAATGGACCGTAATGGAAAAATTGTAGGAAAAGTGCTAAATTAAAATTTTTCAGTATTTTCGTTTTCAATGAATATCTATAGAAAAATGTTTCGAGGTAGATGTATGTGGAAAATGAATATATTTAGTTTATCCTCTAAACATTTATAGACGTACTGCAATAGGTTGTACAAAATAACCGGAAAAAGCCTGTAATAACTAGATAGGAAAGTCATGTGTTGGACACATCAGATTTTTATTAATATATGACCAAAATCTATTGATATTTGCCGTAATATTTTGCTCTGTCTCCTTTATAAAATCCGGTACATTTCTATGGAATTTAGTAGATTTTTTAGACAAATCTGGTACATAACACAAACATATTCTGGCAACACTGTCACTAAATAATAAGCCAACCGAATGTAACTCATATTACTACTATCAATAAGAAATGTCAAATAAAATGAGTAGTGAGATTACCGAGTTTCGTGGTCCATTCATTTCATTGTTGTTTTTAAACAATAAATAATTTTAGTGTGCAATTTTGTGACAAACTTTCTGACAATGCCTGTTGAATTGTTTAAATAAGTATTGTCTATAATTATCTATTGGTAGTTTAATTGACTTATATTTGTTTTAATTGGTGTTTGTGATAAAAGGATCCAGTAATTATTGTTTAAATACTTAAATAGTCCTAATAGCTTAAAATTAAGTGTTTTAAGTATTAACTTAATGCGCGCTTTAGTTAATTAGTCGCGAGAACGTATCGACAACTATAAAGTGGACTACTACTATAGGCGATCACGTTCTTGCACGTAACCGCTACTTAAATGTGGAAACAAATTTAGTACCGCTACGTGGTTGTCTAGTAACTCCCACTAGCACTTTTTAATTAAGGCCAAGTTCAATTTTGTTTGACATATCATCACGATTTTTTTTAGGTTAGAAAATTGCATTATCGATTTTTTTCATTCGAAGTAATAAAAGACGTCACTTTAAATTTCTATCTCTTTATGTCAACAAATTTCTAACACGATGAATTTATAAAACGTATGTCCCTTATGAATATGTGGCGGCAACTGACGGCAACACTGTCAGCTACTCCATGGCTACTAGAGTACATACAGGTCCGGTATAAGCCATGGAAAATAATAATTTAATGTTTTGATCGAGTTAAATACAATATCAAAATTAAATGTTTATTTTTAAGTAAACGACATTTTTAAATGTATACGTTTTCAATCAAAAATAATATAGGCTAATACTCAAGTGTATTATACGAGTGTACTGGACAAGAGATAATTTTACCCTTTACTCCAGTTTTTTGTAATGAAACCAGCGGTAAAATAGATATTTGTGTACCAAGGCTGTGTTTTGGCCGAATTTGACATATGCGTTCAAGTCAAGCCACTACTGGTTAAGTATAAGAGTAATAGGCAATAAACGGGTGTTCAATCAAACTTGACATCAAGATAGATGTCACATAAGCAGGTGTACTGAAGATGAACTTTGCAAGACCAAGCATCAGATAGGTAGGTATAACACTTGATATTCTGAAAACTATGTGGATACTACACCGAATGAGAAGGAATGGAAGTGTCAGGAGGCTAAAGGCAAAAAATGGGCGGAACAGAGCCTAATAGATAGATAAGTAATATTTTAGCCAGGAGAGTCGATAAGTGTTATAAATATAGTTAATTTATGAATGTATTTTTAATGTATAATTTCAGTTTATTTTCATTTTTGGTATAAAACTATGGCTGACATAATAAAACTCTTAAAAGTATATATATTTTCAATCTTTATTACTATACATTATTTTTAGTATTCACTTATTCTCTCTGACCTAGGGAAAAGGTCAAAAAACCCTGGTCATAATTGTTTACAATGTTGCGTGTTCCTAATGATACAAAACATTACAGAGGAATGATACTTAGCCGATGAAATCTCATAGAGTTCACGCATGACATATTGTGGTATGGAATATGGCTATCTCTGATGCATCTGCGGATTTAAATTTATTTATGCGTACTGTTTTCTATCAACTGATACCCCAAATTTATACAAGCCACGTCTTCGCACCACAATGTGACATAGCATCAAATCTGCTTAATCTCGTACCATTTTTTTAAGTATCAAGGATATTCTTGGTGTAGCTGATCATCATATTTCGAGTCATTGAACCTAAAAAATAACAAATATCAATAAATAGAATTCGGAATTTATTCCAAAAATATTTTTCTTTGGGAATTATATAGGATTTCTCGTTAATATACAGACAAACTTTTAAAGGTGGTAGGTGCATCAAAATAAACATTTTTTTGCTTATTAAAATAAAAATAATTTTATTGCCCAACAAATTAATCCATTTACATAACAAAATACATGAAATAAATGTTAAACATAATATTTCGACAGAAAATAATTTCAGCAACAGCAAGAAAAAAAAAAGAAAAGAAATAATCCTAAATACATTAGCTACAAATTAGTACAACTAATGGTCGAAATAAATATCCCAATCAGAACAAAATTAATTAAAATTTGAGCACATTAGCGTTATAGGTGAATTTCTTCCTAAGTTCGTTCAAATACTTGCTGTATAAAATGTTTTATGATATCTAATGGCTGTTTGGGGAACATTAAAATTTATTTAATTTATCACAAATAGTACATCAATAGTGTTATGTAATATTTTATAAAAAAAATGTAACACTGAAAATTACCCTTCTTTTTTCGAAAGAAGCAGAGATTCTTCAATACCTCGAATTATATACAGCTCATCTATTTTAAAAGAAAGGTACTTAAGAGATCGCCGCTGAACATTTTCCAATGATCTTTTATGAATATTATAAATAAGGTTCCAGACAAGAGATGCATATTCTGGCCTGGAACGAACTAAAGAAAAGTAAGGATCTCCAAGCTTTAAGAGTTTGTTAAAGAACCAGTATTACGGAATTAAGAACCCTAAGCTTTTCAACGCAGAAGCAACCTCGGAAGCAACGGTATTTTCAATATAATCCGAAAAAGTAACTTTTTGGTTGAATAATATACCTGCTTAATCTTCAATTTGTGCACAAGTCCGATAAAGGTAGGCTGTTAAATAAATAATCAAACTCCACCTTGTTATTACTTCTAGTATAGGAACATACTTTACATTTAGACACATTCATAAACAGCTTGTTTTCATTACACCAATTTTCAACGATTCCCAAGTTGGGTCTGTAAAAAGTAACAGTCTTGAATTGATAAGATTGAGGTAAATATTTTTAAGTCAGCAGAGAACAGCAGGTTAAATTTATTGCCAAGTCATTTATAAATATACTAAATAATAGTGGCCCCAGATTGGAGCTCTGTGGAACTCCAGATGTTGCTGTGAGGGGTGAAGATGAAAATCCGTTGTAAAAGACATAATTAAAACGATGATTTAGGTAAGATGAAAATAATCTCAACAGCGACTGATCAAACCCTAAGCTTTCCAACTTCCTTACAAGAATATTATGATTTTTAATTATTACAAAATACATTATGGGCAGGTTGTACAAAAAATATTCTAAACATATTTTAACTAACAAGAGTTTTATTTTTAACTAGTTATATTCAAAAACAAATGTCATTTTTAAAACTATGTTTAACAATAACCGATGAGTACACAACAAGGTTCACAGTTTAAACTAAGTCTACATTTTAACTGCCTATTGTACAACCCGCCATATGTACAATTAAAAATTAATTGTATTTCTTTAAAATGCACTTGATTCTATTGATCAAAACCATTCGATAAAAAAAAATAAAAAGTATTGGTATAAAGGTGGTTTTTTATATCTATGCCATAATGCATGCATTGGAGTAGCATGTAGATTACCTAAGTATCAGGTCAGAGATATTAAAATTAAATAACATATGTAGTGGGATTCTCATCTTTCAATACGTCTCCTATAGAGACTCCTATCTTTGTCCGACAGAGAGCGATTTTGATGTAATGACTCTCTATTCTGTATGTAATGTGTCGAGTTGGCACAAAAGAATCGCTGTTCTGATCAGAAGAAATTAACCACATCAAAGGAAGAAAATTAGGTCCCCTGTTATTTTTAATTTATATTAATGATTGTTAATGTTGCAATAATTAATATGACATTTACCTGTTTGCCTTTGATGTCCTTATCTATGTTTCTTGTAAGTTGTAAGGATTCAGATAACTAAGAGTTAATAATTGTCAATGAAACTCTGCAAAATGTTTATAAATGATGTTGCAATCATTTGTTAAAAATCAACACAAATACCTAAAACAAAATATAAGCTGATAAGTAATAACTATATGCAGTTTGTGGACAAACAATATAGGAAATTGGAAGAAAATCTATACAGTTAGTAGAAAAATTCAAATATTTAAGGGTAATTATTCGGAAACAGATGAAATTCACAGACCATAGGCAAATACTGTTATCAAAACAATTGCAGTTAAATTACATTTCCTATTTAGAATGTTATTAAAATAATTGTTATATTATTACATTATTTTTTACTAAATTTGAATATTGTTATATTAGCAAACTAGCCAAATAAAAATAAAATAAAAACCGAAAACATACCTGGATCTACAATAATATATATAAATAATATAAGTACATTGCATCTTTTAAATTATTAAAGTCCATTAAATTGAAATGACACGTCAAACCATAAACGTCAAACTTTCAAAACAAACATGCTTGTGTTCCAAACAGAAAATAGCATTTATAGAATAATTTATTTACTTGCAACCTTTCCCCACACACCACCTCGCCCATCACCCATAAACATGGTCAAATTGGGCTAAGCCATTTTACATTCGTCTGCATAGGGAGCGATGTTGCAATTTTTCAATTTTTAGTGTCTATTCCGTCTGTTCAGATGGCAGCATCTTATGGGCCCTACATTTTTAAATCTTATCACAAGAATCCTGAAATAATTAGGCAAAAATAAAAGAATGTATGTTGCGTTTTAACTTTTAAATACTATAAAAAATGATGGAAAGTCCATAACTTTTAAATATTTGTTAAATATCACTTATTAAAATATTTTGCATTAAAAGTAAAACAAACCATAGACTTTCCATCATTTTTTACAGTTTTTTTAACCCATTTATGAAAACAGTTTTTAAAAATATTATCGTTCAGAGCTGTATTTCTTGTGATAAAAAAGTCGCCGTCACTTGTCATTGAACTTGGCCTTAAAAATTATATCTTTTACACCCGTATGCATAGTCGATCGCCAGCGATTCGCCGACGTATCACCGCGATCCGCTGGCGAAAGCCCGAAAAGGTGGCGACTTGCTGGAGACTGTCACCAGCATCTCTCGCATGTTATTCATGATCCATTTCTTAAAACTCAAAAAACAATGAACGAATATCAAATTTTTCCCCATAAAAGAACATAAAAACTAATTTTTTCTATAAAATAACATGAAAACTTGCGAGAGATGACATGTCGGTGACAATCTCCAGCAAATCGCCAGCGATTCGTCTCGGTGATATCACCAGCGATCCGCTGGCGATCGACTATGCATAAGGCTGTAGTTTTTTCTTTTAAAATAATGGAGCAGTAATATACCAAAAAAAGGTGTGTATAGTAAGTTTGTGATCGAGCCGAAGTAATAAATCTATCAGATCAGGAAATTTCAGGTGTAAGGTGCTTTCTTACGAGCTAAAAATACCTTATTGAGCAAAACAGGATTATCCAAGTTTATTAATAATATATTATTTTAAATTCATATAAGATACCTTTTTTTAAGCTATTGCATAGCTTTTATCACGGGCTTTGAGTAGCGACCGAATCAAGAAATTTCGTAACACCGTAACGAAAATAAACCTAACACCCCCCTCTCCGACCGGCACAGTGTTACGGCGTTATAGCCATGGAAGGGTTTATCCGACCCTATTTGTATTAGTATGAAGCGGAGTTAAATATACGTCTGCGGACTGGAACATTTATGCAATACAAGAACTAGAAGAGCTTTCTCTGGCTTCTAATAAATTGGTATCACAAATGTTCCCGGCTGGCGTAAATGTTAGATATTAATTTTTAAGCTATTGCATAGCTTTTATCGCGGGCTTTGAGCGCGGCGATCGAATCAAGAAATTCCGCGAAAATAAACCATTGTCTGCATTGTTTAACGTCGTTTCAGTTCGGCAAACTTCGGCACGGTGTTTGTGTGCGTGCGACTAGACGTATACGTGTAGACTAGCTGCTAACTGCTCATAACTGATTCTATCTCTTTTAGACCCAATGCTAGGTAAGACAGCGTGCTTTTGGTCCACTGGAGTTGTACAGTATATTTTTTCTACGACTCACAACAAAAATCGAAAAAGAAATTCGGTAACGAAAATAAACCTAACACCCCCCATTCCGACCGGCACAGCGGTGCGGCGTTGAAAGCCGTGCATTGTCTAACGTCGTTTCAGTTCGGTAATGTGATGTTATTATTTTATAAATGTTTATAGTGTTTTAAGCTCTACGATTTTGGGAAGTGGGTCAGGTTATTAACACGTTCGCTGCCAGTCTGGGACTTAATACTTACCCTAGGAGCCGACTACGTTTTTTTGAATAACAACCATAAACTATTTTCGATATAACGTTTTCTAACCTGTGTTCAATATAGTTTTTAATAATTTTTGTCAAAAATTCATTATTTTTTCGTCACGCGCTCGGGCGTGACCGGCACTGAAGCCAAATTTTATTGCCGATGGCCGCATCACGCGTCAGCGCGTGGTTAAATATAAAATATAAAAAATAAGAAAATAAATTGTTTTTTACAAGATATATTAGGTTTAATATATTATAACATAACATAAAATATATTAGTTATAAAACAGTTATATAAAAGCGGAAGTAACCAACTACTAAAATAAAATCAAAAAGCTATTCAGCAGAAAAACGAGTAGGCAAAATATTAATAACTAAATGAGTAATACTATAAACCAACAAAATACCTATTCAAATCAACAGAAAAACATAAACGACATTTATTTCTTTTCGGGCGAAAAAAAAAATAAAAAACTTATATAATTTTTGGTAAAACTCAGAAAGCATACAAAATAAATAATAACCCTATTGAGATAAATCGTAAAGTAAGCAAATAAATAAATAAATAATCCTAATAAAACAGGTCACTCATGAGTAATTTTTGCGCAGTCTAAACAGTAACCAGGATTTCCAGGACATACAGTGCACACATAAGTAGTATCCTTTCTTTTTTTTTGTAAATAACAGTTTTTGCATTGCTTTCTCATTATTTTTCCTCCTTTCTTCTCCTCTCGTATTTTCAAAACATGCTCGCTGATAACCGCTGTGGCCGTAGGTTTGGACGGAGCCCTCAATAAACTTTTAATGACAGACAAACGAAAGTCGTAAAGAGGAATACGATTGCCAGAATATTTGTTGTAAAATTGATGGGCATTTATCATCATAAGCTGTAAAATATGTACAAAAATTTTCGAGGGCCATCTGATTGTTTTTCTTTCACACGGGTGGTAAGAAAGCATTTGGTCTTGCCTATCGATGCCAGACATATACTTGTTGTAATTTATAATAGGCAACGGTTTAGATTTTAATTCATCACCTTGTCTTCTCCTTCTAGTTTGAATTTCCATCATATCATTTTTATATTCATTTGAAATATACCAGACGTCTCGTTTGTCTTTCCATTTTCCCATCATAACACCATTAGAATAGCTTGCCAATGTTTCGCCTTTTTTTAATTTTTTATCTCTGACTTCCTTTGGAAATGTTTTTCTGTTAGATCTCATTGTTCCCGTGCAGTGAGTTTGTTTGTCAGCAAGGGATTTTGCCAATTCAAAAGAATTATAGTAATTGGGTCCTATGATTGAACGTTTACGTTATCCGTAACGTACATGTTAGGCTCAGTTTTAACAGTAATTAGGCAAGTTCGTATGATGAAAAACGGTTTTCAACACATTACTGTTATTTTCCGCCTGTTATGTTCTAATTTAACAGTTTTCTATCATACAAACTTGCTTTATTACTGTTAAAATTCGACTTAACATGTACGTTATGGATAACATAAACGTTCAATCATAGGACCCATTATCCATAAAAACGCTATGTCCGACTCCTAAGTATCCATCTAATAATTTTAAAACAACTTTTTCTCCATGTCCTTTTCCTCCGCAATCGTCTAACATGCCAGTGTAAACCATGAAATTTAAAACAATCCCTCCTGGTGTGGTCAGCATATATAATTTGATACCATATTTATGCCTCTTGTTCTTTATGTATTGGCGAAAAGTTAGGCGACCACGCCATAATACCATCGATTCGTCTATACTTAGTTCACGATCTGGGTAATAAATTTCCGACATTCTTGCGTTGAAGAGGTTTACGATATTCCTTACTTTGTATAGACGGTCCGGTGACGCTGCCTCTCCTTCCTGAGGGTTCTGTGAAAAGTGCAAGGCTCTCAGTATAATTAAAAAACGGTTTCTACTCATATTATGAGCAAATACATCTATGTCAAACAAATAATCAGTCTTCCAATAATCTTGAATGCGGTTCAGCCGAATATTTCCCATGTGAAGTAATAAACCCAAAAAAGTTACTAATTCACCCCTAGTCAGATCTTTCCATGAAGTTATACGAGATTTTTCCTTGACACCAGGCCTAAAAAATAATTCGACTGCATACCTGTTTGTTTGCGCAACGATTTCATCAAGGAAACTGTCGGTCAATATATGCCTAAAATAATCAAGAGGGTCATTTCCAGTAACCGGTGCCACAAAATTTTCAGTCTTGGTAAAATGAAAAAAATTCATAGAGTCCGAGTCACTCTCCCAGGTTATCTCTTCTGAAATAGGCTCTCCTTGATATATTGCTTGCCCTCTCTCCATATTTTCCTCTGGATCTGCCTCCGAATTTTCGTCACTCGAGCTTACATTAGGCACAAATTCATCGTCGCTCCCAGAATCAAAATCCTCATCAACATGGTCTGACAAATCGCCCTCGAAAATATCTAGCAGTTCGGCATCTGTTAGAGCACGTTCCATCTCTCTTTTTGATCTTTTAGGACGGGAGGGCCCTGGCATATCAGTATTTTCTTCCGCCATGTTCAAATCTATAATAAATTTAAATAAAAAAACAAAAATCGAAACCAAACACGTGAATTACTTACCAATACCCTTTAGATAATGCCGACACAACTGCACGAACACACTGCTAATGCCCAACTAAATACAACACATAGAAACACCACTAGTCAAATAACGCGCTCGGGCGTGATTGGCGTCCGACGAAAGTACCGTATTACGCGCCGGCGCGTTATCGGCAGCGAATGTGTTAAACAACTCATATGACTTTGAAAGAGAATATTGGACGCCACTATATTTAAAACTTTCTAAACTTGACAATCGATCAGTGATGAAAATATAGAAAACCACTGATCTTTATGATATTATAATTAAATAAGGTAGCGACAAATTCTAATTCACAGAGACTTAATTATTCAAATTTAAATGATTTATTGTGACTTATCTGAGGTATACAGGAAACAGGTAACAGGTAACTGTAGAGGCCTTCTTTACAAGGTAGTGTTAAATCTTGTTAACTAAACTTCTTGATGCATTCTACGTTCTTCCGAATTTCTTAACAAGCAGCTAGAACGTTCTAAAATTCATGTAGAGACAACTACTATTGAATCCTCGATATAGTTTCTATCGAACCATCTAAATCAATTCTTCAAGATTTCTTTAAGACATAAGACTTCTTTAAGACCATCTATATACAGCAAGGCTACAAGGAAAAAGGTAAAAATATAAAGAAAGGAACCAGGGAGAGTTATATAGGAACAAATAAGATGCTTTTTACTATCAAATGCATAATTTAAATTATTAAATGAATAGCTCCACAGAGACCAAATTTAATAGGTAAAGAAAAAGTGTTATTTAACATATTTAAGGAGGTCCTTTCGCCACACCTCTCGCCTCAAATGTTAAAAAAAAGTTATTAGATTATGACTAAAATTAATTTTTTTCTAATAGTTGAAGTCCTTATTTATCTAATACTGAACTTTTAACTATACCTTACCTTGCAAATTTTTGAGATTTTTTTTTAAAAAAATGTGAGTATTTGTACAGTGCCTCACGAGAAACTAAGTCCTCAACAAGAATTCTCGAATTATACTATTATTTATTGATTAGATGAAGTAGAAAAAAACTAAAAATAAGGTTTTTGAAATATTTAGATTTTGTTTTATACAATAAAATATATACAGTATGTCGCTAATGTATGGAATAAATTCATTATTTCTAAAATAATCGACTTTTGAAAAAAATCCAAAAACAGGTCAATTTTAATTTTTGAATCGTCATCACATGATGTAGATGTAACGAACATTACGTCACCAATATTACCGTGGTGACGTAATCGGCAATTTTTTTAAATGCAACCATGCGTCTCAAAACACCTCATTGGAAAGGTCTTCTAATCGTCTTTACAACGATATAATTATTTGAATATTTATTTCTACAGGGTCGACCAAAACTGTTTATTTACTAAAATCTTAATCATAAATTCTGATTCACTGAACTAAGTTATTGTAAGGACCGCCACTGGAAATAAAACATCGTAGTGTACCCAAAAAATATTTCTGTATTTTGGATATGTTACTGATAATAGTACTAAATTCTAATTTAACACTAATTGATGTGTATCAGTCAAGTGTTCAATAGTTAAAATCTTTAAATTAGCATAATTTAGTAATGAAGCTTACAGAAACTGAACGAATCGAAATATTAATGATGATTGGCTATGGAGATAGAGTAAGGACACAGAGAGAAGTTGGCAATTTATTTAATGCTAAATACCCCAATCGTAAACCCAGTTCTCAATCAACAATTAGTAAAATCGAGAAAAAGTTTCGAGAAACGGGCCATGTTAAAGATCTCCCCAAAAGTGGTAGAAAGTCAATTTCCGAAGACAAAAAAGTTAACGTTTTACTAGAGTTTCAAGAAAGACCCCACACCAGCACGAGACAAGTTGCGCTGGATAATAATTTACACCATTCTACTGTTGCTAGAGTACTGAAAAAGGAGAAGTGGCATGCGTATAAGGTACATTTGGTCCAAGAGCTGTTAGAAGATGACTTTGATAGGAGAATTGAATTCTGTGAAACAATTATGGAACGATCTAACAAAGATCGTAATTTCATAAAAAATATACTTTTTTCGGATGAAGCAACTTTTATGCTCAACGGCCATGTAAACCGCCAGACATATCGATACTGGGCAAGTGAAAATCCCCATTGGATGCAGGAGTATACGACACAATATCCTGAAAAGGTGAATGTTTGGGCCGGCATTATAAATAATCAAATAATAGGGCCATATTTTTTTGAAGGAAACTTGACCGGTCCTCGATATCTTCAATTTCTTCAGGATTATCTATTACCACAATTAAATCAACTATTTCCAAATAGATGTGATTTGTGGTTTCAACAGGATGGGGCACCCCCACATTACGCCTTTGATGTACGAACCTACTTAAATGCTGTTTTTCCAGATAGGTGGATAGGAAGAAGAGGAACGATCGAATGGCCACCAAGGTCGCCAGATTTGACACCCTTAGACTTTTTTTTATGGGGATACTTGAAGAGCAAAGTTTATCAAAGTCGCCCAAATGATATAGAAGAGTTGAAGGATCGCATCAGAACGGAGATTGCACAAATAACGCCTGAAGTTCTCGTAAACGTTAGAGACGAATTTACTGCTCGGCTGTCTCATTGCATTATTGCTGAAGGTCATCAGTTTGAACATTTAATATAATTTAATTGTTTTTTACTAAACAGTTTTATGTATTTTAGTAAATAAACAGTTTTGGTCGACCCTGTAGAAATAAATATTCAAATAATTACATCGTTGTAAAGACGATTAAAAGACCTTTCCAATGAGGTGTTTTGAGACACATGGTTGCATTTAAAAAAATTGCCGATTACGTCACCACGGTAATACTGGTGACGTAATGTTCGTTACATCTACATCATGTGATGACGATTCAAAAATTAAAATTGACCTGTTTTTGGATTTTTTTCAAAAGTCGATTATTTTAGAAATAATGAATTTATTCCATACATTAGCGACATACTGTATAGTAAACCGTGGAACTTATTGAGAAATTAATATTAAAAAATCACAAAAAATTTTCAAGTAACCTAGTACCAATTCCAATCTTAATCTCAACTTTCAAGTTTCATCTTTAACTTTAAAGACTACCTCAAAAAAAATATATAACTAATATAGAACCCGGAGATTCTTAAAAACACTGCATAACTTACCCTGAAGAAATCCAACCAGTCCATCTCATTTGTTACCAAGTGTGCTGCAGATTCGAGTTATAGTTAGTTGGCTAATAGAAGTTAATCCATCCCAAAACCAGATATACTCGTAGGACCTGGGAAAACAGCTAAGATTACATTTTTTCATCAACAATTAACCTTTTACCTTACCGTATTTGCAATTCCTTTTTACCAGCTTGGTGACGTTGGTATATGTACTTATATTATTTGCTTTGCTTACTTTTATACAATTTTCTGTATGCTTGTATCACTTAATTTAGTTATTTTATTTATTTTTTCGTTAATTTCTAGAAATAAAACATCTTCGTTAGCTTGGAACAGCAATTATTATCTTTATCTCATTGCTATTCATACAGCGAATTGCTTTTTAACTAACCTAAAAACATTTATATGTATTTATAATATTATTTAATCTGCACATTACTCACCTGTTCTTGAACCTTTTGTGCTTTAATCGATTTAAAAATATCCAAAAATATATATCTAATCTCATCATCCAATAGAAAATATACCGCACTATTTTTGTTTTATTTAAGAACCGGCGATTTGACTTAAAAAGACAACTCAGACAATTTTTAATCCAGTACAGCCTATACTTAGATTAAAGAGATCGAAGATGTAACATTGCACACTGCGCATGTTGTCTATTGTAATCCTAAGTAACCCACCAATTGAAAATCATTGTTTGCACGACGCCACCCGAATTGCTCCGATTTTTCCATTCAACGATCACCTCCGCCTGAGTTCAATCACCATTGACAGCTGTTTTTTTATTTATTTGTTGGTATTTTAGCAATTTAAAGAGTTCTAGTTATTCAATTTCAAGTTCAAAATGCCACGATATATCTTGAAAAATTGTATATACCTACTTATAATAACAAATATCAATGTTATGAAAGATAAAAAATATATTCGTTTTCAGAGGTAAATATTTATTTATGTTTCGACATAAAGCGCCAAATCCTGTGGGCTGAATACTTCAGATCCGCATTAAGGGGTTTCAATAAATATTAAGCATCAAATACATATGTCAAAAATCAGATTTCATATTTCTTACATAAATTTACAAAAGGGTAAAATTTTGAACATTTAATTTAAATAAGAAGTAAATAGGCATTGTTGCTAATGAAATTTTGTATTTAAAAAGTAGTTTTATAAGAATGTTTACTAAAGGTGGGTTTTAGCCCTTTTTGGTAGATACATAAGTAAAGAAGCATGGTTGTTAGCTAAATTTTATTTTTATAAGGTATTTTTATAAGAATATTAGATGAAATACAGGATGACCTACTTAAAATTTCAAGGTTCATCTTATTTGCGGTCAAATCGAAAGTGACATTTCAATCTTCAGTAAAAGTAAAACGCACCATATGATCTAGTATAAGCAAAAAAAATACTAAAGTTACGGAAGTTAGTCACATTGTTAATAAAATGTTACATTATAGCGCTATGCTAAAATAAAAATATGACCGAATAAACCTAAGAAATTTTTATTTATATAAAATTCTGCTACGGTCAGGAAATTATTCTTATTCAAACCTTTTAACTGCCGGCTCTTTAAAATCACATTTTTTGTGGACGACGCCATAATTTTAAATACGATTTGTAATTTCTTGTTATAGGGACACCTCGTAGTACATTTTTTGAGGTTGCTTAACAGATCGATCGTCGAACCGTCTCTATATCGATCTGAGATAGAAACTATCACGCATTCAATAAATTATTATTAATTTCCATCAAATCATAGACACAGTCTAATCGCATGTCAACTACTAGCCATATTCTCACATTAAATACGGTCTGCGAGTATACATAATGATATAAAATGATATACATATACGGTGTGTCTCATAATTGGACTGCCAACGGCTTATTTCTAGTGCAATTTTTCTTTTATGTATTTAGTCACTTTTTAATTAACATATATCTTGTAATCCTTTGTATATAGGGTGTGCCAGTCCTCTCGTAGATTAGGTCACATCCGCCACTGATCTGCATCTATCAGGATACAAAATTAAAAATACTTCTGCTATATTGTCTTGAAAATTGTTGCTTCTTCATAGTACATATTTTGTAAGTTTTGAGCTAGTTTAACAGAGTCTTTCGGGTCCATATAAAAGTTCGATACTACATACTAGAAACGCCCTGTATAGTCCAAATCAATTTATGGATCGTTTTCGATCTATTTAATTCAATTAATTAAAATTTTCAGTCGATATTTTGACACTCTTGAAAACAGATTTTCGAGTTGAGTATTCTACTTATTTTGACAGTAGAATATAATCAAATATGTAATAAAAAAAATAGTGAATCCATTTAAAAAATTGAAGATATTGATGTTTTGTGAAATCAAAATTTTTTTGTCTTACCCTGTAGTATAAAGGACAATTTAGTCATGTAATAGTTAATTACCACCTTCTTCATCATAATTTAATTAAAAAACTTCCAAATTCGAGCTCAAATAAATATTATTTTGATTCCTATGTATCAGGAAACAACCGAATATGTCGCATCATTCTTGATTATGATAATTCCACCTCTCCCCAGCACGTATTTATTATAAAAAAAAAGTATCAAGCTAACAGAGCACCTTTGAATTTGTCACATTCTGAGTGTGCCATAATTTTAGGCTCATTTTAGGCTAATTTAATACCAACATGAAAAAATTTCCGCTCTTGCCGTTATTCGAAAAATTAGTTTGACAATACGACTTTATAGAGTTTTTCGTTAAAAAATTGAAATATCTAAAAAATGGAAATTTAATAATTTCAAGCTCATTTTAGGCTAATATTATTACTATCAACCAACCAAATTAGGTACTCTGTTGGGCTTAAAATGAGCCTAAAATTATGTCCTGTCTACTTTTTAGTTTCCTCAATTTTATTAAAGGAAAACATTATAAAGTCGTATTGTTAAGCTAGCAGAGCACCTAATTTTTCCAAGAAAGGCCAGAGTGGAATTTTTTTATGTTGGTATAAAATTAGTCTAAAATGAGTCTAAAATTATGCCGTTATACTCTTTTAGATTGCTGAATTTTTTAATGAAAAATGTAATATGTACCGGTTGTTAAGTCAGCAGAGTACCTTATTTTTTTGTTTAAAGAAAGGAGCGGAAATTGTTTTAGGTTGGTATAAAATTAGTCTAAAATTATGGCGTAATCAAAATTTTAAAAATCCGAAGGTGCTCTGCTAGCTTGATATCAAGCTAGCAGAGCACCTCCTCATCATCATCATCATCATCATCTGATTTAGGGCGTGGTTCAAAGCCCACTTGTACTGAAGCTTATTGTACCCCTCACAGTTTCTATCCCATCAGATTGATTTTCCTGATGAATTCAAGAATATGTCTGATGGACGCTTTCGTGATTTCTTCAGGTTCCGGATATTGTACCCCGAAGTACCATTCCCGTTCCCATTTAAGGTTCCGGCAGTGGCATAGTATGTGAATAGGAATTACGTCCTCCTCTTCACATATTCTACATAGGGAGTCATTAGATATCCCTAAGAGATTTAGGTGTCTTCTAAGGCCGCAGTGTCCCGTAAGGAGTCCTATTACGGCCTTGAGTTCGCTTCTGCTAAGGTTTAGCAGTTGATGTTGTCTGCTCGTGGATGGCCCCTCTATGAATCTTTTGGACTGTCTAAGTCCAGGAAGTTCCATCCAGAACCTATGGTGTTCTCTTTTTATTTGTTCCTTTAACACCCATTTAACATGTTGGTATGAGATACCACATGTGGGTTCTGGTCCAATAAGAGTTTTTTCCGCTCCCTTCCTTGCTAGGAGGTCTGCTTTCTCGTTTCCAAACACTCCCTCAGGGCCTGGCACCCATTCAAGGGTGACCTTGTTATGTTCTGCCAGAGCCTGGGGGGACTGTTGGCAATCAAATATTGATTTAGATTGTACTTCTACCCTTTTTAGTGCTTTAAGGGCTGCCTGACTGTCTGTCATTTAGCTTGACTTTGGCGCAGGCATTTATTGCTGTTACTTCAGCCTGGAATACTGTTGTCAGTGACCCCAGGTTCAAACTAATTATTGTCCTCCCTGAGTTCACATGGTAGATCCCAGCTCCTGTGCTATTTTTCATTTTCGAACCGTCTGTATACCAGATTGATTCGTTTTGTTTTTCCTTTTTTTCTCGGCTCTTGGCCCTTTCTGGTATTTGAATATCAAAAGGTTTCCTGAAGTCGTGAATAATGGGCGTTTTATCCGATGGCATTCTTAGTACCGGATTTTGTTTTAATTTCTCTAATATTATTGTGTGGTGTCCTTTTCTCGAAAGTTCCCATCCAAATCCATTAGTAAACAGCCTGTATGCCGCCGCCATAGCCTCCTTCTCCACCACAAGGTGTAGTGGAGGAAGACCTAGCAGTAGCTCCATTGCTGCTGTGGGGACGTAGTTCTAAATGCCCCTGTTATTATTAGACAGGCTAGTCTTTGTACCTTGTCTAATTTTCTGTTAGCTGTTATGTTTTTAGTCTTGTGCCACCATATGACTGATGAGTAAGGTATAACAGGTACTACAACCATAGTGTAAAGCCAGTGCATCATACTTGGTTTAAGCCCCCATGCGTTTCCTACCATCCGTCTACAGACCCATAGTATTCTTACAGCTTTTTCTGTTGTTTTTTCTATATGGCTGCAGAAGCTAAGCTTGTCATCGAGAGTGATTCCAAGATATTTAACCTCCTTTGCCATTTTTAGATGTTGTCCCCACATATAAAGCTCCTTCATTCCTTGAAGGTTCCTTTTTCTTGTGAATGCAACAACAGAGGTTTTTGTCGGATTTGTGGACAATCCCTCTTTTAGGCACCATCTTTCGACGATATTTAGTGCCCGCTGCATCCTTTCGGATACAACAGTCCCAAATTTACCGTTTACTACGGTGCTTATGTCGTCTGCAAATGGTTACGTGTATAAGTTTTCTCTCTCTAACTCCCATAAGAGGTCATCAACCACCAAGGTCCACATAAGAGGAGATAGCACTCCTCCCTGCGGGCATTCCTTGTTAACTGATACCTCTCTTGTTGTGTTAAGGAGATTACTGGTAATGGTTCTATGATTAAGCATGAACTCTACTCACCTCGTAATGCAGTGGGCTACTCCACGCCTTTGCATAGATCCCAGTATTGAATTGTATGAAGCCGAGTCAAAGGCTCCTTCTATATCTAGGAAGACTCCTAGTGCTATTTCTTTGCTTTCCAATGCTTGTTCAGCCCGTTGTGTTAGCCAATGTATGGCTGCATCGCAAGACTCTCCAGATTGGTAGGCAAACTGGTATCGATGTATCGGTTTATCCCGTAGAACATCGTCCCGTATATATCTATCGATCAATTTCTCGTTAGGCTGATTGGTCTGAAAGATTTGGTCTCCTCGTATGACGCTTTCCCGGGTTTGGGAATGAAGACCACTCTTGCACACCTCCAGCTTTGTGGAACATATCCGAGGGCTATGCTAGCTCGGAATAGTTTACACAGTGGTCCCTCCAGTACTTCCTGGCCCTTTTGTAGAAGTGCCGGGATTATACCATCAGGTACAGCTGTTTTGTATGGTTGAAAGGAATTTATCGCCCACACAAGTTTTGTTCTGTTTACTATTGAGTTTGCAAGAGACCAGATTGTTTTTGAGGCCCTAGAAATTAATGTCTCAGTACTCCTGTTCTCTTGGTCAAGAATAATCTTACATCCAGGAAAGTGTGACTTTAGTAGTACATCTAAGGTCTTCTCCTCTGTTTTTGTAAGTTCTCCTTGTTGATTTTTCAGAGATCCCATGCATCCTTGCTTATCTCTCTGTAGAGTTTTCCTGAGTCTGGCACATTCTGGAAGGCTTCCAATGCCGTCGCAGAATTTCTTCCAGGAATTTTCTTTGGCTTTCCTAATGGCATAGCCATATTCTCTCCGGTACGCCTTATAGGCTTCCCAGTTCCCCGACTTTTTGGACAGGTTGAAGAGTTTACGAACTTCTGCTCTTTTCTTGGAAAGGTCTCGATTCCACCATACAGCGTCTCGATCCTCTTTCCTAATTTTTAAAGGACAGTTTTTTTCAAATGTGTTGGTTAGGGTTTGTGTCAGAAACTCTGACATAAACTCAACTTCCACTGAATTCTTCGGTATCGGAGGACAGTCCTCCAGTCCCTGTTTGAGTTCTTCCTTGAAAGCTCCCCAGTTACAGGTCCTAGGATTACGATATGTCTTCTCACCCGAGGTTTTAGTACCCAGCTCAAACACGATATGTCTATGGTCGGAAAGTGACGCTTCTTGTGAAACGTGCCACTTCCCCACCAATGAACATGGCCGTTGTGTACCTAGGGTTATATCAATTACCTCCCTTCGCACAGATGTTACGAAGGTTGGTTCATTTCCAACGTTTGCAACTTCTAGTTTATTGGATGCTATAAATTCCAGAAGAGCTTTTCCTCGGTTATTAATGTCAGTGCTTCCCCATACTATATGGTGAGCATTGGCATCACACCCTAGAAGAAGTTCGATTTTGTTTTTTTCACAATGACTAACCAGTTCTCTCACCTCCTTGGTGGGGGAGCCCAGGTTGGTCATATGGTAGATATACGGATCCAACAATCAGATTAGTTCCTCCGTCTAGCTTTAGGGATATTGTCACTAGGTCATTTGTACAAAATTTCCATAGTGGAAACACCTTCAAGCTTTTATTTGCAATAATGCAGGTTTTTGGGTGTCCAGACGCTGAATAAATCAGGTCATAGTCCCCTGATATATCCAACCCTCTAATTCGCCCCTTGTATGTAAGAGGTTCTTGGATTAGAGCAAGATCAATGTCTTGTTTTATTATACATCGTTGTAGGACAGCTGTTGCCGCCCTACAGTGATATATATTTGCTTGGATTACCTTCAGAACAGAGCACCTAATTTTTCCTGTAAAGAAAGGAGCGGAAATTTTTTTATGTTGGTATAAAATTAGCCTAAAATGGGCCTAAAATTATAGCATATTCAGAATGTGAAAAATCCAAAGGTGCTCTGCCAGCTTGGTACGTATAAAAAAAACATAGACAGCAATTGCCAGTCGAATCTTGGGACATTCTGTAAATATACAATATCGAACTCGCGATATAACCTTGTACGATAAAAATAACCGGACGCATTTTGTTGATCAAGTAGCTATTCTAATTATTATTGTGGGCTTTCAAAATGCAACAGTATTATATATGAGGCAAACTTGAAAACTGTTTTCACTGATAGTGATAAGAAAGATATTTTTTTTTTAAATTACACACTCGTGTTTTTTGCGTAATTTCTCTAACAACTGGCAACTCAGTAATTTTTTGAAATTATTTTCTGCTGGGGTGCCATGGAGAGAATTATGGTGATTTTTTTTTGACATATCTAATTATGGAATTGATTAATAATAATTTATTTGATTTGTAAATTCAATACATTTGAACAGAAGTGAACAAGTACTTAATAAAATGATTTTTTTACTTTACATTTGGCATTTAAATTAATTCAAGTTGTTAATATTATAATAATTATCATGAATACATATCATGACGTTTGTTTATTTTAAGCAACAGGTTATTTGTTAATAATTTATTTAAACACCTATTTATTTTAAAATAATACTATTCTAATTTATATACACTCACCGACTTAAAATTCGATCCATTCAAAATTATTTTTTATTTAAAAATGCTCTAACTTTCAAATGCCGAGGCTGATTTATTTGAATTTTTTAGTAACTTTTAGATAAAATACTGTAGTTTTAAGATTATTATTCGGACATCTAAAAGTAATTTAGTACTCACCGCATATACAGGGGAGAAGAGAAAACAATTTTTTCCTCTACTTTTGACACACGCTGTAGGTTAATTCTGCTAGTATATTTGCACACAATTAACTTTATCAAAAAGACTGATTTGTTTCCAACACTTTGTTTTTTTTTTATTTACCCCGATATCTTAATTTGTTTGTGAAATGTGACGGTTTAAAGAAAATGCAACATTTTAGAAAAAGTCATAATTTAATGACGGTAGAGAATAAACTACAAAATAAGTAGAGTGCTGTAGCCAATTCACAATATGACAACTGTCAAATATTCGTTACTTGGCAATTACAGTTTAATTATCAACACAACAAATATTCATTATCAGCATAACATCATGGTTTTAACGCCTACTGATACAACACGAGCAGTTGCTCTGGTACAAGACGGTAAGTCTCAGTATTATTGTTCTAGAACAGTGGTCGCCAAACTCTCAATGTGTTGAGCTACTTTGTTAATTTTGGAATAAACAGCGAGCTACCCACACGGAAGCCACGTAACGCAACGTAAATGAAATAATCCACAGTTAATTTATCATTATATGTATTTATTTTACTATTTAACTGGTAATACATAATACATAGGTACTAATAATAAACTAATAACAAAACAACTAATATTACTAGTACATACTTGTTCATAGCTATATTCCTACCTACCTACCAAACGAAGGTGTTTGAAAAATAAACACAAACTTTTATCCAGCCACAACGGCATGTCACGTAAGATTTAAAAATAGTTAATAATAACAACAAAAAAGTAACGCACTATCATGAACATAAAAATTGAAAAATAAAAAAGCACGTTCAATGAGAAGGCTGACACTCAAACTCATCGACAATTTTTTTAATGTTTGCAGTATAATTTGATACAGCCATTCGAATACAATTATCCAAATGTTCATCTGTAAGTCGATTGCGATATTTGTTCTTAATAAACTTCATATTGGAAGAAGAATATTCACACAAATAGGTTGAACTGAATAATGCTTTCACTTTCAAGGCAACACGGCATAGAACTGAATATTTGTCTTTACTTACAATAGGCCAGATACATTTGGTACTTGAGACTAACGATTTTAAGGCTAAATCATTTTGAAACTCAATTACTTCAATTTCTGTTGCGGCGATGTCTTCGCCAAAGTTCTGAATAACACAAGTTGCAAACTGTTGGATACCAATTTCCATAAATGGTGAAACAACAAACTGCGCTACTAAAGCCATTTCGTTGAAATCCTTAAAACGATTTTTGAAGTTATTCTTCAGGGTAGAAACTATTTCTACATGATATTTGCTGTCATAGAGTTCTAATGGATTTTGAGATATTTTTTCTGAAAGAATAGGAAAATGCTTGGCATCGCTGTTAATTAGGCTTTGTTCCCAAAACTCCAGATTTTTGATAAATGCTTTTATATCAGAAATCATTTCCGCTAGTTCTTTGTCTCTCCCCTGAAGCTGCAAATTAAGTTCGTTTAATTTCTCTGTAATGTCCACGAGAAAACCAAAATCTCTATTGAATTTTCTAGTTCCGGAGTCGGTTCATCCCGTTGTTTGAAAAATTGAACTATGCCAGATAAGGACATCATTAAAATGTTTCAGCACCCGTCCTCTACTTAACCATCGGACTTCAGAATGAAGGAGTAGGTCCCCGTATTGACAGTTAACTTCATCGGCCAAGGTTTTGAATAATCTTCTTTGTAACGCTTGAGCTCTAATCTGTTCACAATTTTTACCACCAGTTTCATAACGTTGTTTAGTTTCAGGAAATGTCCACATAATGCTTGCTGATGGATAATGCAGTGGTAACAGAGAAATTGTGGAAAAGTTTCATCTTTACGACATAACGCCACCAGACCCTTATCACAACCCACCATAGCTGGAGCGCCATCGGTTGTCAAGCCTACCATTTTCGATATTGGAATTTTCTCGGAAGAAATAATATTTTTTAAATGAGAAAACAACTCCTGTCCAGTAGCGTGTCCTATCAGTGGAATAAACTTCAAAAGATCTTCTTTAATCGTAAAATCACTAAAAACCATCCTGACGAACACGGCCATCTGGGCAGTGTTAACGACATCTGTTGATTCATCCAGTTGAAGTGAAAAATAAAGACAGTTCTTAACTGTAAAAAAATATCATTGCTCATTACTTCTACACGTCTCATCACTGTATTAGCAGAAAGTTGCAAAGATTTTATAGCTGAAACTATCTCGTCTTTATTTCTAAAGTTGGCAAATAACGAATCAGCAGCTTCTAAAAACGCCTGTTTATCATTTCCCCGTCTTCATAAGGTTTCTTTTTTTGTGCAATTATCTGGGACACACGGTACGATGTTTCAGTTGCAGCCTTATTTTTGTCGACTGTTCTTAAAAATATTGATTGTTGTCCAATTAACTGCTTTTTTAACTGTTTCAGTTTCTCCTTTCTGGCGGCAGAATGTAGTGGGAATGATTTTTCAAAATTAAAATGTACAGTTTTATAATGTCTCTCAATATTTCCTTTTTTAGCAACGGAGACCGAAGTATTACATAACAAACACACATTTTTATCTTTAACTTCTGTAAAAAAGTATTGTTCTTCCCATTCCGAATGAAAGTGGTATGTCTTTACCTTCTTACAACTGCTTGCCATATTATTTTTTGTTGTTCTCTACTAACCCAACCACTGGACGTTGGTAACGCGTTCAGTTTTAAACTTAGCGCAATGACGCCGCGTCGTGCGTATTTATCCCATTCAAAGCAATCCTGATCGTTCTCGAACACTAACGCGCTGGTCCGGCTGGTCGGTTTTAGCCGATTTTAGGTTGATGACGTCAGCGGCAGATCGCTGACCGCAACGTTGCCGCTGTTTATGTTTAATATTATGACAATTAGATTTTTTTGTGGAATTTTCGGAAGCTTCTCTGATTTTTGCAGTTTGTATTTTTTAAATTAAAATCGTTGTGAGAGCTACCAGAATTGCTTCCGCGAGCTACCGGTAGCTCGGGATCGACGGGTTGGCGACCACTGATATAAATGATAAAGTATTTTATTTGAGAAAAAGGTATCGATATACAAAATTATGCAGTAGGCAACTTTTCAAAATATTCACCTACATTGCTTGCTTCTGTAGAATCACTCATACAGTGTCGGCCACTAAACGTTTTTTAATACGCTTTGCACAAGTGCATGTGATAACTACAGAAAGTTAGCATTAGACGTGCAGGACAGGAATAATATTAACGCTGGCCATTTAAACAGCCTGACCGCGTTGTAACGTTGGCCCAGTCGTATAAACTCACCCGAGATTGAGATTCAGTTGATTTTTTAAAAAACATATCAATACGTAATTAAATCTGAACAAATTCTAAAATACTTAGGATCCAGAATAAACGTAAAAAGTGCGGGGTTTTTATTGGGTATATTATTTTATCACAAATAAAAACCTATAAAAATATTGGCATTTTTAGGAAACTTTGTACTTACACGTAATTCCCATCTATCCTAGAATATGCAAAGTAGAACAAAAATATAAGAATGTAAGAATATAATTATTAAAACAATTATTTATGCATTGCATGTCAAAACACGTACTTAAATTTGCGAAATAATTTGAAGGTTCCCTATTTACCAGAATATTTTCTTAAATATATTAATAATAAAATGTTTTTAAGTTAAAAGGTTATCTATATTTTTCAAATCTAGTATGTCCATCTGCAAAGGAAAATAAGGTAGCAAGTTTAAACACATTTTTTTTGGTATATTAATATAATAGCGAGTGTGGTATTCAATCGTAGAAAAAAACTTTACAACCTTTTTAGTAAAGAAAATATTTAAAGAAAAAGAAAAGATAAATCACAAATCTCAATAAGTATTTAAGAATTTCTTACCGTTCTATCCTATTTTTGATAGCAACAAAAGAAATTAAAATATTTATACAAACCGCTGTAACTTATCATAACAATTTTATTTTAAACCACCTACTTGATTTAATCCAGATACCTAACAATGAGCCATATTTATGTACTAACCTGGGTAAGAAGTGTACTTCTGAAAAGTAATTCTGTTTCCTGTTGATCTTTCATGATGTCAGCGTTTTCGTGCATGCCAAAAACTTCTGGATGGCTGATTAGGGGTAAATTTCTCGTGTAGGCGATGTAGTCGTCATATTCTATTTTTTCTGGGACATAGTACATCCCTAAAAAAATAATAACATTATTAAATGTACGCCTATGGCCGGTATCAAATAGCAGTTAAATTTTGAGCTCCCGAAATAAATACAGTTAAAGCAAGAATTACATCTAATAAAATAATAAAAAGTGATATAGTTCTTATAGTGTTGTTTTGCAATAAGTTAGTGTGAAAAAAATAACTGAATCATGGTATTAACAAGAGAAACCCGGGTAGAAATTGAATTAGCGGTAAGCAAGGCTATTAAAAATTATTTGCTTATCAGTCAAATTGCAAAAAAAGTAACAGAAGCAATAATACATACAATTGAAAATAAGCTGCTAAATATCGAAACTTCAGTGGCGGAACTAAAAGATGATTATGGTAAAATGAATACAAAAATTGAAGATAAAACGAAATATTTACAAAATAAAATAAATATACTTAGTGGTGAGAGAGACGAAATGGAGTCTAAAATTGATCAAATGGACCAAGCTACTAGATCTTCTAACTTAAGGGTTTTCAGTATGAAAGAGACCTCCAAAGAAGATACCAGAAAAGTCCTAATAGAAACTTTAAATAAAAATATGTCTCTAAATCTCATCCAAAGTGATATTCTATTGTGCTACAGAATTGGGAAAAGTGAACAAAATTTAAAGTACTGGAAACTAAAAAAATGATATATGGCAAGAAAAAACTACTAAAGGACACAGGAATCGTCATAAGAAAGGACCTTACTAGCTTACGAGTAAATTTGTTAAACGAGGCCATCGGAATACAAGGGTTAAAAAATGTATGGACAGAACATGGCAAAATCTACGTAAACAAGGACAGTAGTAAAGTATATATTATAAGGAACAGAAATGCTTTTAATATTGTATTTACAGCTGAATGAATATTTACTATTAAACAAAAACCAAAATAAAAAAATAAAAAAAAATTCCTTTGCATCATCTTGTTTAAAAACTTAAAATTAAATTAACTCTAAATATATTCTTTGATTCTTTGTATTCTTCTTTCTGAAATTTATTTATCATCAATATTTCGTTATTTCCTATTTTAAGTAAAAAAAAAAAAATGAACATGTAATTTCTACAAAATATTTAGGGTGCTCAATAGTTACATGATATGATAGAATTTTTGAACGTTTTAGACGATAAAGAGATTCAGACGGAATGCGTTAATAATTTCGAAGACCTTATACAGGGAAGGGTAGACAAAAACAGATATGGACTGGGAGTTGTTCACTTTAATATTAGAAGCTTACAAAAACTTTTTAATGAGCTACTGGTATATGTTGAAATGGCTAAAGATATACTTGATGTAATTATATTATCAGAAACAGGAAAAATAAAAAATATTCATGATTTTTCCATTCCTCAGTTTTCAATTCACTACAATGAGGCAATATTTAACAAATGCGTCAGTTCCATAATTTATGTATGAAATAATATATTAGTGAATGTTAATATCGTACCTGTAAATGAAACCAAATTTCTTAGAGCTATTTTAACTTCTAGTAATTTTCCAAAAAATTGTAAAATTGGGCTTACCGCCTTCTATAGACTTCCGGCAACCGACTTAAATATGTATTTAGATAATTTAGAAATATACCTAAATTCTATAGAATATCAAAATCTAGAAATATATGTAGGTGATATAAACATATACTAAAGAAAGAAACTAACGAAACAAACAAATATTTAAATATAATGAATTTCAAAGGTTTTAAATCATATATAAATAAACCAACGAGAGTACAAAATGAGTCAAAAACTGCCATTGATCATATTTTTATTAGAACTCATAAAAACCTAATAAAAAACGTCGAACTTGAGCCAATTATATTTCACACAGATATGACAGATCACTATTCTCCTTTTATACTAATATCTTTTCCTACACAAAAAAATGAGGAACCCCAATCAAAAAACAAAGTGACCATAATAAATTTTGATAATCTAAAATATTGTTTAAGCAGAGAAAATTGGAATGATGTAATTAATACGGCTGGACCACAAAAAGCATAAGATTTATTTTTCAATAAGCTAAATCAACAAATTCAAAAATGCACTAAATCTACAATTAAAACAAAAAATATAATTAAACTAAAACCATGGATAACAACAGGTTTAATACTTTCAGTAAAAAATAGCGACTCTCTAAAAAAAAAACTAACAAAAAAATACACTCTAGAACTTGAAAACCAGTATAAAAATTACAGAAACAAACTTCATTCCTTAACAAGAAAAACAAAAAAATCTGATGTGTCCAACACATGACTTTCCTATCTAGTTATTATAGGCTTTTTTCGGTTATTTTGTACAACCTATTGCAGCATCTCTATAAATGTTTAGAGGATAAACTAAATATATACATTGTCCACATACATCTACCTCGAAACATTTTTCTATAGATATTCATGGAAAACGAAAATACTGAAAAATTAAAATTTCCTACAATTTTTTCATTACGGTCCATTTTAGAAAAATCATGTATAAACAAAAATTATAGAGATCGATATCGCAAACAACTTTTATTTCAAAAACTTTCATAAAATTCAGAATTTTGCACATTTTGTCAAATTTCTCGAATACGGACCATTTCAGGAAATTTTTACATAAAGCTAAAATTATAGATAATAATATTAGAAGTAACTTTTATTTGAACAATATTCTTCTTCAAACATAAATAACAGATATATTCCATAAAATATAAAAACGGCCTCCCATAAAGTACCCCCCCAGATGTTCCGACTTTGTCCAAAATCTAATCATTTCACATCAGGCCGAAATAAAACTTAAGTTTAAAATTTATTGATTTTTTCTTTATCCGTTTTTGAGTTTTCTTCAAATTTCGAAATTTACACATTTTCTCAAATATCTCGAATACGGTCCATTTTAGAGAAATTATCTATGGGACAAAAATTATAGAGAATTATATTACAAACAACTTTTGTTTGAACAATTTTTATAAAAAAAATATTTTTTTACATTTTGTCAAATTTCTCGAATACGGACCATTTTAGGAAAATTTTTCGTAGAACAAAAATTATAGATAATTATATTAGAAGTAACTTTTATTTGAAGAATTTTCTTCTCCAAACGTAAATAACAGATATATTCCATAAAATATAAAAATGACCACCCATAAAGTACCCCCCCAGATGTTCCGACTCTGCCCAAAATCTAATCAGCTCATTGGACGCTGAAACAAAGCTTAAGTTTAAAATTTGGTGTTTTTTTGTGTATCGGTTCATGAGTTATGCGTTATACAGACACACACACAGGACACAGACACACACACACACACACACAGACAGACAGACAGACATCATCGCGAAAATAGTCAAAACGGATTCAAGGGACCTCAAAACGTAAAAATCCGTCGAAAACTCGAGGTCGAAAAAAATCATGATTCCTATACTTTCCTTATATCTGTATACAGATAGGAAAGTAAAAATGACTATTATCAAAATAAAATTACAAAATCTGATGTGTCCAACACATGACTTTCCTATCTAGTTATTATAGGCTTTTTCCGGTTATTTTGTACAACCTATTGCAGCATCTCTATAAATGTTTAGAGAATAAACTAAATATATACATTGTCCACATACATCTACCTCGAAACATTTTTCTATAGATATTCATGGAAAACGAAAATACTGAAAAATTTAAATTTCCTACAATTTTTTCATTACGGTCCAATTTATAAAAATCATGTATAAACAAAAATTATAGAGATCGATATCGCAAACAACTTTTATTTCAAAAACTTTCATAAAAATCAGAATTTTGCACATTTTGTCAAATTTCTCGAATACGGACCATTTCAGGAAATTTTTACATATAACAAAAATTATAGATAATAATATTAGAAGTAACTTTTATTTGAAAAATTTTTTTTTTAAACATTAATAACAGATATATTCCATAAAATATAAAAGTGGCCTCCCATAAAGTACCCCCCAGATGTTCCGACTATGTCCAAAATCTAATAATTTCACGTCAGGCCGAAATAAACCTTAAGTTTAAAATTTAATGTTTTTTTCTCTATCCGTTTTTGAGTTTTCTTCAAAATTCGAAATTTACACATTTTCTCAAATATCTCGAATACGGTCCATTTTAGGAAAATTTTGCATAAAACAAAAATTATAGATAATTATATAAGAAGTAACTTTTATTTGAAGAATTTTCTTCTCCAAACGTAAATAACAGATATATTCCATAAAATATAAAAATGACCCCCTATAAAGTACCCCCCCAGATGTTCCGACTCTGCCCAAAATCTAATCAGCTCATTGGACGTTGAAACAAAGCTTAAGTTTAAAATTTGGTGTTTTTCTGTGAATCGGTTCATGAGTTATGCGTTATACACACACACACACACACACACACACACACACACACACACACACACACACACACACACACACACACACACACACACACACACACACACACACACACACACACACACACACACACACACACACACACACACACACACACACACACACACACACACACACACACACACACACACACACACACACACACACACACACACACACACACACACACACACACACACACACACACACACACACACACACACACACACACACACACACACACACACACACACACACACACACACACACACACACACACACACACACACACACACACACACACACACACACACACACACACACACACACACACACACACACACACACACACACACACACACACACACACACACACACACACACACACACACACACACACACACACACACACACACACACACACACACACACACACACACACACACACACACACACACACACACACACACACACACACACACACACACACACACACACACACACACACACACACACACACACACACACACACACACACACACACACACACACACACACACACACACACACACACACACACACACACACACACACACACACACACACACACACACACACACACACACACACACACACACACACACACACACACACACACACACACACACACACACACACACACACACACACACACACACACACACACACACACACACACACACACACACACACACACACACACACACACACACACACACACACACACACACACACACACACACACACACACACACACACACACACACACACACACACACACACACACACACACACACACACACACACACACACACACACACACACACACACACACACACACACACACACACACACACACACACACACACACACACACACACACACACACACACACACACACACACACACACACACACACACACACACACACACACACACACACACACACACACACACACACACACACACACACACACACACACACACACACACACACACACACACACACACACACACACACACACACACACACACACACACACACACACACACACACACACACACACACACACACACACACACACACACACACACACACACACACACACACACACACACACACACACACACACACACACACACACACACACACACACACACACACACACACACACACAAAAATCCGTCGAAAACTCGATGTCGAAAAAAATCATGATTCCTATACTTTCCTTATATCTGTATACAGATAGGAAAGTAACAAGCCGGAACCGATCATAAAAAAATATAGAAAATCATTAATGACATAACAGGTAGTACAAAAAAAACTAAGCAAATTGAATACATATCTATAAAATCAGAAAATAATGATAATATAAACAATAACAAAGAAAAAGCTGAAGAGTTTAATATTTTGTTTACAAATTTAGGTGAAAATATGGCAAATAAAATACATAAGATAGTACCAGCAGTAAACCTTCTTAAAAATGATAAAGTTGAAAACAACATATTCTTTAAACCCGTAACAAAAAATGAAGTAACTATTTTAATAAGCAAATTAAAAAATAGCTCTGCACCTGGTCCAGATAAATTAACAGCAACTACAATAAAAAATATAAATGAATATATTATTCTTCCTGTAACGCATATCCTTAATATTTGCTTTCAATCAGGAAAAATTCCAAGTCAATGGAAGGAATCAATTGTCACACCTGTATACAAATCTGGAGACCCTAGTGAGCTTACAAATTATAGGCCAATTTCTGTTATCAACAACTTCGCTAAAATTTTTGAAAATGCAGTAAAAGGTAGATTAATTAATTTTTTTCATAATCATAATGTTATTACAGATTGTCAATACGGTTTTATACAAAACACAAGCACTGAAAATGCGGTAGTTGATTTTTTGGAAAAAACGGTTAACGCTGTAGATGAATCATTAAAATGTGCTGCAGTATTTCTTGATTTGGCCAAAGCATTTGATACCGTTTCCCATAACATTTTACTTGACAAACTAAATAACTATGGCATACGGGGTTTAGCATTAAAGCTCCTGAGGGATTATTTATCTAATAGAACCCAGAGCGGAAAAATTGGCAACGCCGGAAGTTCTAAATCAGTAGTAAAGATGGGGGTCCCACAAGAAACAGTATTGTGCTCAATTCTGTTTCTGGTTTATATGAACAACATTACACAAATTAATAACTTATCTG
Organism: Psylliodes chrysocephalus; assembly: GCA_927349885.1. Lineage (NCBI taxonomy): Eukaryota > Metazoa > Arthropoda > Insecta > Coleoptera > Chrysomelidae > Psylliodes > Psylliodes chrysocephalus. The sequence continues at coordinate 31,654,949 of OV651825.1, forward strand.
GGAATATCATATGCTATGCGGATGATACGGTAATTATTTTCGCTGGAAAAGAATGGGAAGAGGTTAAACTCACTGGAAAAACGGCCCTAAGAAAGATAAGTTTATGGTTAAATAACAATCTACTAACTTTAAATGTATTGAAAACAAAATGCATTACTTTTAGTTCAACCATCGTTAATCAACCTAACAGCTTTTGTATAAAATTGCATAGTAGTGACTGTCAAAAAAGCGATTGTTTGATGTATTGTTTAAACTTCTGTCTTTCGGTAATGTTAAAAAAATATCAAAATTTATACAAATGTCTAAAATTAAGCTGTAAAATATTGTAATTATTTACCTGTTGTTACCAAATGGCTGTATCATCTTAGCTATGTAGGCCAATAAATTATAAAAAAAAAAAAAAACTGCCCCTTGATAGAAAAAGTTTCTCAAATTAAATACCTAGGTGTAATACTTGATCAATACATACGTTGGTCTGAGCATATTGTCCATGTTAGTAATAGACTGAGAGCCCTAATGCACAAATTTTATGTTCTCCGGGACATTCTTTCAAAGAAAAACATAATGATACTTTATAACTCCCTAGTGGAATCTATATTAAGGTATTGCATAGTAGCATGGAGTGGAGCATTTAACACCACTATTAAAATTGTAGAGACAACACAAAATATTATTTTAAAAATTATTCTAAAAAAAGAGAGACTATTTTCTACAAATAAATTGTACCATGAATCGAACATACTAAACGTTAAATTACTTTTTGCTTATCAATGTATAATAAGAATATATACCAATGCTGAAAATTTTATTCAAGAAAATACCCGCTTAACACGCTCAGTCGCTAATATGGAGATGCCTGTACAATTTTTCAAAAAATCACTTACTCAAAGGTCATTATCATTCTTTGGTCCAAAATTTTTTAACATAATTCCGATACACCTCAGGCAAATAATCAAAACAAAAGAGTTTAAAATTGAAATAAAAAAATATTTAATAACAAACAAAAAAAAATTACGATCTAATGATAACATAGTATAAATAAAAAACATTAAAAGCCAAAAGGACCATCGTAGTTTTTGTCTACTTTTTATTTATCTTTTTATTTATCGGTTTATTCTGTCGAATTTCTTCGGCCCTTGTTCTAATTTTTAAATATTGTATCTTTTGTTAAGTGATAAATAATTATATGTAAAATTTAATACCTGTCTCTAAAAAAATATGTACATAAATAGAGTCATCTGATTGATCAGAAGCAAAACAGGCAGAAATGCCTAGGTTCGATGCTCAATCAGATGTCTTTAAAGAATTTTTTTTTCTGTATAACTATTAGGTAATGTACTTTAATATTTAAACAAATAAATTTGATTTAATTTTGATTTTATGTACAATGATGGTTCAAAATTATTCTTTAATGTCAAAATAGTAAATATTTATTTTTATTTATTTTGTATTTTTAGCGATGAATTTTACAAAAAAAACGTTTCAATACTTGAGAAAAAAATCATAATCATAGATATTTTTTCTTTCACGGTTATACATTACTTTAACGATTCATATACAAAGAAAAAAAACATTATTTAAAACAAATTCGCTATTGTCAACTTAATTTATTTTCTATATGGAGTAAAACAAAACAAAATCATCTAAATCAACAAACTGAAACACTGATGTTTATATTTTGCTTAGGGTAAAAATGACATTTTTTAATTACCTGTGGGATCCAACGGATAATTGACATTATCAACAACTAATGGTGAATAAAATTTATGCAAAATAGTAGATAATGTTCGACGATCCCAGTCATCTGTCACTCTACCACCATAGTTACATTCCCCGGTTAAATAGAGAATAGCTTCGTATTGAATATCCTAAAAACAAATACAAATATATGAATATTAGTTTTCATTAGCAACGACCACTTTGGTATTTTGCTTCGGTTTATATGTAGGCATTGTTACTGTTTTCAGTAACATTTTTTTAATTAGATGCTAAGAAAATTAACACTAACGTTTAAATAATATTTTGAAAAATTAATACAATTTAACCAGGTCCTAACAGAATAGATTATAAATGTGTAACCACCCCTTTAGAGCTCTGTCCCACTGTTAAAGTCTATTTTTATGTATGAGAGAGTAATAAAACAGCATTTCTAATGCAAAACTTAGTCATTTTAAATATTTTTACAGAATAATCTAAATATTTCCTAAACTTGTAATAAATGTACCTGAGCTATTACAAGTTTTGGGTCTTTTATTGGTCCTTTATAAACATAAGCTGTACAGAACCATAGAAAAAGGTTTGGACAGGCCAAAAGCCCTGTGTATTAAAGATTACATAGCCGTATCTTAAGATTATTTTCAATAAGTACCTACTTGCCAATTTTGTTTTATTTTAATTCCAAGAATTTCTTACAGTAATCGAATTATAAGTAGATAAATACCTTCCCAACAAATTTCACCGAAAATGCGATTATAGGTTTTCCATTTAGTAAGGATGTCCAAGTTGTGTATTCTTGACAGTTTACTAAACGTCGTTTAGTTGCAACTTACAAGGTGCAGAGTGAATTCTGGTGTGATCATGGAAAATTTGGAAGGGCTGGGTAAACGACAAAAAAATCGGTCCTTTAACAATTAATGAAAAAACATTAATATTTAATTGTTTTAAATCATTTACAGACAAACATTTATGTAAAAGTGTTGATGACACAGTGGAATTAGTTAGTAGTACGCTTTGTGTTGGGAAATCTACGATTTACAGAGTTGTTAAAGAAGAGAAATGTGGCGAGTTTCAAACAGCACGTAAAGCTCCAGGAAAACGAAAATTTCAATTAGAAAATCTTTTGAAAGAAAGACTTCGAAGGAAAGTGCATGCGTTCTTCTTTAGAAAAGAATTTCCGACAGTAGACAAAGTTCTTGCCACGGTTCGAGATGATAAGGATTACCCCGAAATGAGTCGAAGCACACTATGGAAACTTTTAAAAGAAATAGGTTTTCTATGGAAAAAGCATTCCAGAAAGTCTATTTTAATAGAAAGAAGCGATATTGTAGCATGGAGAAGAAATTACCTAAGGACTATAAAAGAAATGAGAACCAAAGAAGAAATATATTTTATTTAGATGAAACATGGATCAACGAGGGACATAAACCAAATAAATTTTAGCAAGATGAAACTGTTACAAGTCGAAGACAGGCTTTTTTAAATAATTTATCTACTGGTTTAAATCCACCATCAGGAAAGGGGCGCAGACTAATAATAGTACACATCGGTAGTTCAAACGGTTTTGTTAAAGGTGGTTTATTGACTTTTGAATCTACTCGTACCGGTGACTACCATGAGGACATGAATGCTGATTTCTTTAAAGAGTAGTTCGAACAAATTATAAATCTTCTTCCTCAAAACTGTATAATAGTAATGGATAATGCAAGTTATCACTCGAGACTTATAGAAAAAATGCCCACAACCAAGTGGTTAGAAAAAGATTTACAGAATTAGCTAATAAAAGAATATTAAGTTCCATCCCGGTTCTGTGAGAAAAGAACTGTATCATTTGTGTTCCCTTCATAAAGAGAAATTCAAAAAATATGAAATTTTTGAAATTGCAAAAAATCGTGGGATGACGGTGGTTAGATCACCATCATATCATTGCGAAGTAAACCCGATTGAACTGATATGAGCACAGATAAAGGGAGAAGTTTCAAGAAAAAATAATTCTTTTAAAATGAGTGATGTTAAATAGTTGTTTTTAGAGGCTGTAAATAATGTGAAGCCTAACAACTGGGAAAAGGCAGTAAATCATATGATTAAAGAAGAAGAGAAAATGTGGAAGTTGGACAATATTACTGATGAAATGATCGAGCCACTCATTGTAAATATTGGTTGCGACAGTTCATCTTCTGATTTCGATTCTGTTTTGGATTTGTAGGTAAGAAGTAGTTTTTATATTAAAATTATTATTTATGAACGTAACGTTGTTTAAAAGCCAAAGTTTAAACCCTTTTACCTACATAACCCGTTTGACACAATGTTCTTAACATACCTTGTGGAAAAATAAAACATTTTAGAAAAAATTGCACTTTTTTACCTTCAGCTGTTTAGAAGTTATAAACAGGTTAATTAGGTGAAAATATAAGTGTATACTCGAGGAATAACTTCAAAAAATATTTTAACTGTCTACTAAAAGAAGGGGTACACATATGGATTACGAACGTTTTATTATTTTAATACTCTCTCATACATAAAAATAGACTATAGAGGCTTGCCCGTCGGACCTCGAAAAATGGTGAATATTTAATCTAGGTAAGACGTACATTTATTTTTACTTTCTAAATATGTTATGCTGGTTTTTGATAAATTCAATTTATATAAAACACAATTTTTACAATATACAACTATTAAGAATAACGTACAATGACTATCATAAAACTGAACAGTGATTTTGTGGGATCTTTAAAATTATTCATTCCATCATAAATAAATGGTTTTGTTAAGATGTAACAATAATAATAATAATAATAATAATACTCACCCTAATTCACCCCCTTACGAGTGAATTTTAACCCCAAAAGCTAAGCTATTGTGCGGGGAAAGGGACGACTATTATTATTATTTGCCGTGGCGCTCCGGGGCGACTTAAAGATTATTAATGATGCCATTTGATTTACAGGTGAGGAAAACCCGGAAAACCTCACCCACCATCATCGAGACGGTAATGTATGGTGATTTTTTTATAATCTGCATGTCACATCAACAGAAATTGAATTTCTGTTAATACGGCACACATCAAATCCTATACCGAACCATGCAAATTAAAAATCCACATGGTCTGGTCTGGGATTTGTAGCCCAGCAGTCTCTGACACATAAACTCGCTTATAAATGAATATAAGCGCGTTAGACCGCTACACCACCGACCCGAATAAGGTATATTTTAATTCGAAGAACAAAAAGACGTGTCTTATATATAAAATATAAAAGTCATAACATCATGATGATCAATAATAATTCTTAGCAACCGAAGTTGCTTAGGAAATGAGTTTATCCTTTGACATACTAGGACTGCCACAAATTGAAGGGTCAGCTAAAAAGTGTTAAGTGTGTGACATTTTAACGTATGTAGTGCAACTGAGGCGCTACAGATGTCAAGATCATCGACTTATATGCTCTCTTGAACCTTCCCGAACCTATTCGAACCTTTCAGATGTTTCTTGACACGAACTAACATTTCTAGACTGTTTTTTCCTTTTCTTTTATTCGTACTTATGATGACCGCAGCATAGTGTAGGGTGATGGGTGACATTTTTTTATTCGTACGCTTCTTAGAACAGTTGCAGGATAATGCAGGGTGCAAGGTAACATTGCTGCCACTTATCTAATTATTTGTCCTGAATAACTTGATTACTGGGACCTTGTTGGAGCCAAAAGGGAGGATCTGGAACAAGTGAACTACCTTGGGTTTACTTCCTGCTAACAACTGAGTGCTGTAGATTAAGTCGTTGATTTGCTTGAAGACTGTGTAGGAGTCTTCCCAGTATCGTTGAAATTTCTGACAAAGTCTTTTTCAGCGCTTCAGATTGTATAGCCATACTAGGTCGATTTTTTTAAAATGTGTTACTATGGCAAGCATATCGATTCTAGCTATTGACTTTCAAACGTTGCCGAGCGAATTTTTATACTTTTTCTAATCTTTCTCTTAAGTTCTGTATGTACGTAGGAGATCTAGCGCCTTCTTCTTTACCAGAGACTGCCTTCCAAAAGGAAGTTCATGGAGAATTTTCATCTCTCTTCCAGTAAGCATCATAGATGGAGTATAACTGGTCAATTTATGTTTAGAACTCCTATAGACTAGCAGAAATAGAGGAATTAAAGTGTACCAGTACTTTTGGTTATCAGAGATAAATATTTGAAGATATTGGCATATGGTTCTGTGGTGTATTTCTACCATTCTGTCGGACTATGGGTGGAAAAGCGTGTTATATGTTTTCTTAATGCATAACAATTTCATCAATTCTTGTCATAATTTAGATTCAAAATTTTGTCCTAGGTCAGAATGCAATTTCAAAGGAATTCCATGTCTCATCATGACGTTCGTCATAAATGCTTCTGCTACTGTCATCGCTCTCTGATTAGAAATTGGCACTATTTTGGGCCACTTTATTTCGGTCAAGGGAAGTAATCTGAGAATATCTATGGAAATTCGTTTAAAAGGCTCTCCGGAAAGGTACTGTGTCATTTTACTTCGTCTTCTTGTTTTGGGTCCTTTTCTGCATTAAATCGGTCACATTTTTTACACCAATCTTCTTTATCCCGTCGGCAATTGACCCAATAAAATATTTCTTGAACTCGTGCCAGTGTCCTTTTAGTACCAAAATATTCTGAACGGCTGCTATGAAGCTCCTCCAACACCCTTCTGGCATGTGATTTAGGCAGCACCACTTGGCAGACTACGTGTACTTCATCAGAGCTCTCCCAATTCCGGTGCAGTAGGCAAAAAGTAAAGATACACGGAATCTTACTCCAGTCTAGTACTTTTTTATAGCTCCACTATATTTGGCTATTTCTTGCAATGTAGGTCTGACTCCATTTTTGAGCTATCTCTTAAGTCTTTCTCTTGAGTCTTTCTCTTGAGTCTTTCTCTTGAGTCTTTCTCTTGAGTCTTTCTCTTGAGTCTTTCTCTTGAGTCTTTCTCTTGAGTCTTTCTCTTGAGTCTTTTTTAGGCTTTTAAGCGTGATTGCGTCTTCGTCATCAGACAGTGGTCGTCTGAAGATGAACTACTTCAACAGGCTTCTCTTGTTGTTTGAGCATTTTATAGTACCGGCATTCTCGTTCTAAATAGTGTCCTTTTTAAAACCATCTAGCAACTCGTCCTTCAGGTTTTTTAAAATTCATCAGCCACTGCAGGGCGCCGTTGGTCACTTCTAATGATAAAACTTCTATTAAAAAGGTAAGTAAGAAGTGTTCAAGGGCTCTGAGAATAGCTACAAGTTCTTTCCTAGAAACGCAATAATTTTTCTTAGCTTTTCCCGAAGTCTTACTAAAATCCGCAATTACTTTCTTTTCTTCCTCCTGTTCTTGGGATAGCACGGCGCCCACGCCGTGTTGGGATGCGTCGTAGTCCAAAATGAATTGTCCTTTTTCCGGAGGGTATGCTAGGATGGTTGCCATGTTTAATGGTTTTTTCAACACGGTGAAGGTATTTTGGCAATCCGGCGTCCAGTCAAATTGACTCCTGTTTTCAGTTAGTCTATGAAGGGATTTAGTAATTCAGCCAAAGTCTGATGAATTTCCAGTAATATGAACACAGTTTAAGAAAACTCCTAATTTTCGTTTTAGTTTTGAGTTTAGGCCAATCTCTGATAGCGGCAATTTTTTCCGGGTTAATTTTGATTTCTTTTGCGGAAACGATGTGTTCCAAATAATAGGCTTCCGATTGGAACAGTGAACGTTTATTATGATTAAGCTTTAGATTGGCAATTCTTAATCTGTCTTCTTTACTTATTTTATTAACATGAACAGGGGCTTACATTATGTTAATTTACTTTCATGGGTTATGTTTTTTTATAAATAATTACAGATCATATTTTCAGGTGTCTTTAAACTGTTGGTATTTTAATTATTATTATTTTAGAAGTTACTGCCTGAATTACCACCAAACAATTCTTTTATTCTTGTGACAGAGCAATAATATATATTTTATCTATTTTATTGAAGCAGTATTATCTGAAATGAAGTAGCCATGTATTATTTTTTTGCTTTTCTAAATCCTTTATTTGTGTTCGAGGTAGCAAAAGATAATTCGTTAAGAATTAATTATTGTTTTTATGGTTAAAGTTAAGATTAAAAAAAGGTTTGCTCTAATTTGATTAATTCTAAAAATTTCGTTGATGACTTTTATTTAAAAATTTGGTTTATTAAATATTGCAATAGTACTCGCTTCGGCGGTACATATACTAAAATTGGAACGATACAGAGAAGATTAGCATGGCCCCTGCGCAAGGATGACACGCAAAATCGTGAAGCGTTCCACATTTTTAAGCATCAATATACACGGCAGAATTAACTGCAATATTAAATGCATTTAAATACATATCCAAAAACAAAAGCCAAAACCATATCATCTTTACAGACAGCAAAAGTGCAGTTGAAAGTATAAAAACCTTACGCACCACACCAAAGCTAACACATATAGAAACAGAAATTTTAAAACATCACTTTGACATTTGCTATCAAAAGAAAACGGTTCTCATAGTGTGGGTAAAAGGACATACAGGTATATAGTATTTTTAATACAAATCCCGATGCACGTCAGCAATGACGTCGGTCATTCGTCATAGTACTACCAACTAATTAAAATGTCCCTAACTAAGCTAATAATCCGAAAAAGTCACGTATAGTCACGAGCATTCATGAACGTAGTCAAATTACTAAAAAGTCAAAAACTGTTATGGTGATTATTTTGATAATTTTAAGAATTATTTAAATTATTTAGTTTATACATATCTAATTCTTGATAATATAAAATTTATAAAAACATTATTAAATGTTTAGTACTCAAAAAATAATACTTTACATTAAATAATTTTGACATTCTGTACGCCCATGAAGCTCGTATTTATAGAGAAGAAATGTCATTACAGCAATTGGTACACCTTGTTGCGGTGTTGCAACCCCTTTTTAAAAAATTTCACTGATTTAGTTAGGTTATGTTTATGTTGAGTTAATTATTGATTGTGCATTTTGTTTTCTGTAATTTAAAATCCTTTTGCCTGTATTTTTAAGCTTTGCCAGTTATAATTATAAAAAATTGTTTTTCAAAACAACCATAGAGTGTATAAGCTGATTATTTGTTGTTTAATTTTTATATACAAAATGCCTAAAAACTAAATAGTCCTTGTAAGGAGTTGATAGCTTCTTTAATCCATTATTTTGAATGAGAGCGTGATAATGATGGACCACGTTTACCTTTAACTGCTGTAAGAGAGGTAAGTTACAAGTTATAAAATTTAATAGAAATATGAAATTATTTTCTTGTCTTTTTTAGTGTGTTGAAGCATCTCTAAATAAAAATATTTCTACTGTCAGTAGTATTTGGCAAGCAGTCAAGAATAATGAATGATTAAAATCGCTAATTAAAAAGCATTCATATAAACAAAGGATTACCTACTAATACAATAACACTGGATACAAGTGGAATCCGAAGTGGTATTTATAATATGTATGAAACAAGTAAGGGGTCCATAACACTTTAGTGTCACAAAAAGTAAGCCATTTAGAAAGAAAATAGAACCATTTTGAATGTGGTAGAGACTAATTCTTTACAAAAAAGTGCGGATTTTTTCAAAATATAACCATTTTTTTCTAACCTCAATTTTTTTATTTTTTGGAACATGAGTGAATTGTTCGCCGAGTTCAGGTACGAGTTTTGAAAAAATTTGTCAACACTCAAAAAAAACTAGTTTCTATAGTAAATTTTCTCAAAAAAATAGAAAAACAGCATTTTTCGAGAAAAATATAATGAAAAATTGAAGTGATCTAAAACCATATATTTTGTTGTTTGTAAAAATGCAGTATGTTTACCTATAGAGAGACAAATTAAAAAATATATTTTTCGTCATGAAATGTACCACCCCAAACATTTTTCCCATATTCGCACAAGAAAACATCACTAACAAAAAAATTGTATATTTGTTATACTGAAATATCAAAATATTTAAAAAAAATTACGTAACCGAACGCACGTAAAAAATGAATTGAATGTCGCCTGAAATGAAAGCATACCTAATTTTTCAAAAAAAATCGCTTCCCGGCCAACTGACACAGATCAAAGAATATACATTCTTGCTTCTCAGCTTAATATCATTACTTCTGCCAAACAAACCTAAGTTGTCTTATCTATTGATTGTTGCAGTAAACACAACATAAAATTTAAGAATATTTATTGATTTAAAAATCATATTTTTCTGCAATATGCTCATAAATAGTCTTTAATAAATAATCAATAAAACGCTTAAAACCTATGTAAAATATAAAAACACAAATAAAATTGCGATAAATGAAATCAAACTCTCGACAAACGCACAAAAGAGCATCCGCGAATCGAAATTACTACGCTTCTATCAAGTAATAGGTAGTTTTCAACATCCGCAATAAAAAATAGTTCCAACTTGGAAAGGCCATTTTTTTGAATTTTGGCTATAATCCGCAATTTTTTTTCCAAAAATCAAGAAATACCTATCTGTAGTTTTATTTAAAACATATGTCAAATCTGTAATTTTGTGACACTAAAGTGATATGTCACCCAAGTAAGTATAAAGACAAATCTATTTATTCAATCATAATTTATTTATATTACCTATAAAAGTTTTAATTTGTATACAGTAATATAAATACATACTTATTTGCAGGTCAACATATAACTTTGGAACCTTTAAGAGAAAAGTTGATTGAGAGACAAATGTTTAATGGCTATATTGCATCATTGTCAACTGTATTAAAAGAATGAAGGAAAAAAGATAACCAAGACGTGAACTGTAAATAGGTCAGTTTTTAAGAAATTATAGAATTACAACAGAAGCAATTCATTGTCATTGATGAAACATGTATCGTCCAAAATGAAACATTAAACAGCTCCTGGGAAAATAATGACAAAGGGTGTTAGACCTACAAAAATTGATGGCAAGAAATAAAACCAAATTTGAAGCAAATTAAGGTATCAGTAATTGTGTAAATCAAGTAAAAATAAATATTAATATTGAAATAACATCATATTGAAGATTTAATGGTAGATACGTTACTCTAACAATCATATAAAGACAATTTAATTGGAAAAATTTGATTACAATGGTCAATAAACATCTACATGTTTTACACATTTTCAAGATGTACAGTGACACCCAAAAATGCCTTTTTTTTTTAGAAATAAACTTTAAAACAATATCAAAAAATTAAAAATGAAGTTACAAGATTTGATATAACGGTGTACCTAACATTAAATCATTGATATAATGTGTTGTTTAGATATTACAGTTTAGAATATAGTGATATTGACACACGTTATACGAAATGGCAACTAAATAGAACTAAATAAAACATTCTTTTTTCAGGTGCAAACCGCCAAAGAAATATATGGTAGATAATTACCTAAGCAGAACAATATAGACAAAGTATTACGTAATCTTCCCTGCCATTTTATTTTTAACTCCATTGAACTTATTTGTGACCTTTCTAAGCAATATAATAATAAACATATTGGCAGAGAGGGATTTTTTAATAGATTGAAAATTATTTTTATTATAATTAACCCTAATAGCGATATCGATGACTGCGATTCAAATACTTGCGATCTGGATTAGGAGAAATAAAAGAATTTTATAGGAATAATGAAGATTAATAGATGAATAATTGTTTTTTTATGAGAAAATAGTGTAATTAAAAAAAAACATTGTCTAATTTTTAAAACAATAAACAGTTTGATATATTTCTTATATATCTGTATTTTTATTTAATTTATTCCTAGAAAGATATCAAAAAAATATTTGACTGAGAATAACATTTTTCAAATGTCTTTTGAAGCTGATAGAATGGAGAATCTTGATGTTTGAGTGATGAATCTATTGTTCATACATGTTTCGATAACTTTAGAGTCGAAAAGAAGTAGCGATATCTGTTTATTTTTGAAGCATTTCTGGGTATCTTGAATACTTTTGAGCTACAGAACCGTTACTGAAAGTGAGATTTACTAAAGCACCTACTCAAATATTTTAACAATTTCCTTCTTGTATTCAAATATTTTAGCATTTTCAAACTTTAATTCTTTAAGTATAGGTATCTACTGATATTATGAATCCTCCACATGCCTTTGTAGTTTTCATTTTTTCAATGACCTCTTTAATTTTATGGAGTGTTGTGGTTTATAACTTAAATGTAGTTCTGTTAAATAACTTTCTTGGTGAAATTAAATTAGTTTTAGATATTTTCTGTGCTAATTCTAAACCAATTTTGATCCATCTGCAATATACTACCTTACAGTTTTATTTTCCATGACTTGCATAATATGTTTAAAGCTTTTTTGTTCAGATGTTTATTATTCATAAAGGAATTCAATATTTTCCATTAGTTATATACATTTAAAACTAATTGTTCCTACTATATAGTAACATAACAAATACATAACCTTACAATTTTAAAAAATTCTAAATTCCTCAACTATTCTGACGATTAGGCAACACTGCAAGGCCGTGACGTCATAAATGATCTCTGACGTGCATCGGGATTTGTATTAAAAATACTATAAAGGGAAATGAGATAGCAGACAAATTGGCAAAATCAGCACTGAGTATAGGAACAGATTTAACCACAAGTTGTATCCCGTACACTGACTTAACAACAAACTTTAAGAAAACTCTCAGGGACACATTTCAAGCAAGATATAGTGCATCTACTACCGGAATAAATTACATGTGTTGTCAAGAAAAAATTCCAACTGTAAGATGGTTTAAAACCATAACAAACAGGCATTTTATCATAACAATCAATAGAATAAGATCACAACATGCCCTTACCCCAGCATATCAATTCAGGTTTGGCATATCGGAAAACCAGCTTTGTAAATGTGGCAAGACAGGAGATCTCAAACATATGATTTTGGAGTGTAATATCCACAGAGACAGCATTGATAAATTATATAGAGACTTAATCAGAAATAATTTAAATTTACCGATAAATCTTAACGAGATAATATTCTCGAACAATTTGGATATTTATTCGTACCTATACAAACATGTAATACGCTGTAAAATGAAATTGTAAACTACTAACATAATATGTGTGAGCAGTTTTGACAAATAAATAAATATGTAAGTGTGTAGACGAAAAAAAAAATTAAAAAATATATATATATATAAAAAATGTAAACAAAAAAAAATATAAATAAAAAAAAATTAAAAAAAAAACATGTAAATAAAAAACATACAAAAAAAACATGTAAATAAAAAACACGTACAAAAAAAAACATCTAAATAAAAAAAACAAGTAAATAAAAAAAAATAATAATTACACACAGTTATACTAACCACTTAAACCAACCATTGTATCCAATTGAACAAAATCGGTACAAGTTATCACGTAAATAAATACATTTTAAGTAAAAAAAAGTCTGGCTAATTGGTCTCTGCCTTAGCCCCAAAAAAAAAAAAAAAAATATTGCAATAAATTTTATTTATTTTGATCATTTTGTTGATGATTTTAATATTAATGAATATCGTCTCGAATATTTTATAAAAAGAAAAATATAAATACAAGCTAGCCATAAATTAGAGTTTAGACGAATATAATATCAGGCTCTCGGGATATAGTCTATAAATTTGTTTCCTATTTATTTACCTCATACTGATTTAGAAACATCTGTAGCTGCATAACACTTATTCTAAAATCAGTCTCGTTAAATTCGTAGGGAATGTTCCAACCTAACGGTCCAAATTTTCGTCTTTCTTGAATGGAAGCGTGAAAGAAACACAAAGCGTACAACAATTTCTTAAATGGCATTGGTTGCTTGCAAGCTTCATACCATTCTGGATCGCATACAGGGTCGCTCAGATATGATCTACAAAATATATACATATTATACAGATATTATTACTGTTTTAGCGATCATAGGCATATTTCACCGACACTCGTCTATAGTAACATCTACTTAAATCAACCATCAACCAATCAACAAAATGTCTCATTATTCAGAGGTGTAGAGGTTTCTAGAGGTAAGAAAATGGCAATTCATGCATATACATCAAAAGATTTATTAATATTATTTAAATTACTAAATTATTTTTAATATTACAATGGATACAATCTTGAAAATATGATAAATAAAATTTTACATAAAAAATAAAAACAAATATATTTCATAGTTGATAACAAACCTGATAATATTGTTTTTAAGGCCCTTTGGGGGTTCATTAGTCATTTTTACTCCATTTTGTAAAACTAATACAGGAAAATGATCTGCTGGATATGATGTCAACCACAATCTAAAATCTGGATGAGTAGAATCTGGAGTTAAATTTTCACATATCTAAAAAATAAATAAAATTGTAGGGATATCCTACTAGTCCCTTATTTGACAAGAAAAAGTGGCTTATCATGTTTATTGCTTGCTATTTGTAGTTAGATACAGAAGAGGGGGGTGAACAACATGTATACTGTGTCTCGGTGGTGGGAAATGAAGTGTACCCTGTCAAATTAAAAATAATGTTTTTTTTCGATGATTTTTATTGTTTTTTACTCATTAAAAATAAAAAAATCCCTTTCCAAGCATTTTTTGTCGATCGGTTTAGATACATCCGATTTATCGAAATCACTACACATTATTAAAAATACTAATTTGCTACCTGTAGTCATCGCTGGTTAATTCGCAAAAAAGTATACATAAAATAAAAACACTTAAAAAACTACTGTAATTTACCTAAACTATGCGAGAGCGATTGTTTAATTTTAAATAGCTTCAGGCTGTACAGGTTAGGTAAATTAGTTACGTTTTTTTATTTGCCTCATTTTATGTATTATTTTGTTGCGAAACAACACAAAGGTGAAAATTATTTAATTTTTTTTTAAAGCGTTTTTGCTATTTGGGTCATTTTTCAAACTAGTGCATACAAGTCGTTCTATGTCACAAAATTATTTAAATGATATATAAAATAAAATGTTCGAAACCATTACATTAAGCTAAATTCAGTGTATCCAATTAATATGTGAAATTTCTGGAAAAAAAATTTATTTAAGTTTTTTTTGAGTTAGTGTAATTTTCCTCATACTCCGAAGCTGTTACCAGCATTAAAAGTGTCTACGTTTTTTTGTATAATATTTAAACTTATTACAGATATTTTGCCATGTTTAATAATAAAATAAATTAATTTGTTATTGTTTTAATAGCTCTAATTAAACATAATCAACAGGTGGATAAGAATCGATGTTTTAAATCAAATTATAAATTGTATAAGGTTTAGTGGAGCTTTTGAGTTAGCTTTAAGGGGCCACGATGAGAATGATAATTTTGAAAATAGAGGCATATTTAAGGAGCTGGTGAATTTTAGCGCCGAATTAGACAACGACTTAAAGGTTCATATTTAAAGTTCAAAAGCTTTTAAACGTACCAAATGCTGATTTTGATGAACTTCAAATTAAATTAAATACAATTCAAAATATACTTGATGAATTTAATAATTTGCAATACGAAATAGAGGTGGCTTCTCCTTATGAGAGCGGTTCCATTATACTTGATTTAAATGAAAGAGAGCAATTTAAAAGTATTTATTATCAATTAATGTCAGCTGCTGTGACGAAGTCACTAAATTTTATTTTTAATTCATCTTAAAAATGTATATTTCAATTAATTCCCGCCTGAGAACATGTAGAAGTTCCCTCGTATTTCTGTTTCCCAAAAATGACCGATTTTCAACAATTGCGAGTACCCTCGTAGGTTAAAATATTCTTTTATTTCCCGAAATCCGAATGGGCATTTTTAGAGTCGATTTCGTATGAATTATCTACTTTTAATTGTCAAGGTACAAGAAGGACATTTTCTGTATTTCTGAATTGTAAACAATCGGCTGTAGTAGTGGTATCCCCACTTTGTCGTACTAGTCTTCCATCTTTCTTTACCGAAAAAGCATAAATTGATGGAAAGCTAAAAATGCCGCCTCTTGACTCCCGACACCCGAGAAGTACTGATCTTTCTAAAAATTATAGTGACGACGCCGTATAGTGCCGTGACCGTAAATAAGTAGTTGGTTAACCCGTTGGATTTGTTAAGGTAGGAACCGTATATTTTTTTTTATATTGGCTTTCATATAATTAATTGGGACACCCGTGTTACAAATCAAGAATTTTGATTCATGCCCAGCATTTTTTATTTCATTCCTTAGTGGAAACCGTTGGCAATTTTTTTATAAGAAGCACCCAGTATTTTTCATGTAAATTTCTCTTTTCTTTTATTTACTCATTCAATTGTATTTGAATCATTCCGTTCTCCGTCCACGACTGATTATTATTTCAATTATTTTCGAGTGTATTAATTTATTTTTAATAATCAATTTTCGCGTTAATCAGGAGGTGATAGCGGTATTCGCTTGCTTCCTCCTGTCGATAAAAGGTTTCTCTCTTGTAGAAGCTATGGACTACCAGATGTCTACAAGAGAGAGACTTTCAACCGTTAATATTTAATTAGTTTTCATTGGTAACAATTTATTTTTAATAAGTTTTCGCATATAGGGAGCCGTTCATATTTAATTGCCGTTGTATTATTAATTTTTGTAAATATATATTTTAGTACCTATTCCTGTGTTTCTCTTATTACTGGTTCTTAACCGTTCTCTTTCAGGGTACCGTAGGGTACGAGGTGTAAAGGAAATAAGTGTTTTATTTTTATTTATTCTAGTATAGTGGCTACCTAGCAGTGACCGCCTGGAATTATTTTTACCTCCACTGAGTTCACCTTGAGTACACTCTGGTGTACCACAGGGTCGCAGAGCAAACTGCGATATCAAAACTGGCGCCTGAGCAACCCCTATTTGGGAATCACCTTCATAGCGCCACACAGACTCGCAGATTCACTGAAGGTAAACCAGGAGCCCTGTCATACTGCTAAGAAACTCATCAATTATGTAGTAAGTGACAAATATAGTGAAAAATCTCATGTATCTGATAATTCAGAAAAACCAAAGCCTAATCATAAAAATTCTCTAGGTGCTGTTATGGATAACAATATACCTACTCGTTCTGTTGATACTGTTATCCCAAATCCTAATCTTTATGCTCATTCAGCAAATAATGCTAATCTACCTAATGCTATGCCTAATAATGCTGTAAGCTCATATAATACTAACAATCTAATCACTGCTATGCCTAATATAGGTATAAATCCTTATAATGCTAATCTACCTTCTACTATACCTAATATATATACACCTAATAAATGGTTACAATACTTTACCAAACGCAAATAATTATCGTTTTTATCCCTATGGAACTTTAAATGCCATTGATATGTCGAGCAATATCTTTCATCATAATTTACCTAATAGCACATTTGCTAATCTTAATACTCAACCTCAACTTTCTTACGATGCAGGCCTCAAATTACCTGACATCAACCTACCTACCTTCGATGGTTCATTTAAAGAATGGTTATTTTTTTGCAATACCTTTATATCAGTTATACATAACAAATAACACCTCTCAAAGGTTCAAAAGTTTCACTACCTCATGCTTGCCCTAAAAGGTGAAGCAGCAGGAATTATTCGTAATTTACAAATTTCAGAGGATAGCTATGACATAGCGTGGCAAAGCCTGTTTGATCAATACGAGGATATTAATGCTCTCGTGAATTATCATGTCAGATCTCTATTAAAAATGCTGAACATATACAGGGAATCTGATAATAGTATAACGGAAATTCTGGACAGTATAACTCAAAATCTTAGAGTCCTAAAAACACTGGGTGAACCCACATAATATTGGGATACATTAATAATAAATATAATTTATTTAAAAGTAAAACAAAACAAACTCTGTATAAACTGTTTACGCAAAAATAATTCTACATCCAATTTTCATGCGTAAATGCAGAAAATGCGCAAAAATGCATTCAAAATAATGATAATTCTATTAATACACTGTGCTCCACCGAAAAAAATAATTGCGTTCTTCTTTCTACAGCTCTAGTCACCGTACTAGACAGACATGGCGAATCACATAATTGCAGGAATCTCCTCGACAGTGGATCACAAAGTAACTTTATAAGTAAACAATTTTGTAATAAACTAGATCTACCAATGAACAAAATAAATATATCCATTTCTGGAATAAATCAAACTACCTCCAATATTAACAAAAAGGCTATAATAAAGATTCATTCCAGAACAACTGCATATAATACTACCCTATCTTGTTTAGTTATCGACAATATTGTCTCCTCCATACCATGCTTGTCTTTTGATAAAGAAACAACCAGTATACCTCCAAATTTGATCCTTGCTGATCCAAACTTTAATGTAAGCACCCCAATTGATTTGCTTCTTGGAGCTGAATCTTTCTGGGACTTGTTATGTGCAGGACAAATCAAACTAGGTCAAAACGCACCAGTTCTACAAAAACTCTTCTTGGCTGGATTGTTAGGGGTCCCATACAACTTATTAAAAATGACGCATGTAAGAGTATTTGAGGCTTAAGTGTTAAACGCATTTTATTAAAAACGTCCTACGTGACACTTCAGGTTGTTTTATAGTTAAGCTACCTTTAAAAGAGTCTAATATTTACTATTATTCTGACTTCACGATAACAACATCCTGGATAAGAACTTCACTTTAAAGATTTTTATCGCAAATCGAGTATCTCAAATTCAATCTTTATGTAAACCTGAACAATGGTATCATATCTCTTCTCAGGAAAATCCCGCTGACTTGTTTCTCGTGGAATTTCAGCCGTGGAGCTAGAAACCTCGGATCTATGGTGGCATGGAGCCAACAACCTTAAGCGCCCATTTAATGAGTGGCCTATATGTAGGACATGCCGTATATTGCGCTCTGAAAAGTACATTCTATATATGTTGTTGACTGTCATTCTGACATTAATATAATAAAACCCTAATCTCAACTCTGGAGATATTTTATTACAATGGCGCAGTCACGAAACGAATTTATGCAGATAAACTAAAATAGAAGTGTAGATGAGGGATCTGGTGATGATACTGGTGTACCAAGACATGAAGCACGCCGAGAAAACAACATATGCATCGATAAAGAAGACCTAAACAACATGATGTGTCATTGGCTAAAACTAGCATCAGGTTCCAAAAATAACGTAAAAATTTCATTATTCACCGGTATTAATACAGACCCGAATTCATGTATCAAATCTTATGAATTCATGACACGATCGAATAACTGGAACACTGAACAAGATAATATATTCAATCTTAGGTTTGGTTTGGATGGTATTGCACTAAGATGGTATGAACAAATGTTTCAGGATAGTGTTGATGAAAATATGAAATGGTAAGATTGGAAAAAGAGGTTCATAGAAGCTTTTGATGAAGACATAGTATACAAATGGGAAAAGGCAATCAATTTTAAGTTTTATAAGGGTTGTATCATAGAATATTTCTATGAGAAATTGAGATTGCTGAACTGGGCTGACAATGCGTTATCTGAACAATCCATTATAGCTCATATCATACTAGGTCTACCATTTTACGCTCAACGGCAAATTTGCAACAATACTTCTAGAAATAAAAAGGACCTCTTACTAGCTCTAAAATTTGTTAATATAAGAAATGAAAAACAGGATGTAACCCCCAAAATGTTACTTTAAGTTCGGTTGTCCCTGATGTCAACCATGTAGCTCCGGTTCACTCAAGTGGAGAAGGGAGTGGGTGATTACTTCGTAATCAGGGAAAAATAAATTATTTTAGCTGTTCTGTTAAATTGGACGCCAGGTAGATCTACTATACCAAGCCACTACAAATCAAAAAAGTCCTACCCAGCTAGCACAAAAACATCCCATCTACGTTAATAAGCTGCAATTTTAGGCTCTTTAAGCTCACATGCAATGTACTTTTAATGTAACAGTAATATCCCTGCAACCACCGAATGTCCGCAACGGCAAGACTTTTATAGCACATCTCACAGAAGTTACAAAGTGAAGTTCGAAAAACATCACACTAGCACTTTTACGGTACTTACCCCGAAAGTTGCTCTGAAACGTTCTATTGATGTTATAATGTGAATTAGATCTACAGCATTATACAGTGTGTCCACGGATGGGCTTAACTATACTTGTGAAAATATTTATTTTAAATTAAAAAAGTAATTCTTCATAATTTCTTGCTTGTTAAATAAATTCGATTCACATTGAGAAATTATGAAAAATAACTTTTTCTTTAATTTAAAATAAATATTTTTACAAGTATAATTAAGTCCATCCGTGGACACACATTGTGTAATGTAATACAGAGAGGCTGAAATTGAGGCTATAGTAAAATCTCAATCGAGACATGAAAATTTCAAATAAAACAAAATATTTATATAAATTTATTATTAAAATGTTCTTGAAATCAAGTACCAATAGCACAAAAGTAGAGGTAGGTGTAGGCGTGTTCTTTTATTCAGTGCTGTATCCAGCGCTTGCAGCAAACCGTTCGTAAATTAAGTGATGGAAAGACGATTGTATGTGTCAATCATTCTTTTTTCCAGCGGTGAGTTCACCAATGAGCCAAGGCATCCATCGGCTTTAAAAGCCGATGGATATGTGATAGACGAATGGTGAGGATAATCAATCATTTAAGTTAACATAAAATATAAGAGTTCAAATATAAAACGACTGCAGAATATATAAATTACATCAATCACTGATGGAACAATTATTGAATAAAAGAACACACCTTATATCACAAACACAAGTACACATGTGGGATAGAAGAAGCTACCTAGAAAGCACTGAACGATTGGACAAAATTAGCTAAATAGTATAATAAGGTACCAATATTGCAAAGGTTCACTAAAACCTTAAATGGTGAACGATGATAAAGCTAGATTGGTGAAAAATAATAAACGAATACAACAATGACTAGGTACATATTATTATATTAGATTACTAGAGGATAGCTAAGTTCGCTGATTTCTTACCTAAGACGCAGAGATATATCTTTTTTAAATCAAGCCTTTTAACTTTTTTGCATAGATATTTATCAAGTGCTATAATGTAACCTAAATATGACAATTTATTAGAAGAGCATAAATTATATTTTTATATAAAAAGATTTTACTTCTCAATACATTGAATAAAAAAGAAATTGATAACTTGTTTACCTATTATTAATTAAAGGAAATTATATAGTAATTAAAAAAATATGCCTTACTTTGTTGTTTTAAATAAAACAACCAATGTTAGTGTATTGAAATTTGTTTGAATTTTACAAATTTTATGCTTGATTTCCAAAGTAGATATATCGATGGCTCAATCAAAAACCGCCACAAGTCAAAAAACAAAGCAATTACATTTTTGGTTCAATGGATGCAAAATATCATTTCGGTTTTACTTTAAATGCCACCACAAACAAAAATATCCTTAAAGATAAATCATTTAAAATGTAGCCACAAACTGTGTCTAAAACTGCCTCAATTCGAGTTATTTTCTTCAAAAACACCCAAATTTTTTACAACTATGCAACAACTCACTTTTATAATCGTAATCATTTTATTTAACAGCAAAATATCGAAGCTTTTAAATAAAATATAAAGAGTATGTCAAAAACAAAATAATGATAATAGAGACTTACAAAATTTCAAAATGAAATTTCTCGAAATAATAGTATTTTAGTTGTGGCAGTATTTGATTGAGCCATCGATATGTAGATTTTATATACCTGACATATCATGTACCTATATATTCACTTTTTATAAAACTTCAGGTGTTATATTCTTCTTTACACTTCTGTAGTATTTACTTTTGCTTCTAAAATTCCTAGAATGTCGAAGGAAACCTAAAAAACAATATTTTTAAAATGTATTTTTAGTTCGATAAAGTATAATTACCTTTTATAAGTATTTGGTGTAAAATGTTGCCAGACATTCGGTTAAATGTTTATCTTCTGGTTTACAACGATTGATCTGCAATTCTTTGTTTTTATTGTAGTTTTTTTTTATTTGGTGTCATCGGCATCGACTGCTAAAGATACTTAATGAATGAAATAATAAATTTACATCAGGCATTGTAATCTGAAACAAAGACAATGGTTTAGAAAATAGTTATCTATTTTATAGAGGACCCTTACCAAATCTATTCGAATGTATAAATAATAATTATTTATAAAATAAATTCTGGATGTCGAAAAATAAACCATTAAAAAAGACAATTGACAAGAAAAACTGACAAGTGACAATTGACATAAAACTAAACGTTCTGAATTCAGATTTGTAATGTTTACGGTAGGTTAACTAGGTAAATAACAAATAGAACAACTTCTCATGAACGTTGCATTTACGTTGTACAGTAATGTTATTACGTTCCCTTAATGCAACATCGCCGAAAGGCTTGGCAACGTTATGTGCTAGCTGGGTACATTTAAACCTACCAAATAAATAGGAAAATAAAAGACAACCTTAACTCAAACCTTGTTTATTTCCTAATTGGAAGATAGTTTCCCCTTAGTTAATGACCCTTTTACAATTAGTGCGCTATTAGCGACTTCAAACACAATTCATATGCTAGAAGGACTAGATTTTTACTTACATACCTGAGGGCTAATCTTAACCCCAAATTAATACCAGTATTTACAATATTTTAGCGCAGTGTACAGAAATTAGACAGGGTTAGTTCATTGAATCTTAATAAAATCAATAATATTACTTGTCAGTACCCCATTAAAATCAATATTATTACTTCTCAATACCCCACGGTCATTAGCGTTGGATCCAAGGCGAAAGACATATCAAGCGCAACTCATAGAAAAGGTTAACTTCATTTAATATTAAAAATCCTGTAATTTCTGTATATTACAGAAGTTCATATCCAAAATACTTATAAACTAAAATAGTATTTGCTTCACTAAACAATGTGAAACATACTCTTATTATAAAACACTATGAATTATGATATATGAACTAACCATGAAACATAGGCAATGAGGGCCTTTAATAGCATATGAACACAACGTTATTTAATCAAATAAATTCATAAAGAAAACTGTATACATATACGTATCAGTGGTAGACTAAATAATAAACCCCAAATTATAACCGAAACGTTAGAAAAATAAATACATAATTTCCACTTATCTCCTGGTCCGTGCTATTCAAGGCTAGGCGTTTCCGCCTGTGGCATGTAGTCGTATGATACCAAATCTCTGATGTTCTAGAAAAGTAGATGAGGTGTTCGAACCCCAAAATGGCTGTTCTTCGTTAAAGAGGAAGTACATAATCAATACCAGTCAGGAAAACGCTAGTACTAGGCAGTATCTTCACTACCATACAGCTGCACCGTGCCCAGCAACAGTAGCAGGCAACACCGGTACCAAACAACACGGGTACCAAGCACCCTAAAATGTACAATCCTAATTACAATCTGATAACCTAAATTGATCCCGCCCCTTTATCTCTTGAAAATTAATGTGAATTAATTGAACCTCCCAGAGGGTTGAAATTATTACCCAAGTAAAGACTATTCAAGCAAAGCATCAAAAGCGCCCAATAAAAAAAATGAACCAGTAAAACTATACAGTATAACCTGTTCCCCATATTCAACCCCCTTAAAATCTGAAAGAATCTGTTATTAAAATGAATGGGTAGCAATATTTACAATTTATCAAATAAAACAAAAATAATAAAACCAACCTCTGTTCCGGAGGGTGTAACTTCGAATCAAACAGGAAATGAAATCTGCGTAGAACTTCTTAAAGACCAATTCTCCCTTCAATATATAACCCAATTACGATCGGTCTCCAACCATCAAACTGCTCCAGGACGACGGATGGGTTGAACTTCAATATTCAATGCTCCTCAAGACGAGATGAGAAAGCCGGCACACAATCACATAAAAAAATACCGGTCTAACTTCGCGTTAACCAACTTCAAAACGTACCATCAATGCTTCCCATAAAATAGAGACACTTTTACTAGACTCCCCACGCGGGATGATATACAGAATCACATAAAAAAGTAAAAAGTCTCTTAGCGAATTTTCAGTTCAACATCTCCATTAACATTCCTTGTTGAAAAGAAGGACAAAGCTGCCACGTGTTACAAATTACGCCGTTCTTCGCCCCCCTAGCATAAAACCTCGACCGCGCAGAATCACTTCAAAGAAACCCCTTTAAACCAATCGCCACTGTCCGATCTCTAGAAATTATTGTTGGTTATACTGTGCGACCAATGACCTCCTTCAACTGCTAGAATGTGACCATTCGCATTCAGGCTGACAGCTCTGTTAACACTGCTCGACCAATAAGAAAACCCAAAAATATGCCCATGAAAAGCAACCACCGCTTAAACGAGCACTCCTTAGTTCACGAATCACTGGCGTATGAATCGAGATCAGACATATGACGTCCCCTTGTCCTCCGTCAAGCAGAGAGAGAGAGGCATTACCTAAGAATCACTTATCGAACAAAGATAGACATCTCGGCATACTTCATTAAATTAATTGACATCCGACATCAGTTTTAACCTACAAAATACTAAAAACATTGTAAACAACACTTCTACAAGTGAACAGTATTATTGAGAATCATAGTGAAATTCAGTGTAACCTTGTAAAAATTATGTGAGCCCTAAGGAGGAACATTTACCCCAGTTACGCTAAATTCCTTTTAAATAAAATCAACAAAATACAGAGGTTATTGTAAACAATATCTTAAGAGTGAAAACTACTACTGAAAACCATAGTGAAATTCAGTGTAACCTTGTAAAAATTATATGAGCCCTAAGAAGGAACATTTACACCAGTTACGCTAAATCCCATTTGAATAAAGCTGTGTTTTAGTTCTACGACAGGAACATATTCAAGGTAATTTCTAGATTATAAGTTAATTATCTGCTAGTTTTGAGACAGAAATAGGCGATAAGGCATAACGTTCGATTAAAACCGTTACAAGGATTAGAAACAAATATAAAAATGAAATACCAAAGCAAGGGAAAAGCGAAAAATATATGAGAGGAGATGAAAACAGAAGACTACCAGATATAAATGAAAACGAAGTGTTAAAATACAATAATTGTAACGAAATTGGAAATGACGAAATAAATGAGTTGGAGATTTACACGTGCTTTTCAAATTTTTCAAGCCTTTTAGAAAAAAACGAAAATATAGTACACATTTTACTTAATGATAATATATTTATAAAAGCTTTGATAGATACAGGCTCAGATTTGGACATAATAAATAATGCTATTGTTGAGAAATATAAGCTTAAGAAATTTGATAACCAGTTAATATTAAAAAGCTTGGCTGGTAATACTAGAGTTTATTATAGAGCAGATGTAAAAATTAAATTTAATGAAAATAGTATTAGGATAAAGTCTGCTATTATAGACAATTTAACTTTTGATTTAATAATTGGCAGGAAATCTATAAAATAACCAAATATTTTTGGTTATTCACTAAGAACTAAATTCAGTTTTACTGATGATAACATTCGTCGAATATTTCCCAACATATTAAATTATAAAGACACAAAACCTTCAAAGTTTGAAATAAGTTTTATTTTAAAACAAAACTGTAAAATAATTAAGACAAAACCTTACAAATTTTCTTCACATAAGCAAACTTGGATTAGAGAAAAAACTAAAGAAATGCTAAAGAAAGGAATTATAACGAGATCAACGTCCACATATGCTTCGCCGTGTGTGCTCAAAACCAAATCAGATGGATCATTTAGATTTTGCATCTATTATAGGAAAATAAACGAAGAGACAGAATTAGATCCTTTCCCATTTCCTATGATTAATGATGTTATAGAAAAGTTTGGTGGATGTAAGTTTTTTTCAAATTTTGATTTAAAAGATGGATTCTGGAATATTAGTATTACAAGAGAAACAAGAAAATTCACTGCATTTGTTACTGAAGATAAACATTATGAATTTACTAGGTTAACATTCGGCTGGAAAAATTCCAGTGCCGTATTCCAAAGAATAATGCAGGAGAATTATTGGAAGACAAATTAACTGTATATATTATGATATAATCTGCGGGGGATATTCTTATGAAGAATGTCAGAAACTAACATTAAAGATTTTAGAGAAACTTGATGAAAATAATCTGAAAAACAATTTTAAAAAGTGCACATTTTGTGTAACAGAAATAATATTCCTTGGTCGCAAAATTGACGGAGATATAAAAAAAATGAAAAATGAGACCGTAGAAAAAGTAAAAAATATGAAACGACCTGTGGACATAAAGTCATTGCAATGTTTTACTGGATTAACAAATCATTTTCAAAAATTATAGTAGAATTGCCAAACCGTTGGAAGAACTGAAATGCAAAAACAAAGAATTTATTTGGACTGAAGACTGTGAGAAGGCGTTCAAAACTCTAATACATCTAATAACTTCAGAACCTATTTTGAAACTACCAGATCCAAGACTCAAATATGAACTATCAACTGATTCTTCTTATTATGACTGTGGAGCGATTCTTTACCAACGAGATCCAGACGTAGATAAAAAGCATCAGCTAAGAGTAATAAGCTATTATTCTTATACGTACTCAAAAGCTAAAGAAAATTAATCTGTAACTGAAAAAGAATATCTAGCAGTTGTAAAAGGGGTAAAACATTTTAGGACATATCTCGATGGGAAAAAGTACATACAGATCACAGAGCATTAACACAATTATTAAGTACAGGAAATTTGATAGATCGTCTTGAAAGATGGCAGTTATTTTTAAGATGTTTTGACATGGAGATAAACCATAAAAGAGGACGGGAGATCCAAAACGTTGACGCAATCAGCAGATTATGTATAGACATTCCAGAAAATACCTCACAATCTTTTTGGTGTAACTTAAACATCCAAAATCTAACGAGAACGGAGAATGGTAAATATCTAGTAAAGACAAAAGATATGATAAAAGATATTCTTCAAGTTTATCATGATGATCCACATTCAGGGGGACATGATGGATATTACAAATGTTATTACAAAATTAAACCGCGTTTTTTTTGGAAATCTATTAGTAGAGATATAAAAGAACATATAAAATCCTGCTCTGTTTGTCAACATGCTAAATTCAAATATCTGCCAAAACTAAATTATGTTCATTTAACCTCAAACTCACAAAAATCTTTCGAGACAATACATATCGATTTTGCAGAAATGTGTAAAAAGGCAGAAGGCAACAGAACCACAAAATCTTTTATTGTGGTAATTGATGAAGCAACTAGATATGTTACTGCAAAAGCAATAAAAGAATCAAGTATTGCTGTGAAAACATACCTCAGTAAACATCCTTTTATTGATCGAACAAAAAGATAGTGAGCGATCGTGGAAGTGCTTTCACTTCGAAAGTTATTACAGAATGGGCTACAGAACATGGCATTAACTTGATAACTACCACACCGTACCATCCAGCAGGAACTGGCTTAGCAGAGAGAGTTATACGAGATTTGAAGAGCTTCATGAGTTATTATAATAACTTTCCAGGAGGATGGAAGGTCGCATTGGAATGTGCCGTACAGCATCACAATTATTCTCACAATGAATACTTGGGATGATCACCATATTTTAAGTTATATGGGAAAAGCAAAATTTTAGCTGCCGATATGGAATTAGGTTTAGAAATCGATATTAAGGAAAATCCTTAAAGTCTAGAGGAGCAAATAAAATACAAACAAAAAATTCAAGAACAAGCTAACAAATATTGGAAAAGAAAACCACCTACACTTAAGGACGGGGATTGGATTTTAGTCAGAAGTAAGTCAGAAAACTGGTAAAGAATACATAACCAGAGGACCCTTCCAAGTTTGTAAAGTAAAATATATACAAGGTGTTCTCGCATATGTGCATTTTAAGGATGCTGATAAACAGGAAGAAGCTCATGTTAGCAATATTCGCCAGTTTTACTTTAAAAAACATCCATCCCTTCTTCCTAACGGACATGTTTTATCAAAATTAATTGTTAGTCATGAGCACAACAATTTATTACATGCTTGTCCTCAGCTAACGTTATCTACTATTAGGGAGCGTTACTGGATTTTAGATAGCCGAAACTTGTCTAGAAAAATCATTTGAGAATGTATGATATGTTTTAGATATAATTGTAAACCAATCCAACCCCTGATGGGCGAACTTGCCCCACAGAGAGTAAATCCGTCAAAACCCTTTTTATATACAGGTATAGATTATGCCGGTCCCTTTAATTTAAAGGATCGTGTGACTAAAAATTATAAAATAGTTAAATCTGATATATGTCTTTTCGTCTGCATGGCAACTAAAGCTCTTCACCTAGAACTAGTCGGTGACCTAACTACTAATTCATTCTTAGTAGCACTAAGGAGATTCACTTCTAGACGAGGCAAACCATTAACCATATATTCTGACAACAGCACTAATTTTACTGGTGCCAATAATCAATTAAAATATTTTCTAAATCTATCTAGTGATATAAATGAAAAACTCACTCAAGAAGATATTTCTTGGAAATTCATACCTCAAAACTCCACATTTTGGTGGACTATGGGAGCGCGGGGTAAAATCGGTAAAACAACACTTGCGCAGAGTACTAGGTGAGACATCGCTGACATTTGAACAATTTTTGACTCTTCTGACTCAAATCGAAGGCATCCTTAACTCTAGACCCCTGTATCCTTTATCCGATGATCCTAACGATCCAACACCTCTTACCCCAGCGCACTTCTTGACTGGAGACACGTTAACCTCCATTCCAGGCCGTCATCTCCGAAGGCACTTTGCATCATTACCGTAGGTAGGGCTTTTTTTAAAAACGCTATAAAATTGATGATAATGGAATAATTTAATTGATAATAAAAGAACTATTAGGCATTTACAAGTTTTTTTTTTTATGAAGAATTAAATACAAAATGGAAACATTATGAAACACTTTACACTGATGGTTCTAAATTAAATAATCAAGTAGGTTACGCTTTATATTATCCCAATAAAGAGATCCAAATTTATTTTAAAACGTTTGCCAAATTGTATGTCAGTTTATAGTGCACAAATATTAGCAATTACAGAAGCCTTTTCGTTATGTCTTAATCAAGAGGAATTAAATTTTGTCATTTTCACAGACTGCAAAAGTTTAGTTCAAAAGTTTCAAAATTTTAATTTTAATTCAAAAGTTAATTACATAATTTTGGAAATTTTAAAAATAAATTTTGAGGCAAGAAATCAGGATAAACGAATATACATATCTTGGGTCAAAGCCCACATGGGAATACCTAATAATGAAAAAGTAGACTTTTTGGCTAAAACTCCAACAAAACTTAATTACATAAGTAATTTTAAAATACCCCTATCCGATCTAAATACTTTTTTCAGATATAAAAGGGATCAAAATTGGCAAGCAAAATATGTAGAGAAGGAAACAGGTAATTTTTATAAATCTATTCAACCTAATATAAGGGTAAAACCGTGGTTTGATAAGCTGTCAAATAGACCACTTATCCAAACGATTAGCAGAATTAGAACTAATCATGCTTTATACCCTCAATATATGAAGCGAATAGGTATAATAGATACTGATTTGTGTATTTGTGATGAGATTGCTGATTTACAACATATATTTTTGGATTGTATTCTAAACGATTTAGAAATTAATTTATTATACCAAAACTTAATTAACAACAAAATTCAGTTACCTATAAATTTAAAAAATCTACTGACATTTGACAGTACATATAACATACTCTATAATTTCGTCAAAACACTCAAATTAAAACTGTACTTAGGAAATAGAAATAAAACATGTAAGTAGCGATGCTACCAATAAAAAAATTTGTACACCTGACTCGAAAAAAATGTTAAGAAAAGAAAAAAAAATAAAGACAAAAAAAAAACAAAAAAAAAAAAAACAAAAAAAAATAAAAAAAAACAAAAATAAAAAAAAACAAAAATAAAAAAAAACAAAAATAAAAAAAAACAAAAATAAACAAAATATTTAAACCATATTAAGTTCAGGTTATTTTAGTTATTAAGGTAGAGCAACTTTAATATAATTTGTAAAATAATAAAGTTTGTTATATAATATTTTTATTTGTTCACCTGACAATTGACTGGCCTGTTGGTTTATATCCAGTGCCACTAACTTAGTTAAAAAAAAAAATAGTTGAAATATGCACTCGTTTGAAGAATGACCCATTTCTCGGCGTTACAAAATCCAACAGTGATTATATCTGGTAATTGAAGACAGAAGTGGATGAAGGGCCTATGTAGCAAATTAATTTTGCGAAATATTTCGTGTTAAATTTTATTGTTTGGCAGTTATTCCCTAGTACATGGGTCCTTTATCCACTGACAACTTCTATATTTAATGATATATTGTCACGGACTTTTAAGTAAATAAGCCATTCATTCACAGAAAAACCACAGATTAACCACAACAGATGCGAAACCCGGCAAAAGATCAAAGGATTTTGAAATGAGATTTCTATGACCTTGGACCTTTAAATGGGTATGGCATAGGTGTTGCCAATTTTAATTATTTTCAATCAGTCTTACTAAATATAACTTTTTTCTAAACATGCGTTTTGGATGCCAGGGTTGGTTTAGATAATTAATTTATAGTAGCAGCACTGGTATGTTAAAAAAGTTGTCGATAGGAGTTTCATTTTTAAACATTTTAAAAGAAAAAGAATATAATTTGTATTAATATTTTAAAAATTTTATTTTGGGGTAAAAAGTTATAACAAGCAACGAATTAAATTGTAAAGGGTTTTTTAAAAATTTATCAAGCAGGCTTTGTTAAACATAGAATCAAGTTAAAGACTACCGTTTTTCTCTTTAATGTGTTGAAATAAATATATTGGCAATTAATAGCCTATTGATGGAAAGTTAACGGGACATTATTACTGACTGCTAATAAAGGCCATGTGCCAGGTACAATTCGATAGTGCCTCTTTGACCAGCAGTACTGTTTGAAGTATAAATATAAAACCGAATGCATTCCAATATACCTAGAATATTGTAGACATTTTATTTAATTCAGCTATATAATATACAAATAAAGATAAAATGTCTTCTAAAAAATGCATTTTCATAAAATATTCTAAATTAATAACATGTATGAGAAAGAAATTACAATGAATAGTGAGTATCATCAATCCCAAACTGGCCTCATGTCCACTCGTTGAGTATGTAGCAAGTGATCATCGGTGGCTCCATCTATGAACGCGGGACGGAATCCTCCTGGACTGATGGAGGGTTGGGTCTGCGGCAGTTAAAAGCCTTTTGACTTTTACCTGGCTCTCACCCATTCATCAACCAACATAATGCTGGGCCACTATTTAAAGGACAAAAGTAGCCTTTTATTTTTTAATCCTCGCATTCATTTTTGCTTCAATTACAGCAAAAGGCTAGCAATATCCCGGCAATTCATCGTTTGTTGGGATACAATATAAACTCATCACTAACAAGTATACCAATACAACTTCTGTAAATAATTGAGGTTGAATATTTATTGCATATAGCCATATTAGCAGGAAATTACAATTCTATCGCCTGTAGCCACAAACCTAATAAAACAAATATTGAACAAATAGTTTGGTAGGTTGATACTTCTGAACTGTAAAGTATAATTGGATGAAAATGCAAAATAGAACATTTATTCATGAATATTCATTAAATTTGGTTTTTAGTATTATATTTATCAAATTCTTCATGAATTAATTATTTAATGAAAAATCAGGTCTAAAGCACTCATTAAGACAACCTTCCTATTTTTTTGCTGATTTCTGAAATATATGTTGCTGAATTTTATTAGGTAAAATATTCGAAGACGAATACGAATACTTTAAAAAGTAGTAATTAGAAAAATGTTGACAAGGGTGTTTAAATCCTTGAATTGTATTAACCTTCATCTGGCATGCTCATCCTGAGTAACATACCTGGACTCGTGGGGTACGTACGAACCCCAGTGATAAAAATCTTTGTAAATATTGATTATTTTGTCTTAAAAAAATTCAGAGATCCTCTTTAGATACCACTTTAAACTGTAGAATAGTTCGAGTTGAAAAAAGATCAACGTTCATAAAAAATCCGGAAAATTTAAAAGCTTGAAAAAATGCATTTTTTACAAAAAAAATCATAACTTTTTGTTTTTCGATAAAAAGGGCTGAAATTTCAGCTGTCTTCTTCTGTTACATCACTATAAAAGAAAAATAATTGTTTTCATGGGTCTTTAAAAAGTATTTATTTTGAGAGCGCTATCCCACTGGCCCATTGATTGTCATTGATAAATGTAAACTATAAACCTTTAAATGGTTTTATATTATTTTATGTTTAGCGGATTTTAATTATACGTTATTTGTATGTAACGTCTGGGGTAACCACATACTAAAAAATCGAAGTATGTGGGGGTAACTAAAAAATGTATGTACATTTTCATTTGACTTAAATTCCAATGTCACATAACATCATAAAACTTAGGAGCATCGGCAACTTCGCATAATGAAATAACTTTTGCCTTCGGAACTACGTGAGTGGAAACTAGTTGCTACGAGGGACCTGTAAATGGGTATGGCCATTTATCTCTCTCTTAATTTTGATGTTCTTTGTCAACTTTCGCATCTGGGTAATCTGTGGAAAAACACCATTTAAAAAAAATGTTACATAGGCCCTTCATCCACTTGTGTCTTCAATTAGCATCGAAAAGTACAGACTCTAACCACTGTAGTACTCATTTCTCAAAATACGAATTTATTTTTCAAATAGCATTTACTTTTACTTTTAACGAAGTGTACTTACCTTCTCCAAATTCGGCATGAAACTTTTGGCAAGATGACAATTCTGCAGCACCACCCAAGTGCCGTTTCTTACGCCATCGTCAATCAGTTTCATGGCAATAGGTCCTTGACCTTGGCCCAGCGAAAGAGCAAATAATCTGTTAGTTCCGAAGCCTTGATCGTCGGCGAATTTAAGTAGAACACCCGTGGGATCAGAGCCGGGAGTTAAAATAAAAATTAGAGGAATGCAACAATGAGAATCGGCATAGGACGAGCTCAAATCGAAAGGTGGCGGTTCGATGAATTTTTTTCCTATATGAGCTAAAATTTAAAAACAAACGATAAGACAAGAATATCTTCCACGTTACCTTGAATTAATTTGTAACGGTTAGTCCTTCAACAGTAAAACTCTATAATTTTTATATTCATCCCAATGGGACATGTTCAAAAATTTTGAAAATTTTTTTATGAATAGTACAGTTAAAAATAAAACTACATTTAAATTTTTTTATCTATTCATTTGCCAGAGTTATTAATTTTTTAAAATTTATGACGTAACCGGGAATAGACCAATAAGAATTATCTACACAACGTTTCCGGTTAGACGGTATACAAGAAGTAATATATGTTCGTTTGTGTCTTACTTTTAGACTTTTAAAATATGTTTTAAATACAAAATATCAAATGTTTTTAAAAGTATTATTTATGTTTAAACTTTCACCATATTTATAGTTTTATTGTTTTAAAAAAACGTCAACTAATAAACAAGACAATGGCAATGCAACAGCATTGTATGTGTCATCTGTCAATCAAGAATTTGTATGTTGTGTCAATCAATAATTATTTAATTTTGTATGTTTTTATAAATATTATGAGTACAAAAAAGTGTTTCCGCTCAAGATATGACAATGATTTACATTCATTATTAAAAATATTTATAAGTGTTGCTAGAAATATGAAAAAGAAAATTATCGTTATTATTACACAGAAACGCTTCAAGCAACAGCTAAATTATTTTGAGATTTGTATCTATACTCTTTATTCATATGAAAATGTTTTAATAGACTTTAATTGTAGTAATTTTCTTCTGCATTCCAGGCACTGCATGCCGCAAAGCATTAATCTTATTTGATAACATGTGTTATGGCTATGAAATCGGTATTTTACGAATTTACGTTGCACCCTTTCAATTCTATTGATATGACAGGTGTAAGTAGGTTGCCAAATAACAGAACAGTATTCCAGGACACTTCTCACCAGGCCATTATACAGTAGACCGTCGTCCGGCGGCTTTATCAATACTCTGATAGCCTGCCGCCCTCATCAACAAATCTTATATGTGAGAAGACCATGCCGCCGAAAGACGGTTTTCGTTTTATTAAATAGTAATTGTAGTAACGATGTTTTTTTTCTTTTTTTTTTAGATACCAGATGATTTTCAAAATGTTAATTTTTTAAATGATGGATAAACCTTTACATAATAGGAAGTGGGTAATACCACACAAATGTCTTCACAGATCTTGTTATTTACCACATAAAAGCCAGCTCATTGATTCTACTAAAAAAAGAAAAACAATAAACATAAAAAAATGTTTTCTAAAAAGTTAACTGGAAAATAACCTTCTATTAGAAGCGTTTTTCATCTCTATTTATTAAAAATACACCAGATCTTCAAGATGCAGCAGCACTTTAAGACATTGTCCCCTTCCGGAAATTTAAAATGAGCCTACTATAAGTTCGAAGGTATATAACCTAAAAACCCTTCTGCAATATTCAGAACCTCCTGAAAGTTTTGTAAATAGTGAAATTTTGTCTAAATCAGAGGAAACATTTTTAATATCTCAGTCAGAGGGACTTAATAATAATGAGCAGAATTTTCAAAACCAATGAACTTACAAAATAATTGAAAATAAATCGAAGATATATTTAGAATTGCCCAACAGTGTTTTTAAAATCCTTAATGATACTTAATTGTAATTTCTGTGTAAATTAATGGTATTGTTAACTTAAAAGAACTCATTTTGTAAGACTAAATACCTAATAATTTAATAAACTGTTTAATTGTGTTTTTTTTTTAATATATCATATTTCAGAGATTATAATAATTGTATGAAAACAAAAATGTAAATCTGTGAAAATTTTATTTATTAACCTATTATTAAAAAATAGAAATATCTGAATAAGATAAACGAAGTGAAGAACACTTTATTTGCAAAAAATAAAATATATATATACAATGATGCAGTTGCTAAAATTTTCTCTAAAGATTTATTATCAAATTCAACTTATCTACCTCATTATTTACTTTAAATATGGAAAAAACAATGCAAAATACTTTATGTTCATGTGTAATTATCTATCGAAACTGACAACGGATACCACAGCATCAAAACCGGACACTGTAATAATTTGGCAATTATTTTAATTAATCTAAAGATTTTACGTAAAAATCTCATATAATTTTTCAAGTACCTTTCTTCATTTGACCTTAGAAATAGTAAACAGTTACTATAATATCAAAGTAAATTAAATATATGAGTTGACCAAAAATTTCAAAGAAAGCACGTCTCAATTAATATAAAAATGATTGGGCCGGACGTTACGCTGTCCGACTACTCACTGACGCCGTTAAATTGTATATTGGGAGTTATAAAGTAATTTTTTTTAAGTTGTGCTTTAATAATAAATATCAGACAATTAATTTAAACTTAGTGCAAGGTAAGCCTTCCTCTTTCACTACATTAAAATTGTGACTTTTTTTCATTTTTGCCAAATTATTCAGTTACCTCTCTTTTTAGATTTTTTTTAGGAAGTGATATAATTATTTTTTAAATTTGGTAGCTACAAGATCCAACGAGATTTTTGACACGTTTTGCCATTCATTTCTATAATAGTTAACGGTACTTTATTATCGTCGGCTGATTTAACGAATTAGGCGAGAACCTCAGGGTGTATCTTGTACCTCTAAACATAGGCTATTATTTGATCGTTATCATTTTATAAACTGTTACATGTTTAATGTTACATGTTAAATATATTAAGTTGTTAAACCTTCTCCTGTTTTTATCTTATGTGTGTTACGAGTTGTTGAGTTCAGCCCCAGTTCCATAAAGAGGAACAACCCCTAGTCCAGATAAGCTATCTAACAAAGTCCAGAGTTAGATAATTGAATAATTATTTAGATGTTCTTTTTTTTAATTCTTAACCAAAATATATTCGATCTCATCAGGTCTACCTTCCTCTTTTGTCAAAAGACACTCCGGGCACTTTTGCGAAGCCCCGGCGAACCTACCCCCGAGTAGATTAGATTAGATTAGGAGTTGGACGTTATTTGTCCTTGTCCACCGCGACCTTTTCAGATCTATTGTGGGACTCCGTTTGTTTTAGAGTATGTCGTCTAGCCTGGTCTTTTTTATTAGACTTAGTAGCTTTGACAGTGGCTCCCGCATGTAGTTGCATGCAATTGGCTTTTCTTCGCCCAATGTTAGAAACCTCATTCCAGCCAAGCCTTCACATTGGCACAGGACGTGGAATGATGTTTCCTCTTCTTCTTCACAGAACCTGCACAAAGTTGCTTCTTCTGCTGGATTTATGACACTCATGTGCCTTTTGAGGCGACAGTGTCCAGTAAGAAGGCCTACTGTTATCCTAACGATTTGACGTTTTTGATTCAGTAGGTCTTTCGTAAACTTGGCCGATGGTTCCTTGATGAACTGTTTGGCCTGTCTCAGTCTTGGATAGTTGTTCCACCATTCCTGAGACTCTTTTTGCATCCATTGTTTAATGGATGCCTTGCACAATGCCTTAGCGACTCCACAAAAGGGTTCAGGGCCTGTCATGGCCTTATCTGAGCCTTCTCGGGCTAATTCGTCGGCCTTTTCGTTGCCCTGATATCCCTCATGGCCTGGAACCCAGGCTAAGGTCACCTTATTTTGACTACTTAGCTCTGTCAGGTCTTCTAGACAGTCTTTCACCAGTCGTGATTTGATTTCTGGTGAGAGAATTGCCTTTAGAGCTGCTTGGCTATCAGAGTATATGGCAATAGTTTTGCCTGATACTTGCTGATTTAATATTTCTCTTGCACAGTGTTGTATGGCTATTAGCTCAGCCTGGAACACTGTTGCATATTTTCCTAAGCTTAGTGAAATCGTTGATTTCGACTTAGGTCCATAGATTCCAGCACCGGCTCCTTCCTTGGTTTTTGAACCGTCTGTGTACCAGACGAGTTCAGCCTGTACGGGAGGTCCCTGTTTCCAGGATTCTCGGGCTGGTATTTGAATTTGAAAATTTCTTTCAAATTTGTATGTGGTTATGGCTCTATCAGTAGGCATAGCTAGAATATTATCCCTTTGTACTTGCTGATATAGCCTTGTGTGGTCGGCGCTATGTAGTTGGCTTATTGGGTTTTGTCCCTGCATTGGCCTGTGAATAGCTGACCTGGTTTCTCCTTGTATGAAGATGTGCAATGGCGTGAGATTTAGTAATACCTCCATTGCTGCGGTCGGCGTAGTGCGCATGGCCCCAGTAGCACTTAGACAGGCAAGCCGCTGAATGCTAGTGAGTTGGCCTATTGCACTTGCCTGCGCAGTTTTGGTTACCCACGCCACTGCGCCATAGGTTATCATGGGTCTTATTACCCTTGTGTATAACCATATGGTCATTTTGGGGTTTAGACCCCAGTTTTTCCCACATATTCTTCTACAGCTTACGAGAGCTATTGTAGCTTTATGTGTGAGTTTTTTGAGATGTTGATTCCATGTCAGCCTTTGGTCAAATATGACTCCGAGGTATTTGGCTTCTGTGACGAATGGGATAACTGTGCTGTTTAGTACTAGTGGTCTTAGACCTGTGAGTACCCGTTTTTTTGTGAATGGTACAACTGTTGTTTTTTGTGCGTTGATGGACAATTGTTCCTTTTTGCACCAGTTGTTCACTATGTTTAGAGCTGTTTGAGATCGCTCCGAAACTGTACCTGCAAATCGCCCCCTGACGATAATTGCTAGGTCGTCTGCGTATCCTAGGCACTGGTAGCCTTCTTTGGACAATATTTTGAGTAAGTCGTCCACGAGAACTGACCACAGCATTGGAGATAGTATTCCTCCTTGTGGGCAGCCCCGTGTAACTTTTGCCTGTATGGTTGCCTTTCCTAGAGTGGATAAAATAATCCTGTTCTCTAGACAGGCAGTGATCCATTGGCATATTGTTACTGGGACGTTTCTCCCTTCTAGAGCCTTGGTTATTGACCTGGTTGAGGCATTGTTGAAAGCTCCTTCAATATCTAAGAAAGTGGCTATTGCGATTTCTTTGTCATCTATTGACTTTGAAAGCAGCCTGTTTAGATCGTCCAGCGCTAGGTCAGTTAACTTTCCTGGCTGGTATGCATATTGGTTGGGATGGAGCGGATTTATTTTTAGTATATCGTCCCTGATATACCTATCTATTAATCTTTCTAGTGTTTTAAGTAGGAAGGAGGATAGGCTTATGGGGCGATATGACTTTGGCGTTTGGTCTGTGACCCTACCTACTTTGGCAAGGTAGACTACTTTCGCCTTTTGCCATATTGCTGGGATATATCTCCAGGCAATACATGCTCTGAAGATTTTGCATAAATGTGGCATTAACACATCTTTTCCCTTCTGGAGCAGAATTGGATATATTCCATCCGGCCCCGGGGATTTGTATGCCTTAAGTTTGTTGATAGCCCAACTAATCCTGTGTGGTCTTGTGATTTCGGAGGCCAGCTTCCAGTCTATTGGAGTTGGTCTGATCCCCTTGTGACTGTAGCTCTCTTACCGGCGAACCTACCCCCGAGTAAGGACTATAGGTGCCTATTGTCAGTTTGCCAAACCATTTCCTTAACCCACTCGTACTATTCATCACGGGGGGAAAATTATTTTATTTTAAACCTATTATTTTATTTTTTTCTTTTTCCTTTTTTTGTCACGGTGAGAGTGGATAAGCTCTAAGGACCTTACCCCCTGACTGTGGCTGGTGACAGTCGCTGCCTTTACACTTACTGTGTACCCCCCGTTGATGACTAGAGTCCTTTTGGCCACTACATACTACATTATAAGTTAATGACAACAGTTACTTTCTAAGTGACGGTGGTTGTTACAACACGACAATGACAAAAATCAATTACAGAATAATATAAAAGGATTTAAAACATTTAAAAACTATAATTACACATTCCATAATGTACTAAAAACAATTAACTGTCAATAATGTACAAATATTTAAAAAATTAAAAAAACTATTGAAGAAGGCCCTGAGCAGCGCCGAAAGCTTTACCTTAACACGAGTTTCATTTCCTCAACCAACACCTAAAACCCAAGAACCACAAGAAAAAAAATTATTTACAATGACATGTAGCAATTAGGTAATCTTCTACCAAATAAAAATAGTATTACAGTAATACTTGTGCGTTACCCTTCTCAATAGTTTTAGATGATATTTAGTTTTAATTTTTGAGTTAGACAAATTGTATAATCTCATTTTATACAATAACAAATTTGCTATTTCTCAGGTAATACATAATTATACTTCTAATTATAGAAATAATACTAACAGCACAGCTTTAAACGTCGCTCTCTTGCTCAAATTAGAGATTGGCCGTTATTGCTTCAAGTTACAGATATCTTGTCCCAATTTTTCTAGTGTCGTATTTGTGAATATCAGTGTACGCTAATATATTATGAGAAATGTATATTTTTCTTATACATATAAATGAGGTAAAAGGTAAAATTAAAGTGCTTATTTTTGAAAAACTGTTACTGTTCGACAACTCTAATGATCTGGATAAATATGTTTTTACTATAAGGTGTATTGTCCCATATAAACTGTATCTACTATTGAAACAAAATATAAATAGTGTTACATACCTTTCTGTCTTAACATGCTTAACTTTAACACTTATAAACTGAGTATTGTTATAAAATTATATCTTGGTTTACAATCGGTAAAACACTTCAATTAACTTTTCTAAATCCAGCTGATAAAACTCATATTATTAATAAAATTAAACCAATTAGCAAAGACAAAAGAAATAAACCGAGAATCGAGAAAAAAAGTAAACACAACAACGAATGTTAGATTAGATGTCACTAGACAAACAAAACTTCCACACAAGCTGATTGATCTATTCCCGATGACGTACACATTTCAAATTTTAAATTATACATGGTTTTACTTTAAAAACTTTTGGCCTTTTTAACAAACTGATTATTTAAAATAACTTGTATAGTGACTATTACAAAATAATTTATAAAACAGCATATATCTGAACATGTCCCATTATTGATATAACTGTTAGCATATTTCATTAATACTACATAGATTAAATGCTTGTCCTGTAGACATTAAGTTAGTTATTATTTGATATAGATGAAAAATGTCAGGTCAGACATTTTTCTGAAATTGTCAATCTTGTTAATTATTAAAGTATTTCCTATGAATAGTGTTCGTTCATTCACTAGTTAACAATAACATATATGGTTCTAGCAGGAACAACCTGCCAAACTGATAAAGGAACAATTCACTTTTTGCACCACACATTTCCAGAAAGTGTCTAGCTTCTCTATCTCTCGGCACATAATTTGTTGTTGAGAGATCAGTATATGCGCGAGATCACACAATAGTTAACAACTAAAAATCACGATTTTGGTGGCCAATTATGGTTGTTATTATGAGAAATTTAATATATGCACTCTTGTTGGAGTACCCATTGTAATAGTAACTAGTAACTAGCTTTTCCAAAAGATTTTTTTTATAAAAATTTGCAACGTATTTACTTAATTTCCTAAACCACAGTTAACTGAAGGAAACAAACAATCAATCACGAAATATAACAACCAACTAGTCTAAAGACTTATTTGTAACACTTCATAGGTCTTTAACTAATGTTGCTAATATACCATTAAGGGATGAAGACAGCACTGTAACTAGCCAAAGGGGCCTGGAGTCCCAAATGAATATCCATTCACCAGTGGTAAAGAGATAAAATAAAATTAAAAATAAATAAGCTTATCTATTAAATAGCTTAGTCGAGCGGCTTTAGCAACTAGTAAGATACTCTTCTAGTCCGTAGGGGTAGAAACGCCGAGGCTTCACAAATGCTCGAAATATTTCATATCTAATTTTGGAAAAGAGCGGAGAGAATTGAAAAAACAGTAACAAATTTGTATTTAAAATAATTACAGAATAATCATTTTATATTTAAGGAACAAATACGGAAATAAATAAATAAATAAATAAATATTGAGAAATATAGGAATAGATAAAACTTGATACAAAAATGTAAAAATTGCCATTTAAATTAAAATCAACAAATTAACTGTTTTAAAACAAACCCAAACAACATTTTAAAATAATTTAAAGATTATTTACCACTAGCACACAAATCTGCAAAAAACCTAACTTTGAAGCTTCGGAACTGT
Source organism: Psylliodes chrysocephalus (assembly GCA_927349885.1). NCBI lineage: Eukaryota > Metazoa > Arthropoda > Insecta > Coleoptera > Chrysomelidae > Psylliodes > Psylliodes chrysocephalus. The sequence continues at coordinate 31,695,824 of OV651825.1, forward strand.
ACTATATACCTGTTTATTAGTATATGGTATGTTCTCATCTTATACTTAGTTTATTTTATCTTATAGTTATAGTCTGTTCTAACTCATATCCATTCAGTTATTTACATTTTGTTATAGTCAAAGATTAATGTTAAAGTCTAAAAATTCAAGATTTATTACAATTTATTTAACATTATGGTCAAATTTTTACGCCTTGAGCGGTTTGAAGCTGAACCTATTCCCTCAACTCCACCAAAGAATGGACACAAGGATTAAAATATTCGAGAATTTTTTACATTCTATACCTAACAGTGAGACGGGTATAGGTGAAGAAGAAAAGCTAAGATTGCTTACAAGATTTATTAGAGGGACCTAGCGTCCCGAAGACCTCGTAAATACTGAAAGGCTTAATGGCCAGTATTCCGAACCGCAGTCCTTTACTCGAGTCTTATTTAAGACTAGTCTCGTCTATCAACTATCGACCGTGTATTTAAACCCAAAATTTACTTTTTAGAATATCAACGTACTACCTTGGACAATTATCTAATTCTATGTAAGCCGTTGACTAAAGTAATAACCTAATTGTTTGGTTTATTTCAATAGGTGTCTTTTCTATTTGAAATGTTAAGTTAAAAACATTAAAAAATACTTTTTAGAATTTTTGTGTAATTCTTTATATTTTACTAATAATAATGCCCAATATTACACTTACATTTCATCTTCGTTTGCAATAGTTTCCTTATTTGACAGATAAACAAAACGCACTAAATTTAACTTGCGCAAAATATAAGTTACTGTTCTTTAATGTTGCAAATTTTTGTATATCCAAGAAACCAGCTATAATTACTATACATAAATTCACCCTCATACATCATATAAATAGAACAATGTAACTTTAGTTATTTTTTTTATGATAAAAATTTTTATTCGAAACTAGAAAAATCGATAAATCCTTTTACACTTACATACAACAAAATTTTGGACAGCTGGCACAATTTTGTCGAATCGAATACACCTCAAAAGCACCAATTTTTGTAGCAAATTTAACTTAGTTTCCCATGGTTCAGGTAATTTACATTCTTGCGGTTCTCCCGAATCAAATAGCACCTTCCACTTGTCGGAATTATCAGTAATGTGCTGAACAATCCCACTAGAAATACAAATGATATGTTGTATAATATTAATAAAGAATATGTTAAAGCAATACAACGTAAACAACATTATCTGGAGTTAAACCAGGTTGAACAATAGATAAAAAAAAAGAAGGAGAACGCGATTCCAGCGACAACAACTTAAAAACACCAAGTGGAAATGCATGACAAATATTTTCTGATCTCAAAATTCATTTTTTAAAAGTTTTATTTCATTTAACATAATACATCTAACTACCAAGAGATCTAATTAACAAGTGAATAATTCACATAAAAATGTTGTAAACCAGAATAATGAAAAAAGATACGCGATAAGAGTTTCTAGGAAAAGCCTATAAGGAACGTTGACGTAATTCATGCGTTATAAAATATTAGAAAGAATTTCACTGTGTGCGCTCCAGATTAGCACAGTCCACACGACTGGACCGCGATTGTCTAATGTGTGCTTTCCTTTAGGAGTTGTCCCACAATAGATCTGAAAAGGTCGCGGTGGACAAGGACAAATAACGTCCAACTCCTAATCTAATCTATTCTTTAGGAGTTAGATGAGTGTCTATTTTAACTTCAACTAAACCGAAGGTTTCCTAAAAAGTAGAGACGAAAACTAAAATAATTAACGTTACCACTACCACCACCGAGACCACCGCCACTAACAGACAAAATGCGATGAAAATCCTCCAAGAAAACATCGACAGAGGAAAGACAGCCATGGATCTAATATATAAAATTGCCGAAAAAAAAGGCTGACATCACAATAATGTCGGAACCAAATAAGATAAAATAGATAATAGATGAAAATGCAGCCATTAAAGTTATAAAATATGTAAAAATTAGATACACAGGAAAAGGATCCGGTTTTGTCTGGATAAAGATAGAAAATTTCGTAATATACAGTTGCGATATTTCTCCAAACAAGCATATAAAACAATTTCTAGAATACCTAATAGCCCTTAGAAAAGACATGAGACAGCACCAGTATGAGATGATAATAGAAGGTGTTTTTAATACAAAGTCTTATGTAGTTTAAAGTTTAAAGACAAAAGAGGAGAAAATACTGTCAGAATGGCTAGGAGAAGAGGACATAATCAAGAAGACGTACCTACATTAATAAGGGGAAATAGTGAATACTATATAGACATAACTTTCAGCACAAAAAATAGCCAAACACCTAATTAACTGAAGAGTATTGGAGAAAGAAAACTTAAGCTTACATCAACATATTTTGTATTAGGTCCAGGAAAACAATAACAAGAAACAATACCGGAGGAGCACTAGCAAGAGAGGCTGGCAAATCAAGAAAGAAAACATGCATAAATTAGTAAAAGAATTCGGCAAAGTAATTGATAACAGTGAGAGGACAGTAACAGCATCGGAATAGAGACATGTTGCAAGAAAAGGGGAAATCTAAGGAGGAAACAAGTTTATTGGTGGACTCGGGAAGTAGCTGGGAAAAGAATGGCATGTGTGCAAAGTAGAAGGGCAATATTAAGGGCAAATAAAGCAAACAATGAAAACCAGAAGATAATCATTAGATAAAGATATAAGCTGAAAAAAAGAGAACTTAAGATAGCCATAAAACAAGCAAAGAGACAGAGCTGGAAAAAATTATAACCAAAGTGGATGCGGACGTCTGGGACAAAGGCTATTAGACTGTTACACAAAAGTTGTAGTCCTGATCATTATGTAAGGGAGTGGGATAGAATGTCGGTAAAGGCACAGGAAATACCAATAAAGGCAAATGAACGACTGAAAGAAAAGAAAGCACCAGGGCCAGATGGAATACCGGCAGAAGTAGTGAAGACAATAATCCGCAGTCACCCTCAAAAATGTCTGAGAACGGTTCATGAGATGATAAGCATAGGAGAATTTCTAATAGAATGAAAGATGGTAAAATTGGTGTTAATAGACAAGGGAAAACAAGACAGAACCCCAAATCGTACAGTCCCACCTGTGTACTGAATGTATTGGCGAATCTGCTTAAACAGCTAATTCTTATCAGACTAAAATCTAAAATAAAGGGATGTGGTAATTTAGCCCCAAAACAATATGGTTTCAGAAAGAAAAGGTCTACAACTCTACAATCGATGAAGTAAAAAAAGTACAGAGTATAGAAGATAAAGCAAGCCAAAATAATTGCCTAGTGATAACCGTAGATGTTCAAAATGCCTTTAACTCGACACCATGGGAAAGATTCCTCGAAGAACTGTATAGCAAAGGGATATAGCCATATCTATATAATATGATAGCCAGCTACCTACAAGATACGTCCCTATTTGTGGGAAATAAAGGCAAAATGGCAGTTACCGTAAGGATCAGTAATTGGAATATATACTATGACGGAATATTGAGAATATCTGTTACTTATGGGTATGCGGATGATCTAGGAATCCCGACGTATTGACACGTATAGTCTATCGAGCGCTACGCAGAGTAACTGAATGGATGGAATCTAAGAAGATAAAACTGGCTCAACAAAAACAGAAGCAGTGTTTCTTGTAGGTGAAAGAAAATCAAAACGAGTTGCAGTGAAGGTAGAAGAAATGCTTATTAACAGCCAAAAGAGCCTCAAATATCTGGATATATACCAAGACCGAAATATGAGAATGACTGAGCACGTATAAAAGCAAAAGTAAAAAAAAACAGAAAAGACCTTAGGAAACCTTAGCAGAATATTGCCAAATATAGGAGGGCCTCTATATTGATCGGTCAAGGGTGCATACAAAAAAAACAATTATGTAACTGATAGTCAGACATATCTACTGTAGTGAGAAGAAAGACACAGTAGAACATACAATTTTTATATGTAGTAGATGGTATAGAGAGAGAATTAGGCTAGAAAATATAACTGAAGAAGTATATCTTGAGAACAATATACCCAAGTTACAACTGAAATACTCAAGGAAAGAAAAAGACGTTATGCAGACGAAACGAGACAAATAAAAAAAAAAGAATGGTAAGAAAAAAGGAATATATACTAAAAAATATGGCAAGAAAATATAGTAAGAATAAGTATGATAAGAAAAATATGGTAAAAGAAACATTAATCACTGCTTCCCCCTCTTGATGAAATGCACCAAGCCAGGAAGAACTACTTTGGCAAGGAGATGTTTTTAGTGGGTAGACCACTCGGGAGTGCCACACTTCTTCCTAGAGGTAGTGTTCGTAAAGGATTTTTATCCCCAAAAGAAAAAAACTATGTCGAAGGCTACAGAAGTAATTTTTTGTTCCAATAAATATTGTGAAAGTAAATAAGTATATCAGTAAACTATATAAATTATTATTAAGTACAAATAAATTAAACAATAAAACAAATAAGTATTTAAGTAAAAGTAAACAAAACACAATTTTTAAATAAATAAACTTTGTATTAGGTAACAAGGTTATCTTTACTTACTGGAAAGCTTGTAAATCGTTAAGTCTGCAAAGTTCATCCCAAGATTTCTTAATTAGCCAAGTAGTAGGATTAATATTTACATTTTCTAAGCCTACGCCTCCTGTTAAGAAGAACATCCATTCTGCTTTATTTAAATCGCCGCGACTAGCCATTAAGTTTATGGTCAGTAAAAGAGAAAACAGTAGTTTGTCCTAAAAAAAATAAGTAGGATTGTAATTTATTCCAGTTATATATGTTTATATTGTCATGAATTTCTAGGTCCGACTCTGTCTAAGTACGCAACTTTCACATGGCAACCGACTCGTGATCGAAGCAACGCTGACGTGTGAAATCAATCGGACCGCGTTTCGAATATACAAGAAACGGAATGCCTACCGCTGATGCACTAGAAACAGCTGGAACGGCGGGGAATGCCGTTTAGTCATAGAAGTGGAATCTTCGAGAGCCTCGAGTATCTTCCAGTAGCAGAGTTGGACTAATATAAATAGCCGACGTATTAGCGCCGAGTTTTGATTATAGACAGTTGAATATAGAACATTGTAATGAAAAGTTAGAATTGTTAGTTAGTGTCTAAGTATTATATAAATTAAATAGTACGTCTGAAATAAATTGTAAATAGTGTTTTTAAATAAACTAAAAATAAATTAGACTTTCGTCACAATATTTCCTCGAGTTAATGATAGGTTAATGATATCATCGTAATTTTAATACGCCAAATGTCAAAACTTCCAAAATTATTTACTTACTTTTTCAAATAAACTACGACAAATGTTAACGTACAATGAATACGTGAAATATGTTTCCAAATCTCTAAGTCTATGCTGAACATCTTCAACTCGTTCAGTATTATCGATACCAGATTTGAACAAATTGATGAACCAGACTAACGAGTACTGGTACATCGGATCAATGTTTGCCAAGTCAGCTAAAAAAATCAATTTAGATCATATTTCTATGTCATCCAAAAAATATTCTACTGACCAATTGAAAAAAAGAGAATGGTGGAATGTGCTGCAATCGGGGTGTATTCCAATCTAGCATTATCGATTTGCTTTTCAGTGACTTCGGCTACAGCTTGTTTTGCGGCAATATCGTTTGATATTACTTTGGAAGAACTTAAAATTTGAACAGCTGATTCGTCTTCTAAAATGTTACCTTGAGAAGTGCTCAATACCATTAAAATCTTATCTTCGATTTCTTTTAAAGCCCTAAAAAAATATAATTTCAAAATTTATAGATACTGATAAAAAGAATACAAATATATGACAACCTCATAAAAATATTTAATGATAGATAAAAAAAAAGCAAAAAACAGTAAAAAAAAACAGTAAAAAACAGTAAGTAAAAAAAAAACAGTAAAAAAACAGTAAAAAAACAGTAAAAAACAGTAAAAAAACAGTAAAAAACAGTAAAAAAACGGTAAAAAACAGTAAAAAAAAAACAGTAAAAAAACAGTAAGAAAACAGTAAAAAAAAAACAGTAAAAACAGTAAAGAACAGTAAAAAACAGTTAAAAAACAGAAAAACAAGAAAAAAACAATCAAAATACAATAAAAAATAAAAAAAACAAGAACATACAAGAAAAACAAGAAAAACAGGAGAAAAAAAAAAACAAGAGAAAAATGGGAAAAAACAGGAAAAACTAGAAAAAAACAAGAAAAAACCAGAAAAAAAAAAACAAAAAAAACAAGAAAAACAAAAAAAAAACAATAAAAAACAGGATATAACAAAAAATAACAAGAAAAAACAACAAAAAAAAGAAAAAACAACAAAAAAAAGAAAAAACAAAAAAAAACAAGAGAAAAAAAACAAGAAAAACAGAAGAAAAAAAAAACAAGAAAAAATAAGAAAAACAAGAAAACAAGAAAACAAGAAAACAAGAAAAACAAGAAAAACAAGAAAAACAAGAAAAACAAGAAAAACAAGAAAAACAAGAAAAACAAGAAAAACAAGAAAAACAAGAAAAACAAGAAAAAACAAGAAAAACAAGAAAAACAAGAAAAACAAGAAAAACAAGAAAAACAAGAAAAACAAGAAAAACAAGAAAAACAAGAAAAACAAGAAAAACAAGAAAAACAAGAAAAACAAGAAAAACAAGAAAAACAAGAAAAACAAGAAAAACAAGAAAAACAAGAAAAACAAGAAAAACAAGAAAAACAAGAAAAACAAGAAAAACAAGAAAAACAAGAAAAACAAGAAAAACAAGAAAAACAAGAAAAACAAGAAAAACAAGAAAAACAAGAAAAACAAGAAAAACAAGAAAAACAAGAAAAACAAGAAAAACAAGAAAAACAAGAAAAACAAGAAAAACAAGAAAAACAAGAAAAACAAGAAAAACAAGAAAAACAAGAAAAACAAGAAAAACAAGAAAAACAAGAAAAACAAGAAAAACAAGAAAAACAAGAAAAACAAGAAAAACAAGAAAAACAAGAAAAACAAGAAAAACAAGAAAAACAAGAAAAACAAGAAAAACAAGAAAAACAAGAAAAACAAGAAAAACAAGAAAAACAAGAAAAACAAGAAAAACAAGAAAAACAAGAAAAACAAGAAAAACAAGAAAAAACAAGAAAAACAAGAAAAACAAGAAAAACAAGAAAAACAAGAAAAACAAGAAAAACAAGAAAAACAAGAAAAACAAGAAAAACAAGAAAAACAAGAAAAACAAGAAAAACAAGAAAAACAAGAAAAACAAGAAAAACAAGAAAAACAAGAAAAACAAGAAAAACAAGAAAAACAAGAAAAACAAGAAAAACAAGAAAAACAGAGAAAAACAAGAAAAACAAGAAAAACAAGAAAAACAAGAAAAACAAGAAAAACAAGAAAAACAAGAAAAACAAGAAAAACAAGAAAAACAAGAAAAACAAGAAAAACAAGAAAAACAAGAAAAACAAGAAAAACAAGAAAAACAAGAAAAACAAGAAAAACAAGAAAAACAAGAAAAACAAGAAAAACAAGAAAAACAAGAAAAACAAGAAAAACAAGAAAAACAAGAAAAACAAGAAAAACAAGAAAAACAAGAAAAACAAGAAAAACAAGAAAAACAAGAAAAACAAGAAAAACAAGAAAAACAAGAAAAACAAGAAAAACAAGAAAAACAAGAAAAACAAGAAAAACAAGAAAAACAAGAAAAACAAGAAAAACAAGAAAAACAAGAAAAACAAGAAAAACAAGAAAAACAAGAAAAACAAGAAAAACAAGAAAAACAAGAAAAACAAGAAAAACAAGAAAAACAAGAAAAACAAGAAAAACAAGAAAAACAAGAAAAACAAGAAAAACAAGAAAAACAAGAAAAACAAGAAAAACAAGAAAAACAAGAAAAACAAGAAAAACAAGAAAAACAAGAAAAACAAGAAAAACAAGAAAAACAAGAAAAACAAGAAAAACAAGAAAAACAAGAAAAACAAGAAAAACAAGAAAAACAAGAAAAACAAGAAAAACAAGAAAAACAAGAAAAACAAGAAAAACAAGAAAAACAAGAAAACAAGAAAAACAAGAAAAACAAGAAAAACAAGAAAAACAAGAAAAACAAAAAAAACAAGAAAAACAAGAAAAACAAGAAAAACAAGAAAAACAAGAAAAACAAGAAAACAAGAAAAACAAGAAAAACAAGAAAAACAAGAAAAACAAGAAAAACAAGAAAAACAAGAAAAACAAGAAAAACAAGAAAAACAAGAAAATCAAGAAAAACAAGAAAAACAAGAAAAACAAGAAAAACAAGAAAAACAAGAAAAACAAGAAAAACAAGAAAAACAAGAAAAACAAGAAAAACAAGAAAAACAAGAAAAACAAGAAAAACAAGAAAAACAAGAAAAACAAGAAAAACAAGAAAAACAAGAAAAACAAGAAAAACAAGAAAAACAAGAAAAACAAGAAAAACAAGAAAAACAAGAAAAACAAGAAAAACAAGAAAAACAAGAAAAACAAGAAAAACAAGAAAAACAAGAAAAACAAGAAAAACAAGAAAAACAAGAAAAACAAGAAAAACAAGAAAAACAAGAAAAACAAGAAAAACAAGAAAAACAAGAAAAACAAGAAAAACAAGAAAAACAAGAAAAACAAGAAAAACAAGAAAAACAAGAAAAACAAGAAAAACAAGAAAAACAAGAAAAACAAGAAAAACAAGAAAAACAAGAAAAACAAGAAAAACAAGAAAAACAAGAAAAACAAGAAAAACAAGAAAAACAAGAAAAACAAGAAAAACAAGAAAAACAAGAAAAACAAGAAAAACAAGAAAAACAAGAAAAACAAGAAAAACAAGAAAAACAAGAAAAACAAGAAAAACAAGAAAAACAAGAAAAACAAGAAAAACAAGAAAAACAAGAAAAACAAGAAAAACAAGAAAAACAAGAAAAACAAGAAAAACAAGAAAAACAAGAAAAACAAGAAAAACAAGAAAAACAAGAAAAACAAGAAAAACAAGAAAAACAAGAAAAACAAGAAAAACAAGAAAAACAAGAAAAACAAGAAAAACAAGAAAAACAAGAAAAACAAGAAAAACAAGAAAAACAAGAAAAACAAGAAAAACAAGAAAAACAAGAAAAACAAGAAAAACAAGAAAAACAAGAAAAACAAGAAAAACAAGAAAAACAAGAAAAACAAGAAAAACAAGAAAAACAAGAAAAACAAGAAAAACAAGAAAAACAAGAAAAACAAGAAAAACAAGAAAAACAAGAAAAACAAGAAAAACAAGAAAAACAAGAAAAACAAGAAAAACAAGAAAAACAAGAAAAAAGAAAAACAAGAAAAAAGAAAAACAAGAAAAACAAGAAAAACAAGAAAAACAAGAAAAACAAGAAAAACAAGAAAAACAAGAAAAACAAGAAAAACAAGAAAAACAAGAAAAACAAGAAAAACAAGAAAAACAAGAAAAACAAGAAAAACAAGAAAAACAAGAAAAACAAGAAAAACAAGAAAAACAAGAAAAACAAGAAAAACAAGAAAAACAAGAAAAACAAGAAAAACAAGAAAAACAAGAAAAACAAGAAAAACAAGAAAAACAAGAAAAACAAGAAAAACAAGAAAAACAAGAAAAACAAGAAAAACAAGAAAAACAAGAAAAACAAGAAAAACAAGAAAAACAAGAAAAAAACAAGAAAAACAAGAAAAACAAGAAAAACAAAAAACAAGAAAAACAAGAAAAACAAGAAAAACAAGAAAAACAAGAAAAACAAGAAAAACAAGAAAAACAAGAAAAACAAGAAAAACAAGAAAAACAAGAAAAACAAGAAAAACAAGAAAAACAAGAAAAACAAGAAAAACAAGAAAAACAAGAAAAACAAGAAAAACAAGAAAAACAAGAAAAACAAGAAAAACAAGAAAAACAAGAAAAACAAGAAAAACAAGAAAAACAAGAAAAACAAGAAAAACAAGAAAAACAAGAAAAACAAGAAAAACAAGAAAAACAAGAAAAACAAGAAAAACAAGAAAAACAAGAAAAACAAGAAAAACAAGAAAAACAAGAAAAACAAGAAAAACAAGAAAAACAAGAAAAACAAGAAAAACAAGAAAAACAAGAAAAACAAGAAAAACAAGAAAAACAAGAAAAACAAGAAAAACAAGAAAAAACAAGAAAAAATAAGAAAAAACAAGAAAAAACAAGAAAAAACAAGAAAAAACAAGATGAAAACAAGAAAAAAAAACAAGGAAAAACAAAAGAAAACTAGAAAAAAATAAAATAAGAAAAAACAAGAAAAAATAAAACAAGAAAAAAAAAAAAAGAAAAAACAAGAAAAAAAAAAACAAAAAACAAGAAAAAACAAGAAAAAACAAGAAATAACAAGAAATAACGAGAAAAACAACAAAAAAAAAAGGAAAAAAACAAAAATAAAAACTAGAAAAAAACAAAAAAAAAGAAAAACAAGAAAAAAAAAGAAAAAACATGAAAAAACAAGAAATAACTAGAAAAAAACAACAAAAAAAACCAAGAAAAAAAAACCAAGAAAAAAAAAAACCAAGAAAAAAAAAAAAAAACCAAGAAAAAAAAAAAAACAAGAAAAAACAAGAAAAAACAAAAAAAAAAAACAAAAAAAAAACAAAAGAAAACAAGAAAAAATAAAACAAAAGAAAACAAGAAAAAATAAACAAGAAAAAACAAGAAAAAGAAAGAAAAAAAAAAAAAAAAAAGAAAAAAAAACCAGAAGAAACAAGAAGAAAAAAAAACAATAAAAAACAGGAAAAAACAATAAAAAACAGGAAAAAAAAAACAAAAAAAAAAGAAAAAACAAGAAAAACATGGAAAAACATGGAAAAACAAGAAAAACAAGAAAAACAAGAAAAAACAAGAAAAAATAAGATTGGTCATTAACAATAGGACGAAATCACAAACCGCATCGAAAGTGCCAAATTTATACGACATCTGAAGTTGTCAGATGTCAGATGTCTTCACTTTTATCCAATTGTTGATTCAGTATTAGTTAATGAATTAATCAGTTATTTTGAGAGATTATTGGTGCCTTAATTTTTTTCTATTAGTAAGCACAAATTTATTTACTTTAACAGCTTGTTTTCGAAGTGGAAGTGAAAATGCTGATAAGACCTGGTCACATTTAATTTAATAATTTGAGGAACATTTTATACATGAATAAATAGAATATTATCCTTTTTGTAATCATAAACAAATAGTTATTCAATATTTTTTCTACACCCATATTATAATAATCCACTTATATGCTCATACCCTAGGTAATACCATTATTACAATTTTGTAGAATTTTTATACAAATACGAGTAATGACTGTTATTGTGTTCAATACATATATAACTATAATATTTACAGTTCTTGATTATTTATCGGGTGTAGAAAAAATAGCATATGCAACTCTCATGTAATGGTTATTACATGATCGTTTCATAATATATTATTGTAAAGAAATCAACTGAGGATGTACAAATTCAGATGCAGCAAATTCCCAATAAATTAGTATAAAAAATAGCTACTAAAACTGAAGACAGTCTCTGCTACAAGTGAATTACTAAAAATCACGGTTTTAGGTTTGTCGGTAAGAACTAGCCATAAATGTCTCTAGACTCTTCAGCGACCGGCGGGTCCTTTTTGCCCACAAATCTCTGTTTTCTACCTGTGTAAGAAAAGGGGTGCGTTAATCTTACTGGTATTTTGCCCACAGTAGCATTCAGGTACCTAAACCCGCAAATTACATCCGCCCACAAATAGGTACCTACCTGATTATTAATAATTCTAATAGGTACTTACTTTGGGTGTTTACTGTTTATATTTCAGTCAGTTTTTATACGTCGATGATTGTAATTCGAGTGTTTATAAACAATAATTATTTCTATAATGTCAGCTACATTGATTAAAAGCACACGCGGGAAAGATGTACTCCTTTTGGAGAATTTTACGTTTGCCAAAGATAGAGAAATGAAAAGTGGAGAAGTTTCTTGGAGATGCTCCCAAAGAAAAACAAATGCTTGTAATGCCACTGTATTTACAATTGGTCCTGAACTTTTAGTATCCAGAGGCAACCTAATTCATAGCCATGAAGCAAATGAACCGAATTTAAACAGGAAAATTATTTCTAATTCGTGTAAGCGAAAAGCAGTTGATGATATTTCGGAAAAACCTTCTAAAATTATCCGTAAAGTACTTGCTACTAATTTACCAGAGTCACTGACTACAATTGATGTGTCCTACATAAGAAAAACTATATACAACAGTCGTCGCAAAATACTACCAGGTACATTACCTACAAATATACAAGAAGTGCATGATGCAGTTGACTTATATTCTAATACATTTAAAACCAGTAAAGGTGAACATTTTCTTTTAATAAATAGCAGAGAAAATAATATTATTGTATTTACATGTGAGACAAATATTCGTACTTTGTGTAAAATGAACGTCTTGTATATGGATGGAACATTTTCGTATTGTACAAAGTTTTTCCTACAATTATTTACCATTCATGGGCTGTGTAATGGACACTATGTGCCCCTGGTATATTGTTTATTACCAAACAAATCTACCGATATATACAAACATTTGTTTTCGTTATTGCATTATAAAATTTTGGAAACTTACAGTATTGCTTTAAATCCATCTAAAGTGTTCGTTGATTTTGAAATAGCAATTCATAAGGCGTTAATTTATATGTGGCCTAATACTGTAATCAATGGCTGCCGATTTCATCTACATCAAGCGTGGTATCGTAAAATTCAGTCTCTGGGATTAATGACTGAATATACAACTAACAGTGACCGGAAAATGGCTTAAAACATCATTTGGGTTGACATATTTAAACGCCGATGAAGTTGGAGACTGTTTTGTGTTTGACTTAATGGCAAGTAAACCAGAAAATGCCGTTCTCGATAGGTATGCCGATTACCTATTAGAAACATATATTGAAGAAATTTCTACATTTCCTCCAAGTATATGGGCAGAAAAAACAGCTTCAATTACAAGAACTACAAATGCCTGTGAGTCGTTTCATTCAAGGTTTAATTCTTCATTCTACTGTACACATCCTTCTGTATATATTTTTATAGAAAAGCTTAAAGACTTTCAAATCGACACGTATGTCACAATACAAAGCTTAAGTATACCTAAGAAAATCAAAGACAAAAGTGTAAAACAAAAAATTCAGTGTTTAGAAAAATTTATACAGCGATTTGATCTGCAGCAAATCAGCAGATTAGAGTATATAAAATTTGTATCACATTTATCCCTCCCAGTTGAAAAATATGTAAATAAAATATAAATATATAAAAAATATAATATAACTTATGTATACTTACTTTTTTATAATAATAAAAATTAGTGTTTAATATAATTTTTAGTTTAATTAATAATGTGTTTTTACTTTTCGATAATATATAAAAAATAATAAATGAAAGATATATCTATTATGATTTATTCAGTTAGAAATAAATTTGGGCAAAATACCAACAGGATTAAGATGACCCTTTACTTGCTGTGGGCAAATTACCTATAGGATTAGCAGCTTTAAATATTTTGTGGGCAAATTACCTCCGCCCTCAGCGACAACCATCGAGGTTGTTGATAAATTGGGAGCCAGGTTCTCTACGAGTCTGGAAGATGCACAATGTGCCTATTGAGGCCTAAAATGCAGCAAAGCAACCAATCTACCTTATAGATATAAAGCTTTTATAAATTTTAAAATAATCGTTGGCACCATTGTAAATATTTTATTGGTTTTCACTTTTGAATGAAGCAAATGATAACTCTTTAAATTTTAGAAACTCTACTCGTTAAATAATCTTTGATTTGTATTGTTATTACTAGAGAGCGGAATATATGCAAAATGCATATACAGTGAGCACCATAAGTCTTACCCCCCTATCTAACTCGTTACTGGAGTCTTGTTAGGAAAATCGCCGAGACACGTCGATTTTTGATTTTTACAATGTACATTTTTGTATGAATAGTGTACCCTTAATTTCATCCCTTACTGGAGGGGAGCAACCCTTTCGATAAATTTAAATGGCATGGGGTGGTGTGTGATAGCTTATTTGAAAGAGAGTTTTATTCTCTATTCAACCGTGTAAAAAAATTTGAAATTTGCTTCATTAATTCTCGACTAATTGTTGTTTCATAATAACGGAAATTAACGTAGCGCACTCATCCTTAGAATTAAAATTCGGCCCTGCATGATTTCGGTTTTGGTTCAGACGTGAAGTAAGACTTTTTGCCATTAGAAGGTCACTGTTAGTCTAGTTGCTTTCCTATTTTGTGAGGTTTTGTTATTTTTAAACATTAATAAATCAACACGTAATGAAGCAAACTTTAATTTTTTTTACACTGTTGAATAGAGAATAAAACCCTCATTCAAATGAGCTATCACTCACCACCCTATGCCATTTAAATTTTTCGAAAGGGTTGCTCCCCCCCCAGTAAGCGATGAAATTAAGGGTAAACTAATCATACAAAAATGTACATTGTAGAAAACAAAAATCGACCTGTCTCGACGATTTTCCTAACAAGACCCCAGTAACGAGTTAGTTAGGGGGTAAGACTTATGATGCTCACTGTATATGCATTTTTTACCAAAGTTCAGAAAATATTGCATATTTTTCCAAAATTCAGAAAATATTGCATATTTTACCAAAGTTCAGAAAATTTAAGAAAATATTGCATATTTTCGAAAAAAAAAAATGTATTACTATACTGTGCAAATCAAAAACTGTTTTAACAGATTATACAGATATATTTGAAGTAAAGACCTTTTAAATTTTTGTATTTGTTTTTTAGTGTCACTTCTTGTAAATTCTTGTTAATTAGTTCTTGGAGGGTGGCATGCACTGGGTTTTTACCTTCTTAAGTGATTAAGCCCATTAAGGTAATTGTTAATAGATGGTATTTATGCAGATAAAGTATTACTTACAATGCAATAAAACGGTTTATATAAAATTCTCAGTAATTTCTTGTAACCAATCTACCCTAACATCGGAATATTTTGAATGTTTTTCATTCAGTTTAATGAGTTAGTATCCTCGTTATTTGCATAGTGAAAAGTCTTGTAATAATTTGAAAGTGTCCTAAAATGTCGAGAATTTCTTCGTGGATTATTAACTTTCCAGAGTTGGAAATCAATGGGGATAAAGTTTTTTGTAAAGCTTGTGCCAAAATAGTGGTTTGCGAAAAAAAGTTCAAAGTGGTTCAACACGTGAAAACATCATTGCATAAAGCCAAATGGCAAAAAATGAAATCACAACCGGTTGAACAATGCGTTGTGAGGTCATTTCAAAACGCCGACAAAACAAAAAGTGACAAGGAGGTATTTAATCAGGACTTGTGCAAAGCTCTTGTTGCGACAAATATTCCATTATAGAAGTTACAAAACCTACATCTAAGAGAATTTTTACAAAAATATTGCAATCAAACCATTCCTGACGAATCTACACTCAGAAAAAAAAGTACATGCTATATATATAAATGTAATAGAATAAATTAAAGTTTTACTGGATGATAGCAATTTTTACATCATTGTTGATAAAAGCACAGATGCTTGTGGAAGATATATGGTACATCTTATGATTGGAGCCTTAAAAGAAAATGAACCAGGTACATCATATTTAATTGCATCAAAACAATTAGAAAAAACTAACAATACAACTGTTACCCGATTTATTCAACAATCTCTAGCAGAATTTTTTTTACCAAATCAAATTCCCTCAGAGAAGTTCTTAGTGTTTTTGTCCGACGCAGTACCATATATGATAAAAGTAGGGCAAAACTTAAAAATATTTTATCTAAATATAGTCCACGTTACTTGTCTTCTGCATGGAATAAACTTAGTTGCAGAAACTGTGAGAACAGAATATCCCTTGGTTAACAAGCTAATTTCGAATGTGAAAAAAATATTTTTAAAAGCCCCTTTAAGAGTGCAGTTGTATAAAGAGAGAATGGTAGGGGTGTGTTTGCCCCCGGAACCCGTAATTACGCGATGGGGGACATGGATTAAAGCAACTATATTCTATGCAGAAAATTTTGAAGCAATTAAGGATTTAATTTTGGATATAGAAGACAATTCACAATGTGTAGTGCAAAGTAAAGAATTGTTAAAAAATCCCCTTGTGCCTAAGCAACTTATGTTTATAAAAGTGAATTTTAGTTTTTTACCTGATGTAATAACTTCATTGGAAAAGAAAAATTTAAGTTTAATCGAATCAACAAATTTTGTTGCAACAGTTTCCGATAAATGTAACAATGTTCCTGGTGACATAGGCCTTAAGATTAGAAAAAAAGTAAATACAACTTTATTAAATAATGAAGGGTTTAATGAAATAAGGGAAGTGAAAAACATTTTTAAGGGAAAATTTTCCAAAGAAGTTTTACGTTGGCCCTGTACATTACTTCCAAAATTACGGTATTGGCCTATTACTTCGGTAGATGTTGAAAGGACCTTTTCTATATCAAAACATATTTTTACAGACAGAAGACAAAAATTTTTAATAGAAAATTTCGAAAAATATTTAATTATAAATTCCTATTATAATATTACTATTTAATATTTTTATACTATTCTATATTTAACTTCTACTAGTTTTTGTGTTTCGTTTGTTTTAAATAAATTTTTATATTACATATTTTCTTGTTTTTTTTTCGTGTAATGGCTTTGATAGCGTAACAAATTAGGAACAGTGAATGGTCAAGTGGAAATATTCGCTAGGCATCAGAATTAATTTTTAAATAAATTAATTAATTTAAAAAATCGCGTCCCGGCTGGAATTTGAACCCGGAACCCCTAAGTCCACAGGCCAACGCACTAACCACTGAGCTACCCACCCCCTACTTTTTTTTAAGTATTTTTAACAAATATGCATTTGCATGTTTAGGCATAATTGGACAAAATAACTGCATATTTTTGGTAAAAACGATGCATATATATATGCGCATATTTTGTTATATTTTGATGCATATATTCCGCCCTCTAGTTATTACCTTTTATTTTCTGCTCCTTGTAAAATAAGATTGTTCTTTTCTGCTTCTAAGTCAGGTCTTTCTTTGGCTACAGTTATGCCCAAAATTTGGTCTTGTAGACCTACTTTGGTGATCATAAAATTCACTAAAGTTACTTTCACAGCTATTTCCGGAAGGTAATGGGGATTTCTTAGTTTAGTCGTTAAATATAACCTAAAAATTAATAAAACATGATTAAACAAATAGAAATTTAAAAAAAAGAAAGAAAAGAAAAGGTAATTTTATGGAGAATACCAGCAATATGATTATTCATTGCGTCATTTTTAATTTTAACGCCCTCTAGCGGAATAAAAAACTGTAAAGTTATGTAAGTAAAACATGTGAGCATGATCGTTTTAATTAAACAGTAAGCGTTTTCTACAATTGGTTTGCTGAATCATTGTTGATCATTCAATGAAAGGAATCTTCCTACAACATGTCTATCTATTATACCTCCCTAAGTATCCAAAAATAATTTCAAAATGTCAATATTAAATTTAACTTAACTCACTTAAATTGAGCACAGTATTCAACAATCGAGTCTCCTAGTTTGAGATACAAAGCCCCACCCTGCTTAAATGTCTGCTGGCCTAAAACGGGTTCTAATACCGGATCCACCTCTTCACCTATGTTTTCCAAGAGAACCTAAAAATTTACAAATAAAACATTAAAAAAAAGGGACTAGACAATAGTAAATAAATTACAAATATTTTTACAATACTGCTGTTAAAAACATATACTCGTATTTAAATTAAAACAACAAAATACATTGCAACATGTACTTAATTTATTTTTCACCTGCTTTTCTTAAATAAGCGTCAGGTCGCAATGGTTAACTTTGTTATAATACAAATTAGAAATTACACATTGACAGAGCTGTGGTTAATTTTCTTTGGAACAATGCTTGACTAAGACTGTAAATATAGTTTAGTGATGTGTTGTAAAAATTTTAATATAGATCTACAAGATTAGACGAAGTTAAGTGATGCCGGGATTTTATTCTCTCTTAACAGTTTGCTATAGTAGAAGAATGTGTTAAACAAGTGATCTAAATTAAAAATTTAAAAAAACCGACTTCAAAAACGTGCAGATGCCGTCAGCACACCTTATCCAAATTTATATGTGGCCATTCTTGAGGTACCCCATTACTAACAAAAAAGAGAATCATATAAATAGGACAAGGTCGTAAAGCATTATCGCTAAACATACATGAAAAATCTGATGTGTCCAACACATGACTTTCCTATCTAGTTATTATAGGCATTTTCCGGTTATTTTGTACAACCTATTGCAGCATCTCTATAAATGTTTAGAGGATAAACTAAATATATACATTTTACACATACATCTACCTCGAAACATTTTTCTATAGATATTCATTGAAAACGAAAATACAGAAAAATTTAAATTTAGCACTTTTCCATTACGGACCATTTTAGAAAAATCATGTATAAACAAAAATTATAGAAATCGATATCGCAAACAACTTTTAGTTCAACAATTTTCATAAAAATCAGAATTTTGCACATTTTGTCAAATTTCTCGAATACGGACCATTTCAGGAAATTTTGACATAAAACAAAAATTATAGATAATAATATTAGAAGTAACTTTTATTTGAACAATTTTCTTCTCCAAACATAAATAACAGATATATTCCATAAAATATAAAAACGGCCTCCCATAAAGTACCCCCCAGATGTTCCAACTTTGTCCAAAATCTAATCATTTCACGTCAGGCCGAAATAAACCTTAAGTTTAAAATTTAATGTTTTTTCCTTTATCCGTTTTTGAGTTTTCTTCAAATTTCGAAATTTACACATTTTCTCAAATATCTCGAATACGGTCCATTTTAGAGAAATTATGTATAGGACCAAAATTATAGAGAATTATATTATAAACAACTTTTATTTGAACAATTTTTATAAAAAATTATATTTTTTACATTTTGTCAAATTTCTCGAATACGGACCATTTTAGGAAAATTTTGCATAAAACAAAAATTATAGATAATTATATTAGAAGTAACTTTTATTTAAAGAATTTTCTTCTCCAAACGTAAATAACAGATATATTCCATAAAATATAAAAATGACCACCTATAAAGTACCCCCCCAGATGTTCCGACACTGCCCAAAATCTAATCAGCTTATTGGACGCTGAAACAAAGCTTAAGTTTAAAATTTGGTGTTTTTCTGTGTATCGGTTCATGAGTTATGCGTTATACAGACACACACACACACACACACACACACACACACACACACACACACACACACACACACACACACACACACACACACACACACACAGACACACACACACACACACACACAGACATCATCGCGAAAATAGTCAAAACGGATTCAGGGGACCTCAAAACGTAAAAATCCGTCGAAAACTCGAGGTCGAAAAAAATCATGATTCCTATACTTTCCTTATATCTGTATACAGATAGGAAAGTAAAAATGAAGAATTTGAGGAATTTCTCATGGACCCAGTTTTGACCAAATTTATATGGGACCACCCCTGAAGTACCCCCTTTCTAACAAAAAAAGAATCATTGAAATCGGACACCGTGTTAAAGAATAATCGCTGAACATACATAAAAAAAAAAAAAAATATCGCGACGAATTGATAACCTCCTCCTTTTTTGAAGTCGGTTAAAAATATAAAGGAAAAGTATCTATCACCTACAATTGATATTATTTAAATATATTGAAACATTCGTCATAGCTCTTTGACGATGTATTTTTTATTACATTATGTACACAAAAAAAGCAGCGTTTCAAGTATGGAATTAATAATATTTTATTTAATTTTATAGAGTATTAGGTATATCACCTTAAGGCCTTCATTATAATACGATTTTAAAGCAAAAAATCCAAAAATCAGGCTAAAAACGCATTTAAACTATACAACTATGATGCCAAGTTATGACAGTAAACTTGGCATCATTGCTTACATGCTTCACCTTTGTTTTCTAAAAACTAATTTCAAAAAAACCATAAGTCAACATTTGATATTTATATTGTGTGTAAAAATCTCAGAAGTTAGATAAAAAAACATTTTTAAATTTTTATTTTGATTACAAACACCACATAAGACTTATAAATTATGTATTTAAATTAAGACGTTGAAATTACCGGTTGTCCAAACTGTATAGCATTTTCTAGTATCCTCACATAATCTGCTTGGTTAAGTCGAATTATAGCCAAATTATTTGCTTTTTCCATATTTTTAATCCACTTATTGGCCTGGCCCTGCGGATCGATAAGGAGTGCATATCGTCGAGCATTTCTAAAATTATTAATAACTTTAGTGGTACGGTTCTTCAATTTGTTAAAAAAAAGTACGATTTAATTACATCGCAATATATCACAAATTGAATAAACGGAATAAACGGAATTAACAGAATAAACATAATAAATAAACGGAATAAATGAAATAAATAAATAGAATAAACCAAATAAACGTAATAAATACAATTAAGGGAATAAATGGAATACAGGGTAGAAACGGACGAAACAAAAGAGAAAATAAATAAATGAAAGCAACAAAAGAGGAGAAATAAACAAAATAAAGGGAAGAAATAGAAAAAACGGAATAAATAAATGGAATAAACTAAATAAACGGAATAAACTAAATAAATAAATGGAATAAACGTAAGATTAAAACAATTAACAGAATAAATGGAATCAGGGTAGAAACGAAAGAAACAGAAGAAAATAAAGAAATAGAAGAAACGAAAGAGAAGGAATAGACGAAAGAAACGGAATAAACGAAGTAAACAGAGTAAACGGAATAATGGAATAAACGGAATTAACAGAATAAATGAAATAAACAGAATAAATAAATGGAATACAAGGCATAACGAAAATAAACGGAATAAAGGAAAAAATAAATGGAATAAACTAAATAATATAATCGAAATAAATAAATGGAATATACTGAATAAAAGCAATAAACTAAATAAATAAAGGGAATAAACTTAATAGATAAATACAATTAACGGAACAATTGGAATAACAAGGGTAAAAACAGAAAAAACAAAAGAAAAAAATGGAAGAAACGAAAGAGAAGGAATAAACGAAATAAAGGGAAGAAATAGAAAAAACGAATTAAGTACATGGAATAAATAAAAGGAAAAACGAAATAAATAAATGGAATAAATTAAATAAATGAAATAAACTAAATAAAAAAATGGAATAAACTGAATAAACGTACGATTAAAGAAAATAACGAAATAATTGGAATACAGGGTAGAAACGAAAGAAACAAAAGAAAATAAAAAAATGGAAGATACGAAATTGAAGGAATAAACGGAAGAAAGAAAAGAAACGAAAGAAATAGAAAACGGAATAAACGGAGTAAACAGAGTAAACGGAATAACGGAATAAACGAAATTAACAGAATAAACGAAATAAACAGAATAAATAAATGGAATATAAGGAATAACGAAAATAAACGAAATAAAGGAAATGAACAAACTAAATAAATAAACTGAATAAACGCAATAAACTAAATAAATAAATGGAATAAAGGTAATAGATAAATACAATTAACAGAGTAAATGGAATACAGGGTAGAAACGAAAAAACAAAGGAAAATAAAGAAATAAAAGAAACGAAAGAGAAGAAATAAACGAAATAAAGGGAATAAATAGAAAAAATGGAATAAGTACATAAAATACATAAAAAGAAAAACGAAATAAATAAATGGAATTTACGGAATAAACTAAATGTATAAAACAGCATAAAAAAATGGAATATATGGAATAAACGAAATAACTGGAATTCAGGGTAGAAACGGGAGAAACAGAAGAAAATTAACAAACAAAATAAACGAAACTGAAGAAACTGAAGAAACTGAAGAAACTGAAGAAACTGAAGAAACTGAAGAAACCGAAGAAACTGTAGAAACTGTAGAAACTGTAGAAACTGTAGAAACTGTAGAAACTGTAGAAACTGTAGAAACTGTAGAAACTGTAGAAACTGTAGAAATTGTAGAAACTAAAGAAACTGAAGAAACTGAAGAAACTGAAGAAACTGAAGAAACTGAAGAAACTGAAGAAACTGAAGAAACTGAAGAAACTGAAGAAACTGAAGAAACTGAAGAAACTGAAGAAACTGAAGAAACTGAAGAAACTGAAGAAACTGAAGAAACTGAAGAAACTGAAGAAACTGAAGAAACTGAAGAAACTGAAGAAACTGAAGAAACTGAAGAAACTGAAGAAACTGAAGAAACTGAAGAAACTGAAGAAACTGAAGAAACTGAAGAAACTGAAGAAACTGAAGAAACTGAAGAAACTGAAGAAACTGAAGAAACTGAAGAAACTGAAGAAACTGAAGAAACTGAAGAAACTGAAGAAACTGAAGAAACTGAAGAAACTGAAGAAACTGAAGAAACTGAAGAAACTGAAGAAACTGAAGAAACTGAAGAAACTGAAGAAACTGAAGAAACTGAAGAAACTGAAGAAACTGAAGAAACTGAAGAAACTGAAGAAAACTGAAGAAACTGAAGAAACTGAAGAAACTGAAGAAACTGAAGAAACTGAAGAAACTGAAGAAACTGAAGAAACTGAAGAAACTGAAGAAACTGAAGAAACTGAAGAAACTGAAGAAACTGAAGAAACTGAAGAAACTGAAGAAACTGAAGAAACTGAAGAAACTGAAGAAACTGAAGAAACTGAAGAAACTGAAGAAACTGAAGAAACTGAAGAAACTGAAGAAACTGAAGAAACTGAAGAAACTGAAGAAACTGAAGAAACTGAAGAAACTGAAGAAACTGAAGAAACTGAAGAAACTGAAGAAACTGAAGAAACTGAAGAAACTGAAGAAACTGAAGAAACTGAAGAAACTGAAGAAACTGAAGAAACTGAAGAAACTGAAGAAACTGAAGAAACTGAAGAAACTGAAGAAACTGAAGAAACTGAAGAAACTGAAGAAACTGAAGAAACTGAAGAAACTGAAGAAACTGAAGAAACTGAAGAAACTGAAGAAACTGAAGAAACTGAAGAAACTGAAGAAACTGAAGAAACTGAAGAAACTGAAGAAACTGAAGAAACTGAAGAAACTGAAGAAACTGAAGAAACTGAAGAAACTGAAGAAACTGAAGAAACTGAAGAAACTGAAGAAACTGAAGAAACTGAAGAAACTGAAGAAACTGAAGAAACTGAAGAAACTGAAGAAACTGAAGAAACTGAAGAAACTGAAGAAACTGAAGAAACTGAAGAAACTGAAGAAACTGAAGAAACTGAAGAAACTGAAGAAACTGAAGAAACTGAAGAAACTGAAGAAACTGAAGAAACTGAAGAAACTGAAGAAACTGAAGAAACTGAAGAAACTGAAGAAACTGAAGAAACTGAAGAAACTGAAGAAACTGAAGAAACTGAAGAAACTGAAGAAACTGAAGAAACTGAAGAAACTGAAGAAACTGAAGAAACTGAAGAAACTGAAGAAACTGAAGAAACTGAAGAAACTGAAGAAACTGAAGAAACTGAAGAAACTGAAGAAACTGAAGAAACTGAAGAAACTGAAGAAACTGAAGAAACTGAAGAAACTGAAGAAACTGAAGAAACTGAAGAAACTGAAGAAACTGAAGAAACTGAAGAAACTGAAGAAACTGAAGAAACTGAAGAAACTGAAGAAACTGAAGAAACTGAAGAAACTGAAGAAACTGAAGAAACTGAAGAAACTGAAGAAACTGAAGAAACTGAAGAAACTGAAGAAACTGAAGAAACTGAAGAAACTGAAGAAACTGAAGAAACTGAAGAAACTGAAGAAACTGAAGAAACTGAAGAAACTGAAGAAACTGAAGAAACTGAAGAAACTGAAGAAACTGAAGAAACTGAAGAAACTGAAGAAACTGAAGAAACTGAAGAAACTGAAGAAACTGAAGAAACTGAAGAAACTGAAGAAACTGAAGAAACTGAAGAAACTGAAGAAACTGAAGAAACTGAAGAAACTGAAGAAACTGAAGAAACTGAAGAAACTGAAGAAACTGAAGAAACTGAAGAAACTGAAGAAACTGAAGAAACTGAAGAAACTGAAGAAACTGAAGAAACTGAAGAAACTGAAGAAACTGAAGAAACTGAAGAAACTGAAGAAACTGAAGAAACTGAAGAAACTGAAGAAACTGAAGAAACTGAAGAAACTGAAGAAACTGAAGAAACTGAAGAAACTGAAGAAACTGAAGAAACTGAAGAAACTGAAGAAACTGAAGAAACTGAAGAAACTGAAGAAACTGAAGAAACTGAAGAAACTGAAGAAACTGAAGAAACTGAAGAAACTGAAGAAACTGAAGAAACTGAAGAAACTGAAGAAACTGAAGAAACTGAAGAAACTGAAGAAACTGAAGAAACTGAAGAAACTGAAGAAACTGAAGAAACTGAAGAAACTGAAGAAACTGAAGAAACTGAAGAAACTGAAGAAACTGAAGAAACCGAAGAAACTGAAGAAACCGAAGAAACCTGAAGAAACCGAAGAAACCGAAGAAACCGAAGAAACCGAAGAAACCGAAGAAACCGAAGAAACCGAAGAAACCGAAGAAACCGAAGAAACCGAAGAAACCGAAGAAACCGAAGAAACCGAAGAAACCGAAGAAACCGAAGAAACCGAAGAAACCGAAGAAACCGAAGAAACCGAAGAAACCGAAGAAACCGAAGAAACCGAAGAAACCGAAGAAACCGAAGAAACCGAAGAAACCGAAGAAACCGAAGAAACCGAAGAAACCGAAGAAACCGAAGAAACCGAAGAAACCGAAGAAACCGAAGAAACCGAAGAAACCGAAGAAACCGAAGAAACCGAAGAAACCGAAGAAACCGAAGAAACCGAAGAAACCGAAGAAACCGAAGAAACCGAAGAAACCGAAGAAACCGAAGAAACCGAAGAAACCGAAGAAACCGAAGAAACCGAAGAAACCGAAGAAACCGAAGAAACCGAAGAAACCGAAGAAACCGAAGAAACCGAAGAAACCGAAGAAACCGAAGAAACCGAAGAAACCGAAGAAACCGAAGAAACCGAAGAAACCGAAGAAACCGAAGAAACCGAAGAAACCGAAGAAACCGAAGAAACCGAAGAAACCGAAGAAACCGAAGAAACCGAAGAAACCGAAGAAACCGAAGAAACCGAAGAAACCGAAGAAACCGAAGAAACCGAAGAAACCGAAGAAACCGAAGAAACCGAAGAAACCGAAGAAACCGAAGAAACCGAAGAAACCGAAGAAACCGAAGAAACCGAAGAAACCGAAGAAACCGAAGAAACCGAAGAAACCGAAGAAACCGAAGAAACCGAAGAAACCGAAGAAACCGAAGAAACCGAAGAAACCGAAGAAACCGAAGAAACCGAAGAAACCGAAGAAACCGAAGAAACCGAAGAAACCTAAGAAACCGAAGAAACCGAAGAAACCTAAGAAACCGAAGAAACCGCAGAAACTGAAAAAACTAAAAAACTGAAAAAACTGAAAAAACCATAAAAATGGTGTCACCCGTCCTCATGGGTTCACCATTCCACTGATAAAAATACACATTAGTTGGGAAATGTATTTATTAAATTTAATAGTAAATAAAAAAGGTATTTTTTAAATAAACATTTGGTAATAATTATTACACATATTTTATAAACTATTTAAATTAGTAAATATTCAATTCATGTCCTTCTCCTTCTTGAATACAAAAATATAAATAAAAGAGGTAGTTTTTGCAGGGGCGGTTCAAGCACAGCCCTAGACACACCACTGATTTTTATATGCGTTTTTTGTACAACAACTCCTGACCTACTTTTAGTTTTGTTGATATGTTAAGTCCAGGACGGACAAATTGCTCTAGAAATTCAGTTAAAAAATTGTAAATAGGAAAGATACAAAGTTCATTTCGCTATAAAAATTTTAAAAATTCATAGTTCTTTTTGATTTTAAGATCGATAAAGCAAGTTTCTTTATGTAAAAAAAAAATACACGGGGGTTAAAAAGCACCCAACCCTCCAATTTTTTTTTTAAAAGGTCGCTGTAAATTTTTCTTCTTCTTAGAATATTGAACCTTCAAATCAACAGCACTGGTTAAAATTTCCAAAAAAAAAAACAGTAAAGTTTTTATAAAAAAAAAACGTTTTTCTAAATGTTAGTTTAACACCCTGTAACTTTGTTGGGATCCAGTTTTTTATATAGGTAAATATAGCCAAATCCACTTATTTTTTGGTAATCTGAGGATGAATTTATGACATACTCTTTTGAAACACCCTGTATACAGCATAAGTATTATATCAAGTATTTCTGGTGAAAATGTTGGTACTTACGAAATAATAATGCCATTATCAACGCTGAAATTATCAGACGGCAAACCGAAAATACTCCACGATCTGATTACTACAGGATCTCCCAATACTGAGGTCAACTGGAATTCTTGACTGCAAAACACGCCAGATTCTGTCAAACTTTTGATCCATCTCTTAGTTTGCTTATTTCTAAATACCATTGTAAATGGTCCTAGATAGGCAACTACACCAGCGGCTAGCAGAACATCGCCTAAAAAAATTTCAACACAATTTTTATCTTAAAAAGACAATAATTTACTTTTATGTTTTTGATATGACTGCTAATACTAAATTTAGACTACCCCAAACAAAAAAGATTCACCTCTCACAAAAATCAATGGTAGGATTTATAAGATAAACAAAAATGTATTGTAGAGTTATTATTTGGAAATAATATTCATACCTGTTAAAATTAAATATATTTGCCCCAAGTCGTAAGCTATCTGTACCCATCTGTCTTTCTCTCCTCCCAAGCCTCCAATGAGTTCTTCAGCTCTTTGTTTTTTCATCATACACATGTTTACGTCATCCTGTAAATCCTTGTACTTTTGTTTCGCGGCTTCCAAAGCCGCCTCTAATCGAGCGACCTTGTCTTTGGCCGCACGCAATTCAGCTCTTTTGACTTCTAGATCACCCATTGCTGTCGCCAGCATTCCTTCGGCTACAGCCAGCGCTGCTTGTTTCGGCGCTACGATTTTAGCTACCCTGTCGTATTTAGCTATGGCAATTACCCACTTGCACAAACCTATAAAAAGTTAAAACGTTCTAACATTAATATTTGATCGCGTTGTACTGTTTAATGATTATGTGGTACCCTGTATTTTTTACTTTTACGACGCACCTTCAGCCGCAGTAGAAGCAGTCTTGATCTTATCAGGATCGAAATTCTCATCGTTCAAAATTTGATGCCTGAGCTTATCCATAACTTTTGTAGGTATATTATCCTTATCAAAATTCATTAGGTTTTCCAAAAATCTGATATCACTTAGCAGTTTTAATGAAGGACCCCAATAATCGTCTATCATACCCATACCGCTTGGTGCTGGGACTCTTTGAGGCTTCACTTCCTTAAATATAATATATAATACTGTTAATGTTTCATTGGAAAATGGAGATATGTTAACTATAAGTGGCGGGCAACAAGTTGCTTCAAAATAGCCCATATATAGTGGTGGTAAAATAAAAAACTTTCAGGGCTCGCTCAGAGGTCGGACAACCAGGGGCGGCATATTTTTTTATGTGCAAAGAGAATAAGTGGGCACTTGCCCCGGGTTAGCATACTTTTTTGAAAAAATGGCCTGTTTCGTCAATCGTCAAAAAAAAAAAATATAAAGTTTATTAAAATAAAAATAGAAATATAACATTATTAGTGCAGGGCATAGTGGCGCATTCGTTTGCAAAATTGTTTTAATTCGTATTTTTTTTTAATGTCCGGAAAGCTTTCCTGATTATAAAAGTGTAAGATGACACTCAATATTTGTTGATGTTATTGTTTAAACAACGAAAAATTAATTAAGCCAGAAAAAAATGCATTTTTTGCAATGAATTAATTTTTTTTATATTCTTTAGGATATTTCGAGTAAAAAAAGTCCCTACGCCCATCATCGTGTCTTCAACCCTTTAATTGTTATTAATTTTTTAAAATCCAAAATTGACGAAAATTCTAATTTTCTTGAATTAAATAATATACCTTAAAATTTAAAATGCTATAATTTTAAATTTTTTACCGATTATTCAAACTATAATAAACAAAATTATCTAAATAAATTTTCAAAATTTTGTTTGTTGTTATGTTTTTTTTTACGTTATAACAATATGCTTCCACGCGCGTGTACTTTTAGAGAGAAGTACATCAATCTAAAAGTACACGCGCGTAGGATTTTTATAATACTTACGAATGCTTTTATTCGTAACTTACGCTATAAGTTTAGGAGAATGAAATTTAAAATTATTTCGGTCTGTACTAGTTGAAACTCAAAAAGATCTTAATATTTTATAAATTAACTGAGTAAACAGAACCGTTGTGTGTTGTTACTCTCCGGCTTTGATTGATCCGGATTTTATGTTGCTGCCGTTGAATGAAGTAATCATATTTTTTTTTTTTGTTAACTTTGAGATATATTATATGATACGAGTTCGCATGTAACGTATTGTGGTGTGGAATATGGATGATTGGCCATGAGCTGAGTGATGTAGTATCAATCGGCTTAATATAATGTTCTTTTTATGGTATTATGGATATATATTACAAGTTTTCTCTTTTTTACTTTAACGATCTTATAAACAGACTGGGATGAGGCATGCAAATTCTTTTTAGTTAAAATCTTAACTTCTTGCAAGGTTATGAGTTTGTGCTTTTAAAATAACTGAATAATATAAAAGAACAAACAAACGAAGTTGCGTGATATTTTATGAACCCTGACATTGGATATTTAAAAATATTTGAATTAAATCAAGGACAATAACAAACGAGGACAAAAAATGTATTCTGTTGTTCGATGAGATGGCAATTAAGAAAACTATCGAATATAATTAAAAAAATAGATGTCATTGAAGGGTTTGAATACTTCGAGAACAACAAAAGAAAGTCAATTTTTGCCGGACACGCTTTAGTGTATGTAATGAAACTTATACCTTTCTTAAGGTTTTATTTAACTAAAACTGTACAAAATTAAGTGACAACTAAATAAATAATAACAACTAAATATAGGGTAAATACTTCAAACATGTATAGGTATCAATAGTAACGTATTTATATTACATTCACCCCCTGTAGATTTAAACGTAATCTTTCAGGTATTTGGGTTTCTGTCTTGTTCGAGTCGGGCGGCGTTCGTCGTTAACTATCCCTGTTGGTTGGATCGGTAGCGTTGCGTCTTCTTTAGTTTCTTTAGTTGTTTGTTCTTCTGTGATAACGTCGTCATTTGATACTGTGGTGTGATCTAATTCAGAGCTATCAAAATCACCTTCACCACGCTCATCTACAGATTGCAGAAGTGTGTTAGAGTCTGATTTATCTTCTGGTTGTTCCCGGTGTGTTAGATTATTGTCGCATTCATCCAAAAGATTCATATCACCTCTTGGGGCTAAATGTCTTAGAGAGACTAAAGATTCTCGTCCATCAAAGTGTCGTATTGTGGCATATTCAGGATTTGCCTCGAGCAAATGCACCTCTTCAACCAAAGGTTCATATTTACTTTGTCTATTAAATTTCTTTAGGAAAACTACAATGCCGGAACATACGTTCATGTGAAGTGTAATTCGTCGCCGTACACAGCAACGATCTTATAGAATGTAATGCTTCTTCTATTACTAGTTCCCACTGTGAAGATCTTAGTTGTCTGCTCTTAAGAGCTAGTGTAATTGCTTTCCAAATTATTCCATTATACCTCTCAACCAAGCCATTCCCTTGAGGGTTGTAAGGTGAAGATCGACTTGTTGCTATTCCATTAGAATGTAAGTATGATTTCAACTCTTGTGACATGAATGCAGCTCCTTGATCAGAATGTATATAAGATGGCATGCCAAAAATTGAGAATAAGTTAGTAAAGCATTTAATGACTGACGAGGAGGAAGTATCTGGACAAGGATACGCAAAGGGGAATCGTGAGAATTCGTCAACAATTGTCAAAATATACTTATTACGACCTGTGGTTGGAATTGGCCCCTTAAAATCAATGTTTATCCTCTCAAACGGTTGAGTCGCTTTAATAAGGGTCCCTTCATTATACTTTACAAACTTTGGTTTAAGCTCCGCGCATACTGGACAAGTTGATGTCACTTTCCGGATTTCCTCTAGCGAATATGGAATATTTCTGGAACGCACCCAGTGGGCCATTCTTGTAACTCCTGGGTGACAAAGTGCTTGATGAAGATGGAACAGAGATGTTTGATTGTTAGTAGAACTAGTCACTCTACTCAAGGCATCAGAGACGACATTCTCCACTCCTCTTCGGTATATTATGTCGAAACTATAACAAGCCAGTTCTAGCCTCCACCTGAGTATCTTCTCATTTTTAATCTTACTTTTATGTCTTTGATTAAACATAAAAGAAACAGATTTTTGATCTGTGTATAGCTTAAAATGAGTACCAATTAAGAAATGGCGCCATCTTTTGAGTGCTTCAACAATTGCGTAAGCTTCCTTTTCTATGGATGAATGGTGTTGTTCACTCTTGGTCAAAGTTCTTGAAAAGAATGCTACAGGTCGGCCTTCTTGACTGAGGATAGCTGCTATTGAGTGTTCTGAAGCATCGGTTTCTACAACGAATGGTATATTGCTGTGAATAGTTGTTACTACGGATTTAGCAATTTCATTTTTAAGAGCTTCAAAATCGGATTCTGCTGAGGATGATAACGGAAAAGATTTTGAGTGTGCAAGACGATAGATTTTCTCTGAAAAACTTGGTACCCACCTAGAATAATGGGCAAACATACCTAAGCTTCGTCTTAAAGAAGAAATATTGTCAGGAAGAGGAAATTTTATTAAAGATTCTAACCTAGAAGGATCTGGTCTAAGGGTGTGGTTCTGAATATGGTAACCAAGTAAGTTAATAGATTCTTTTGAGAAGGTACATTTTTCCTCGTTAATAGTAAGATTATATTTTGAAATTGCATTCAACAGACTTTCAAGATTCCTATCATGTTCAGCACGGGTGTTACCACATACTGTGATATCATCGAGATATGCAAACACTCCTTTCAATTTTTCTGTAGCTATAATATTATCCAAAACTCGTTGAAAAACAGCAACTCTATTCGTTACTCCAAAAGGAATTCGACAAAAGTGATACAGCTGTCCTTCCGCTTCGAACGCAGTATATTCCTTTTCATCGTCTCGTATGGGAATTTGGTGATATGCACTACGTAAATCAATTTTACTAAATATATTAAATTTAGATACTTCCAAAACTATTTTCTCGATATTTGGTAACGGGTATGCATCAAGATACTTGAAACGATTTATTGTCTGAGAATAGTCTATTACCATTCTTTTTTTATGATGGTCAGTTTGGGTCACCAAAACTTGAGCTCGCCAAGGTGATTGACTTTTCTCAATTATTCCTTCAAGAAGTGGTTTCTTAATCTCCTGAGATATAAACTGCGCATCTCTAAACGTTTGTTTGCATGATTTAGTAGTAATAGGCTTACAATCGACCGATAGATTTGAAAATAGACTTGGAGGGTCTATATTAGCACAAGTTAGACTACATATATTCAGAGGAGACTTTGGTCCATCAAATCGAACTTCTAAGAAAGAGTGCTGTTTGAGGATATCGTGACCAATAATAATATCAGCACATAGTTGTGAAAGAATTGTCATCTTCGTTTTGCGATAGTGGTGACCTGCAATCTCTAAATCTATGAAACAGTAGCCTCTGGTTTGAGATTGAAGTGAAGTTGAAGCCATGGATATTAGATCGGAACTAGGGTGCACCGTAACAAGAAGAGTCTTCATAAAATTTTTATCAATGTATGATTCTGAACTTCCCGTATCTATTAAGGCGTCTGCATCATTATTATTGACTTTAATTTTAATAAGAGATTTAGACAAGCATCTCGGAGCTGCCGCTAGTAATTGATTGGGTTCATTTTGAATACAGGCAGTAGTAGTTTTTACTTTAAATTTCTTACTTTGACATACTTTTGTAAAATGACCAGATTTATTACATTCCTTGCAAATGACATTTTTAGCCGGGCAGTTAGTACGAGGATGTCTCTTGTTACCGCAAAAATAGCATTTTGGTCCAACATTTGAGACAGCATTACAAGACTGACATGGTGAGGGATTAGAATCATCATTTTGCTTGTCATGGTTTACTGTTAATGAATTTCCGAAGTGGTCGGGATCGATGTATGCTTCTGCATTTTTTTGAGCAGTTTCTAAAGACAAAGCCTGAGAAACGGCAACGTCCAGGGTCAGAGTTGAATTTTCCAGAAGACGCTGACGAATGTGTTGCGAATTTAATCCACTTATAAATGCATCTCGTATATAATCATCTCGGTTTTCTTCAACTTTCACGGACTTAAATTTGCAGTCTTTGCTTAGTTTTTTTTAGGTCTTGCAGAAATTGATTAATTGTCTCACCTAATCGTTGTTTTCGAGTTATCAGTTGGTGCCTTGCAAAGATCTCATTCTTTGGTTTCGTATATACTGCTTGTAAAGCTCTTCTTGCATCTTCGTAGGTTGAACTATCTTCAATAAATTTAAACACACTGTGACTAATATGATTAACGAGGAGATTTAGTCTGTCTTCTGCTTTTGTATCCTTAATAGAATTTAGAAAATTATCAAAAGTGGCTAACCAATGGGCCCACTCTTGACTAGCTTCAGAAGAACTAGGGTCAGCATCAAATCTTTCAGGCCTAAGTAACTTATCCATAGATATATTTTAGTTAAATAAATTGTAATGAAACTTATACCTTTCTTAAGGTTTTATTTAACTAAAACTGTACAAAATTAAGTGACAACTAAATAAATAATAACAACTAAATATAGGGTAAATACTTCAAACATGTATA
This sequence comes from Psylliodes chrysocephalus, assembly GCA_927349885.1. Classification (NCBI taxonomy): domain Eukaryota; kingdom Metazoa; phylum Arthropoda; class Insecta; order Coleoptera; family Chrysomelidae; genus Psylliodes; species Psylliodes chrysocephalus. The sequence goes on from OV651825.1 coordinate 31,728,616, forward strand.
GGTATCAATAGTAACGTATTTATATTACAGTGTAATTTCCCAATTAAAAATTCCAGTAGCTTTTTTCTAACCCAAAACGGTCTCGATGCTTAATCCCTCGAAACTATTATTATTAAAGATTTAATACATATTCGAGACTCAGGTTTGGAACCTATGGGGATAATGTGTGATTTATCTACAGTTAACCAAAAACTCTATAGATCTTTGGGCATTACTGTAGATAACCTTAAATTTGCCATAGGAGAAAACAATTACTTTGCATTTTTTATGTGCCTGACCTAGTAAAATAGGTTTAAAATAAGTTTTTATAAGGTTATTTTATCTTCAATGGAAAATTTATCAGATATGCTGATTTTAAATAGGTTTATGAACTGGCCCAACGTAACAAATCTAGAAGAGCTTTATTAAAAATCATTTTAAAAAAAACCTTGTTTCAAAACAGCAAGAAAAACTGGAGAATTAGTTTCCATAACGGCTGAAAATACAGCCTATTTTTATTGAAACAATGAACAACCCATTTGATGGCTTAAATAGTTCTTCTGTATATAGTTCGAAACCTTGTAACCTATCGTATTATATTGAGAATAAAGGTGATTTTAATGCTGTTACACCACATCCCCAACTAGCCATTCATAAAAGTGTATTTGTTGTGAAGTTCTCATCATCATCTATTGTATAGTCCAGGAGACAGTGACGATTTTCGGTATTTATTTTCCCAGTCAGCAAGCACGAATAGAGAATTGTAGGATTAGCAATTCTAAGCAAAATTCATATATATTTAGAGGGGGGATCCGATGGGCTGAGGCCGAAAATGCGTCAAAACATACGAGAACACGGCCCTTTTTTTCCATTGATAAAAATAGTTTTAGTAGTAAGAGATGTACTGAAGTTAAGTAAAAAAATAGTCTGATTAATCTGTATGGATAATATATTTGGCAAGTGCATAAAATACACTTTCAAACGAGTTATGTACACAATTATTTCTACGACCACAATTATTTAAAGAATGTTCCAGGTGTTTTGTATATTAAAGTGTACGCATAGGACACATAAATAAAATCTTATATCACAATGTTTCACCTAACCAGTTGGTTTATTTATAGAAATTAAACATAATAATTGAAGATATTACAGAAGAAAATAGGGAAATAAATTACATTTCCTTTTACACTTTTATATAATAATTGTTTTATTTAGAATTCACGAATCACTTATTACTCTACATTAATTATAATTATTGTTAGTTTCGTTATGTCAAATCATTTATACTAGAGGTGTGAGGAAAATACAGTGAACTGTGGAACGCCAATATCGTTGGATGCGCGTGGTAGAAATGGTCCTATAATACTGCTAAAAACATAGCTAAATTTTCATGAAAACACTGTACTTTTGACATTTGCGATACTCCGACGCATATGCATTATTGATGTAATCTCATGATTTTACAGTAATAGTTTTTGCAATTTTAGTGTGATTTTTAGGTTATTATGGTTATTTATTTTATTTGGTTCTGATCTTTTGCGCTTTTAGAGTATTTGTCTTTTATATAGTTTTTAATTTGAATTTTAATATTGTGGTCTATTTATATTTGATTACTGCTTTTCGACTAGTGCTTTATTCTTTTTGTGTTAAAATAAGCTTTATAACCATTAAGTACATGCTTCTAGTTGATATCTACCTAATCGTCATCGGGTGCTTGCAACAATGGGAAAAAGTGTATGGTTTTTTTGGTGTAAAGTTAGACGCCTTCGGTTCGGGTGTGACTTTTGGGTTTTAGATATCTGAGCCAAATTGTCGGCTAAGTGTCCTCTTTTAGGGCACCCAGAACCGAAAACTATATAGGCATATATGTTTTTTTTTTTATTTATTTTTAATATGTATGCAGCTTGGATGAGGGCTTTAGGAAGAGATCCTAAGACTGAACACTGACTGCTATAAATGCTGTTTTTAGAGCACATTTCATAGTAAGTGATTTCATTCTAACAGCAATGAGCAAACGTTTAAAAAACATGCTGTACCAGCTATTACTTTAAGACCTCGTCTCTTTAAGTTATTATTACTTCATTCTAATGCATATATTAAAATGGTTTTTAACTTACGTCCTTATGATTAAAAGATGTAGGTATTTTAGTTGTGTTATAATAGAAGTATATGATACTTTGTATTGACTGACCTACTTTCGTTCCATTTTAAATATACAGTTCACCGGGAATAGATTATTTAAATATACACGGACCGAGAAAACAAGTACGAAAAAATTCACTTGCTCCTGGACTAGTACTGTATCGAAGGAATTTTTATGAATGAAACAATATACGACCCTCCACAATTGCGGTCTACTGTACTTTCGCTGTTGTCAGACATTATTTTTTTTTGGACAATTTAAAGACCTAACAGTAATTCAAGCAAACGCAATAACATTACTACAGTTAAAAACATCGCAAACTTGGCATCAATATTTTAATTTTATCCAAATATTGCATTTCTGTCGAGGATCATCCGCGTTGACTTCAGAAATTGTGTAATCTGTATTGGTTATATATATATCTATAGTTAAAAGCACGTAAACTTGGCATCAATGTTTAATCCGATTATTGAGTTTCTACCGCGGACACCACCGTTCATTCTTCAAAAATTTTGTAAATAATCCTATCTGTCTTGGTTATATATCTATGTGTTACACGAGGATACGAACTTTTAAAGAATGTAGCTAAACAAACTGCCGAAGGTAAATTAACAAGACCGGATTAATTCGATGGTTTTTTTCTTTTTACCATAAATGCCGTTAAAGACTATTCAGGATCCATTAGAAAACCAATTTCCTGTCTATATGCAGAAAGGGAGTTTTAATCGAAATCCTACTGTTAAGGGTTTTAAAACCGCTTTTGAGCTAAATATCGTTCATAATTTCATAAGGCCTCCACTTAAAGCAAATTCAGGAAGGAATAAGGATGAAGACCAAAATCTCTTGGGGTATGGTAATGCTTTAAACGTTTTTAATAGAGCCTCATAATGATGAAGATACAGATAATAAAGAATACAATAAGAGTTCTGAAATCGGTATTTCATCAGAGAAGACGCTTCCTGTAACATTAGAAGAATGTTCCAGTATGTACTTTGCCGAATAATTTAAAAGTTTAACGCGAGAAGTGTTAAATTTATTTCAAAGAAAAAGAAAATGTTTTGAATGATGAACACCAGTTACTATTGGGCCAATGTGCTAGAATATCGCTACAAACTGTCACGCAAAACAAAGAAGAATATTGTACCAAAAAAGTTTTTTATAATTTGCAAAAAATTATAATTGAAAAATAAAAACATTTTTAGCAGAATGGTGTAATTGTAATAGTAACTGTGTGGAACACAAATAGTATATGTTAGATTTATTAATTACAACTCAAATTTTCAAATATTGTAAGAACTGGTCCAAATTAGAAGCGGCAAAGAAAACGAGGAAATTTCAAGGCAGTAAAAAACTGTAAAGTTGTCTATAGTGCAAAATACATAAATAAATTAATTCCTCATTTTCCTTATATTTTTAATGTAATAACTTATTAGGTATATCTAACAAAATGTTTAATAATAATAAATTTATTATTTAATAATCAATAACCTCTGCACGTGTAGTTATTTCCCCCAAGAAAGCTAATAATTATTGTACGAGGCTGGTACTTAGGATATTAAAAAATTTGGTCTTTTATTAATTATATTAATATTATTTTATATTACCAATTTTTTTATCCAAACTACCTACCTCTACGGTCTATTAAAAACTATAAGTATAATAATTTCGTAAATTATGGTTCTGAATAACAAATATTCATACGATTTTATTATTTTCATCATATTTTTACGAAGATAAAATTATCGATTTACCTACCTACATAAAGTCAAAAATGTTAAAAACCTACCGAATTCACGCCAACCATGAAATATGCATAATATGCGAAGGAGCTTTTTCAAATAACTTTTTTTTTTAGTTTTACACCCTTCAGACCTCCCGTGCTACACCCTAATCCGTCTGTAGTATGGCAGCATTGCAGCCTGCGGCTTATTGTACCACCACATGGAGGTCCTACTACTTTCCCATTCACAGCCTCATTCATTCCACGTCGTCGATGGTTAAACGCTAGTTGGATGCATCCCATGGTGACACGGGCCATAGTGCAACCTCCGAGCGGTCACCCATCCACGACGTGACCGGAGTAATCACTGCTTAACTGTTGCGAGTACGTGGATGTATACTAAGCTCGCGGCTAGCCTCTCCGGCTTCAAATACTTTAAAAAAGGTTATAAAATATACAGTATACCCTAAAGTTTGATTTTCTTTCGAATAATTCCTGCCTTTTACTGACCAATAAACCCTGACTCCTTTTTTATTATCAACTACTGGATGCGATATCCCTTTTAAGTAGAGATACGAATATTTTTACCTAGTTTTATAAATAAAATTTTCTACTTCTTTAGCTAATACCACAACAGGTATTGAATTATTTTCAAAGAAAAACAACAGTGGTCGAAAATTATTTTTATTACTTTTGCTTTTTAAGGAGAACATCATTCTTAGACTGGTTTCTTTCTTATTAGGACCCATCAGCAAGAACTGTACTGCAAACGAGCTTTGGTTTTTCTGACTAAGAATGCTACAGCAAATAAGGGGTAAAAATTTACTAGTAAAGAAGTGAATTGAAGGGTGAGTATTATTATATTATTAGAAGATTGGAATCAAGAATGTATTGTCTATTTCTTGCTGTCGAGTCCCAATAGGTTTTCCTTAGTTAGAGTGTTAAAAATAATGTTCTGTTTTTGCTGTTTTTCTTTGGGTATAATTCAATGCCTGTTATGGTGTTAGCCAAATGAGTAGTCGCTCGTATTATTTGTGACACATGGTTTTTAGTTTTTATTGTTTCTTTATTTTATATATATTATTACTCAATAGTTCTGTTAAATTCAGTTGTCAACTTGTCAATTTTTTTGTGCAATGAATCACAAGTTTGTATAGCATTGATTAAGTTTTTAATTTTAGATAAAGCATTGTATTCTACTGGTATATGTTTACATCACTCGCTTATGGCTCGATATGCAAACTTAGCCTTTTGGGTAATATAGACCTAATTATAGATAGGGGAGATCGAGGAGCATTCGGCTACTTGTTCTTTTTTAGGATAATTAAATAATTTTATGAGTAATTAATTAAAGATATATTCCTATATAAATAATAAACAAAAACCTAAGTATTCTATTCGCTCCGTGCGAAGTCATGGAAAGGGAAGCAAAAGCGATACTAGCGCTAGCTGCGGATAATTCGTGCATTTTAGGGGGATATTTGGTAATTTGGCATATCAAATACACGTATACATTTTACTTTTTTTCAAAAAAGTAGGTAAAAACAACACAATAAGCAACCGGAGTTGCTGTGTTGAAAATTGTACAAATACTAGCAAAAAAAAACAGTGAAACTTATATAACAAATTTCACTAACAAAGTGGAAATTAAATCAAAGAAATAAATGGATAGGTGTACAATAAGAAGAAAAATTACCTTTATTTTTGTGATAATAACAGTAATGCTGGAAATAGTAGACATCAGAAACTAGAAAGTTTTTAAATAAACAATAAATTATCATTTTACGATGTTCTTTAATATTCCTTTATTCTTAAATGTTCATTCAGCAAGGACTAGATTTCAAGATTTCTGCCGTTGATTATAATATTTGGCTGGTATGCAATTTTGTGACTTACTGATCGGAAACCAGTTTTAATCATTCATTCTATGTTTTCTTTAGAACAAAAATGAAAATATAAGTAGCGATCCTTTTTATACATTTTAACTTCACGCTATTATAAATGGTTTCTTCAATGAAAACTTATTAGACTTAGGCAACTTCTCATACATTTTCCAGTAAATACTGTTGCCTGCCTATATTTTATTATTGAATTTTAATGATTATACATAATTTTCTTCAATTTAAGCGTGAAAAATATATAATAATAATAAATTAATGTTTTAATTGTTTTATAAATCCATATACTTTTATTAAAACTAACATATATACTTTTTATTTACGAATTCTATTAAAAATTGTATTTGTCAGTATAGGCAGAAATACTCCTTTAATACCAAAACAAATTGGCGCTGCTGTCGCGCACGGAGCGAATAGGTGATTTAGACAAAATATTAATATACTGAGCAAAAAAATAGTTTTAGTGACTTGGCGCATTTGGCCAAAATTAAAACTGATACTTTTATGGGAATAACCAAACAGAGACAACTTTTATAAAATTAAAATAAAATATTTAATCAAACATTAAGCACTCTATAATAAATATATGAATGATCTGACTAAATTGGACAAGAAAAATTGCCCTATTTTATACCATTTTAGATTGTGAAGCAAAATTGTGTAAAATGCAAGTGCTTATAAATTTTCAAATTTGAAAGGTATCAGGTGTGGTAGGTTCGTTACTATTTTACTACTATTACATAATTTATAAATTTAAAAAACATATGAAACTGCTTAATAGTACTTGTCTAATGTAACTAAGTCTGTTGTAAGACAATTTCCTTATAATTTGTTTTGTTTTATTTGAGATATTGTATGTATCTTCCAGAATGACCCAGGGACGCAAAAAACTATCTGGTTGCGAATATAAATAAAGAAGGATGGAAAAGGAAATGCAAAGGCAAGCTGTTTTACATCAAATACAGCATTGATAGATACTGATAACAGAGAATCGCCTGAGAACAATGAAGATCATCACTGCCGTGTTAATCCAAATGGCCGTAACTGTTTAATACATGAACGTGAGAAAAATCGATTTTTCAAGAAAAATCACTTACGTCCAAATTTCTAAGTATTAAATCTCGGATTTTATAGAATATATATCCATGAAAATTATAGAGATGAACAAAAAATTCATTGTTGTCACGCGTAGTGGTCATATCTTTATATCAAGCAAAATTGCAGTTACGACCATTTAAATTAACACGGCAGAACAAATGAACGATATACCTGAACTGATACTTGCGACTGACAGTGGCAGCACTCCGTCGCTAAATGAGAGTACTGTCGATATCAACGTGGCACCTACAGAAAGCGTTCAATTACAATAAACTCAAAAATATTTCAGAATTTTATACACAGAAATTTATACAAATTAGAAAAGAACTAAAGTCAAATTTAAAAACAACGTACAGAAATTACTTAAAAAAAAATTGAAAATGACAGTTTCGCGGATGTTAATGTATTTTGGAATTTTATAAATAGTAAACAAAAAAACAGCAAGTCTAAAATATTTGCATTTACTCTGGAAAATCAGTACCTGAAACAAATGTAGCTGAAAAATTTGCGGAATTTTTTTTCTCTGTACACAATTCCGAAAAATCTATTTATAATTTAAATAATTATATAAAAAATTGTGCCAATTTAAATTTGTGTTTATTATCTGAAATAAATGAAAATGATTTTAACAAAGCCATAAAAAAAGTTAAAGTCAAAAAAGGCATCAAGAATTGATAATATTGCACCATATATCTTAAAAGGATGTAGTCACTTGTTAAAAATACCATTGTTACATATTTATAATTTAATTGTTTAAAGTTTTATATTCCCTTTACAATGGAAAATATCTTATTATACACCTTTTCATAAAGCAGGGAAAACATCAGAAATTGAAAACTATTCAGGAATTGCAATAAATTGCTCTGTCTCAAAACTTTTCGAACAAATTATTTATAACAAATTGCTAGATCATTTACAAAACATCATAGTGGATAAACACCACGGTTTTGTTCGAGGTAGATCAATTAGTAGTAATATACCCATTTTTACTGAAAGTGCTAGTAGAGCTATAGAGGAAAAATTACAATTAGACGTTGTGTAAACTGATTTTAGGAAAGCATTTGATCAAATCCATCATGACACATTATTACAAAAATTGTTAAACTATGGGCTCTCTGTGGGTTTTGTTACTTTGTTAAAAAACTACTTAAAAAATCGATTTTATATTGTAAGGTTTGGTGGAAACACATCAGGAAAATATCATGCGAATTCTGGTGTGCCACAAGGTTCAAACCTGTGACTTCTATTGTTTACACTTTTTTATAAATGATTTAGCATCTTGTGTTAGAAACTCTAAAAGTTTACTTTTTGCTGACTGGTCATTGCAAGAATTCTACCAATTATAAGTGTTGAAGAAAGAATAGACGTATATGAAAGGGGAAGCGCTTACAAAATGGAAGCAAGAATGATAGTCATGAGAAAATGGCAGAATATGTGGGACAATACCGACAACTGGACAAAAACTTTTATACAAGATATAAAAAGATGGCATGAAAGAAAATGAGGCGAGGCAGGTTACTACCTGACGCAGGTTTTAACTGGTCACGGCATATTTGGAAAATACCTACTAAGAATAAAAAAGCCCAAAACAGTAGCTGCTGATACTGCGAGAATATAGATGATACAGCAATGCATACAATATTTGAGTGTGCCAGATGGTCAGAATTAAGAAGAATTGCAAACGTAAGATGCGGAACGGAAATTACAACAACGTGGCGAAACTTTTGCTTCGCACTGAAGAAAACTGGAATGCAATAGCAGAAATAATACGAAGTATAATGAAGCAAAAAGCACTAGACGAACGATTGCTAACGATAAACATGTGGCCATGTGACAACAAAAGATGGAAACGCAAGTCAGAAACTCTTTTTGCTTCGAAGTAATGCTTATAGCGGTTCCAGAGCAAATTGCAAATTAAAGGTGGAATGTTTAGTGGAAGAAACCTATGCAGGGGAGTCATACACTGTCTGCGGGGCTCAACGAGGCAGCGCTATCAAACGATACGCTGATTCGTTGAGCTCATTAGACGCCTTAACGGGTTCAACCACCGCTACAAACTTTGTTTGATAGGCTTAGAATTTTACGGAAATCTAGACCTGTTAAGGAAAGAAAAAAAAGTAACACCGTCAGCCAGCAGCCTGGTAACTTCTTTGAAATCAGTACTTGACATCCTATAGAAGTTTATATTCTTTTCTCTTTTTGTGTTACCTTCTGTCTGTATTTATAATCACCCTGTATATATAATAGCTATTCCCCAGAATAAATTTTTAGATTTTGTAACCATCCCACTTTTTTTTTAACTTAGACATTCCTCTGTTCCCTCGAAGGGGTCCAAAAAGCTCTCCTCACTCAGGCATGGGTTTCACCTTCTCTTTTTCTCTGAGGTTGAAAGCAAGGCGGCCCAACAGCCTCCTTATAGACTTATTATACCACAATTTTCTTATCCTACTCTTACTTATTCATTTAACTCATACATTCTATCATATAGATGGACTCAGGTAACTAACGCAAACAATGACTGGTCTCACACCTACTTAACCTCATCTCACATACACGTAATCCTCTCTTATTAAAGAGGAAGACTTTATATAACAACCTGATCTAAATTATGAATTTATACACTATTAATTTAAATTATTATTATTATTATTATTATTATTATTATGTTCCTTTAATTTTCTAATTACATGCGTTTTTAATAGTTGTATTTGCAAAATTTTCTTCAGATATCTCATTCCACTCGTACTGTGATTCATGTTGCCATTGAAATTGCCGTTCTGTTAGCCACTCTCGTTGCCAGTTAGGTCGACATTCTAGATTTGCGTAACTTTTCGCACTGTGAAAACTAAGGCCATCATCCTCAGGGGAGGAGGAAAAACCCGGATGAAAAGTAATAGTACTACGAGCGATCATTATCTTGGTTGTTTTCAAATCTTGATGGTTGTCCATATTTGGAAAATCTTCTACTAGTACGACTTGACTGCCACAAGAACGGTCAATTAGTTGCTTGTCTAAGAGTTCTTGGTCTACGGAAGTAGAAACCGATGAAAATTTCGTTATGCTTTTTCTGATATTCATCCTATGGAGATCTTCATTTCGACGTTGGAGAATATTGATTATCCAACTATTTTGACTTCCCGAAGATAAGCTTGACCGGCTTGGTATACTTGGTATCGAATTTGCGCTTGTTGGTATTCTCTTTAAGATTTCATCTAACTTTTCCGAACTGGTTTCCTCTATATCATTAAATGAATCGGAGTCATTGTCATTCATAATTTTGATGTTTAAGAATATTTACTTAAAGATTTGTTCACATGTATGCTGTCAACTGTCAAAACATTTTTGTCAAGCTTTTGGAAGTCTAGATTTACCCAAGGATGATAAACTAAAGAGAAGGATGGGCCACTTCTATAAGAAGCCATATTAACTTATTTTATGACGTCACAAAATACTTCTGTCACTGTCAGTTGTCAAAACATCGATTATACAGAGTTGTTTAGGGTGTTATGTTTGTTTTTGCAATGAGGTTGAATACTATGGAGATGACATGCCAAAAAAACGACAACCCTTCCCCCTCTCTAGTGGTCATGTCATAGTTTTCAAAGAGGTGTCAGAACTTTGTTCAAATTTAAATATTTCGACGTTATTTCTATCTTAATAACTGTTTTTTTTTTAATAATTTGTATAAAAATCATGACTAAGTGTACCAAAAATAATTGTAAAAACTCTTCATTAAAAGAGCGTAAGAAAATATCTAATTTAAGTTTTCATAAGTATAAGGAGTGTACTTAGAATTTTTTTTAGAATGCTTAACATTTTTTTATTATAGGTTTCCAAGAGACTCACAATATCTCAAAATTTGGTCTAAATTTGTGGGCAAAGACCAATTTGAGCCTTTAAGGAAGAATTTTTTGATAAGAGTGAGTTTAGGGTCAGATTGAAGAAGAATGCTGTTCCGACAATAAATAAATCTTTAGTTAGTATACACTTTATTTACAATAAAACTTAAATAACTAACTTAATAAAGAACATTGGCTTGACTAACTTTATGATAAAGACAAATAACTATATTAAAACTTAGATAACTATAATAAAACTTAAAAACCAACTATAATTAAACTTAAAAACCAACTTATAATTAAACTTAAAAACCAACTTATAATTAAACTTAAAAACCAACTTATAATTACACTTAAATGACTAACTTTTTAAGTAACACATAATTTAGAATAAAATTTCAAGTATTTAAAAGCAGTTTTTATTAGAACCTAATATCCTATTATACCGTTTTTTTTTTTTTATTGAAATTAAAGTGTCTCGGCATCAGGGGCCATTGACACAGGTATAATTATAATATTACAAGAGGTTTTACAAAAATATACACTATCTACAGACAAAAGAAAAAAAACCTAATTTACAAAACTATAGGGTACAGGAAAATAATTTATACTAATTTAAATTTGATTAAATAAATTCACATCTTTTAAAAAATTAAACAGTTTTCCAAATTCACTAGGACATCTAAGAATACTAATGCTATCACTCAAACCGTTTTGATAATGAATATACTGTATAATAATATTACAATTAATATTAATATTAAATGAACAAACATTAAATTGATGTTCCTTAATTTAAAAACCTGCCAACTTTGTTCACAATACACAATAAATATAATTTAAAACATATTACGAAGTTAATGATATTTAAAAATTAGTAGTTTTGGAACTTAAACTAGTAGTTTTTGTATCATGGATCTATATTTAAGGCTTTATAACATACCAAATCTTGTTCCAGACTAACCCATCCATACCTACACCTCCTCCTCCAAAAATCAGGATCCTATCAAATATTCTTAAAAAACCAGCAAATCAAACTAGTCAGATCGAATTACCTGTACCCTCTACTTCTTCTCTAAATATTCCATATGAAGAACCGCTGACGCCAAAGAAACAAAAAATATTACATACACTCTCCTCTGTCCGGGCAACAAGTGCAAAAAAAAGCAAAAATTAAAATTGCTAAGACGACAACTTTCTCGAAAAATGAATAAAATTGCCAACTTAAAAAATATATTAAATGATTTAAAAAACGTTTGATACAAGAAGATGAGTTAGATATAATGTCAAAACTTGGGGGCCCCATCGAGATATGTAGCAGGCAATTAAAAAAAAAGTCTAACCTACCATTGCCTAAGAAGTATTCAGAAGAACTAAAAGTGTTTTCTTTAACTCTCCACTATTACTCACCTGCTGCTTATAATTGTGTAAGAAGAACATTTGACACTTGCTTACCACATGTCCGTACAATCAGTCGATGGTATCAAAGTATAAAAGGTGAGCTTGGATTCACAAGTGAGGCTTTCAATGCCCTACAGATTAAATCAAATTTTATTTTGAATAACTCTTTTTAGAGGAAGATAAGAAAGTTGTCCATGATTATAAATATTAAAAATTCTTATACGCTTTTTACCTACCTAATATACCAGGTGCTTATTGTGTAGTTTCTGGCTATAATGCAGAGTACTCTGTTTATAAGAAGGCAGGAATTTGTTAAAATATATATCTAAAATATATTATTCTAACAGCACATGTTGCGCCATCTGTTGTTGTTCCCTGGAACTATTGTCAAGATATCCCTATCCCTTTCTAATATAATAAAGGCAGTTGTTTTACTAAGTTTCACAAGACTGGTCGTGTATTATTTATACCCTCAAATTCAACAGGTTTTGGGCCCAGCGCGCCTTAATCGTACTCCAGTAGTTTAAATAAAGTTAGCACGCGTTACAGTTCAGTTGTGACTTAAAGAACACTCTTTTTTTCTACCCCGTAAATCGGAAAAGTTTTTTTTCGTAATTGGCGTCGTGTGGACAGTGATGGCGTCCAACAACTATCTTGCCAGTGTTCCAAAGTTGCAAGGCCGCGACAATTATGAGGAATGGTCGTTTGCCATGGAAAATTTCCTCGTATTAGAGAGCCTAGATAAATGCATAGTTGGAACGGAAACCGATAGTATACAAATCGCGAAAGCCAAGGCAAAGATTGTGTTGTCTCTAGATCCTTCCTTGTATGTACACGTGAAAGAGGCTACAACAGCTAAAGAAGTTTGGGACACACTAAAAGATCTATACGAAAACAAGGGATTTACAAGAAAAATTTCTCTTCTACGATACTTAATTTCCCTAAGGTTAGAAAATCACTCAACAATGGCAGAATATGTCAACCAGGTCATCGAGACATCCCAGAAACTCGACAAGTCATTGGTAGGAAGTTTACTTTTGGCAGGATTGCCCGAACAATTTGCTCCGATGGTAATGGCGCTGGAACATAGCGGAATCGATATTACCACCGATTCTATCGAGTCAAAGTTGCTGGATATGCAACTAGATGGCGGCAGTAGTTCATCAGGGGGTGCGTTCGCTGGTAAAGCTGGAAATTATAAACGTCAAAATCGGAAAGATGACAACCGACATAAAAACAAAGACGAAATAATTTGTTTTAGATGCAAACAGCCAGGTCATTTTATGACAAAATGCCCTAAGTTTAACCAAAACAAATTAACTGATAAGCAAACAAAAAATGCGTTTAATGTTGTTTTCCTCAGTGCTGATTTTAATAACGATGATTGGTATTTGGATTCAGGGGCGAGTATCCATCTAACTTGCAGGCAGGATTGGCTATTAAATCAAAGAGAACCAATCGTAAAAGACATTATGGTTGCAAATAATAGCAAAATCAGTGTGCAATTGAGTGGCGAAGTAGATATTCTTACTAAAGTAGGTGAAGAAAACTTTGAAGTAGAAATCAAAAATGCTCAGTATGTTCCCGAATTAGCCACAAATCTATTGTCAGTTAGTGAGCTTTTGAAAAATGGAAATTCAGTTGAATTTAACAATGAAAGTTGCAAGATCTTAAACAGTAATAAAGTTCTAGTAGCTGAAGCTTTCTTGAGTAATGGTGTATATAAAATAGATACCTCCAAAAGATGTTTACTGGCTGGACAAGCTGTAGTTACTGGCAAAACATGGCACAGAAGGCTAGATCATATAAACTCCAGTTATCTAGATAAGATGCGAGATGGTTTAGTGGATGGAATCAACTATGATGGCAAATTAAAAATTAACCTACAAAATTGTGAAGTCTGCTGTATGGGAAAGCAAACTAGGAAACCATTTGGACATTCAAGTACTAGGGCAACTGGATTACTTGATGTAGTGCACACAGACTTAGCGGGACCCATGGAGACACCCTCCATTGGTGGCTCAAAGTATTATGTGGAATTTCAAGATGATTTCAGTCGCATGTCCTTTGTATACTTTGTCAAAACAAAAGCAGAAACATTTGAAAAATTTAAAGACTTTCAAGGTTTAGTTGAGAAACAAGTAGGAAGAAAAATCAAAGTTCTATGCTCAGATAATGGGGGTGAGTACATCAGTGCAGAATTTGAAAATTACTTAAGGAAACAGGGTATAATTCATCAGACTTCCAACCCGTATACTCCCGAACAAAACGGGCGTTCAGAAAGGTTAAATAGATCATTGGTGGAGAAAGCTAGGTGTCTATTGTATGAAGCAGGTTTAGAAAAACGCTTCTGGGCTGAAGCCGTGAACACAGCTTGCTACCTAAGAAATAGGTCTGCAGTGTCTAATATCCCAAAAACCCCATGTGAAATGTTTTTTGGCCGTAAACCAGATTTAAGTCATGTACGAATTTTTGGCAGTACAGCAATGACTCACATTCCAAAGCAAAAAAGAACAAAGTGGGATCAGAAATCTGAAAAATTGATTTTAGTTGGATTTTCTGAAACCACAAAGGGTTATAGACTTTATAATACAAAAACGGGCCAGATATCTACAAGTAGAGATGTACATATAATAGAAAAAGAAACAAAAAGTGATTATATTCATTTCTATGTAGAAGAAAATCAAAATGAAAATGATCCCGAGGAAAACCAGGAATTTGGCTCGAACAGTGAAGATTCAAGTTCACATGAGTTAGTTTTTTCTGAAGAGGAGCTTAATGACGAAACCTATGTTCCTAAAAATGAAGAAAGTATCGACCTTCCTGAAAATGCGAGAAGATCACAAAGAGAAAGAAAAATTAAAAACTTTGAAGACTTTGTGACCTATTTTACTTCAGCAAAGCAAGAAAGTTCTGAAGAAAATCCAGTTTCAGTGGGAGATCCGACTTCAATAGCAGAGGCCCTTGCAGGGCCAAACCGAAACAAGTGGATAAGTGCCATGACAGACGAAATGAAAAGTTTTAGTGAAAACCGTGCGTGGGAGCTAGTGGACC
The DNA here is from genome assembly GCA_927349885.1 of Psylliodes chrysocephalus. NCBI lineage: Eukaryota > Metazoa > Arthropoda > Insecta > Coleoptera > Chrysomelidae > Psylliodes > Psylliodes chrysocephalus. The sequence continues at coordinate 31,743,751 of OV651825.1, forward strand.
TTCCGGGAGGTCAGTCACCAGTGAAGTGCAAGTGGGTTTTTAAAGAAAAGGTCAGTAGTGATGGTAGTATAACTTATAGGGCTAGATTAGTTGCTAAGGGCTTTAGTCAGAGGCCTGGTATAGATTTCGATGAAACTTTTTCCCCAGTAGTTAAGCATTCAACATTAAGGTTACTTTTGGCATTGTCTGTCCAACTCAAATTAAATATTTACCATTTAGATGTTGTTACAGCTTTTTTGAATGGAAAATTGGAGGAAACTGTATTCATGGAAATACCAGAGGGCTTTAATACTGAAACTCCTAACAACAAAAATAAAGTTTTAAAACTGAATAAAGCAGTATATGGTTTAAAACAGTCTTCTCGGGTTTGGTACAAAGAAGTTGAAAGTGTGTTAGTTAACTTAAATTATAAAAAGAGTGACCATGAGCCTTGTATTTTCATTAAACGTGAAGACAGTTTTATTACCATAATTGCCTTATATGTAGATGATTTCTTCGTTTTTTCTAACTCTGTGCAGGAATCAGATAATTTGAAGCAGCAGCTTGCTGCAAGATTTAAAATTAAAGATTTAGGACAACTTAAGCAATGTTTAGGCATGAGAGTTAGGATAGACAAAGGCAAAAATAAAATTCAGTTAGACCAAGAACAATATATAAACAATGTTTTAGATAGGTTTAATATGAGCGAGTGTAAGCCTGTCGGCACGCCCATGGACAAAAATGTATGTTTTGATGAGACAGATACAGACATATGTAGAAAGGATCTGCCTTATCAACAGCTGCTAGGTAGTTTGATGTATTTGTCAGTATTAACAAGACCGGACATTACTTTTGCCGTGAATTTTCTTAGCCAGTTTAACAATTGTTATACAGAATCGCATTAGAAATGTGCTAAGAGAATTCTAAGGTATCTAAAAGGTACAAAATCTTTATGTTTAAAATATGAAAATGATGATTCAGATTTAACAGGTTTCGTTGATTCAGATTTTGCGAGCAATACTTGTGACAGAAAGTCATATACCGGTTTTATTTTTAAATTAGCTGGTGGCGCTGTTTCATGGGAATGTAAGAAACAAACCACCGTAGCTTTGAGTAGTACTGAAGCTGAGTACATGGCTGTCACTGAGGCTTCAAAAGAAGCCATTCATTTTCGTAATATGTTGTCAAGTTTGTTAGGTATATCTAAATGTATTACTATTTACAATGACAACCAAAGTGCTCAAAAGTTAGCTATGAACCCTGTATGTCATAAAAGGTCCAAGCACATAGACGTACGCTACCATTTTATTCGAGAAGCTATTTCAAATAAATTGGTTAACCTTAAATATTTGTCAACAAATGAAATGCCAGCGGACGTCTTTACTAAAGCACTTTGTTCGTCAAAACACTTAAAATTTACCAAAGAATTGGGTTTAAGTGACAATAATATTTTAGATAAGTGGGAGTGTTAAAATATATATCTAAAATATATTATTCTAACAGCACATGTTGCGCCATCTGTTGTTGTTCCCTGGAACTATTGTCAAGATATCCCTATCCCTTTCTAATATAATAAAAGCAGTTGTTTTACTAAGTTTCACAAGACTGGTCGTGTATTATTTATACCCTCAAATTCAACAGAATTGGTGTGTCATTTCACAAATTTCCCAGGTCAATAGATTTTGTTTCCCAGACGATTTTAAGTGAATGGATTAGACGATGCGGGACTAGAAATATTGATCCATTAAAAAATCATATTTGCTCTAATCACTTTTCGCCCACTGATTATGAAATATTTGCAAAATGAATATTTAGGTATGTACCTACATTTTTCAAACAATTTTCTTAACTATAAGAATGTTATTTATTTTTGTAGGATTGCCACCCACGAAGGAGTAAAAAGAGACATCAGTTCCCAATAACAAGTGTAAATTAAAAATTTAAAAAAACCGACTTCAAAAACGTGCAGATGCCATCACAACATCTTAACCAAATTTATATGGGATCACCCCTGAGGTACCCCCTTACTTACAAAAAAAGAATCATACAAATCGTACAAAATAGTAAAGCATTATCGCTAAACATACATAAAAAATGAAGAGTTTGAGGATTTTATCATAGACCCAATTTTTAGATTTTGACCAAATTTATATGAGACTACCCCTGAAGTAGCCCCTTTCTAACAAAAAAAGAATTATTAAAATCGGACACCGTGTTAAAGAATTATCGCTGAACATACATAAAAAAAAATATCGCGACGAATTGATAACCTCCTCCTTTTTTGAAGACGGTTAAAAATATTCCACATGTGATATTCGCTGTAACAGAAGTGAATGACGAAAACCAACTGGTACCTCCAGAAGTACCTTTTGGAAAATGTTCAGAAAATGCTGACTACAAAATAAAATATTTGGAACTACTTTCAGAATTTATTAAAATAAATAAAAGGATCCTTTCTTATGAAAATTAATGCACAATTCAGAAAGTTAGTTTTTAAAATAAAGTTAGTAGGCTACAATAGTCAAATATTATAGAAACCGGATGCAAGGCAAAACGTATGTTGGAAAAGGACGTTTAAAAATGGCTAGCAATTTATTGAAAACGATTTTTACAAAAAATCAGGTAGATAATCTTAAAAACATTGTTATATTGTACAGTTTTTATTATTTTTTTTATTTCAGTTAAATTTGTTGTTAAAAAAGAAAAGCAAGTTAAATGGACTTCAAAAGAAATTAGTATAGCATTTACTTTGCGATATTATAGTAAAAAAAGCTATTTATATTTGAAAAATAAACTTCATTACCCATTACCATCATTGTTTTTTGCAATAATTTAAAATCGTATTTTTCAATATAAAAGTGTATATTTGTATGTAAGTTTGAGGTTATGAGTAGTATTTCATGACGTCATTTGACAGTCTGACATATATATTTAAGTGGCCCATCCTTCTCTTTAGTTTGTCATCCTTGAGATTTACCTACTCGTAAAAGTGATATCTATGCTTATATCTCAAGATTTTATTATACAAAGTGTGCGGAAATTACGTGAATATGGAGCTACCACAGATTTATGAAGTTAGTGCAGAGGAAAGAAGGACAATCTTATACATGGGTAGCTATTCTTAAATTCGAAGGAGGGGACAAATGGTTTTTCTCTTTATCTGTAAGGCAAAAATTTGTAATTTTGTCTCACTTTTCCCTCAAAATGTCTACTACCTGAGTTTCAAGAATAGGATTGTTTAATTAAAAAGTATCCATCTAAAAGCAGTAAGAAAGGGTTCAGAAAGTTATCACAATGTACTTAAAGAACAAGATCCAATGATTTAATGTAATCATTCTTTTACTTATTTTTATCTAAGAACTTGCAGTTCATAAGTTTCAGTAGCTTTTTTTTTTCATTTATTGGTCTACAACAACTTCTTGTCAAGTGTTGGTGATGAATTAATATTTTAATGCTAAAAATGTCTGCTGGAGCTAAAGACTTACTAACAACTAAAGGAAAAGAACTAAACGAGGCTATCAAAGATCAGAAAACCTACATATTGGCCCAGCGACATGAAAATGCCAGACTTTCTGGACTTTTTTTATTTCCAAAAATATTGTAGTAAATTTTATAAAAATAGAACTTAATCCCACATTGACGAACAAACATATAGAGGAGGAAAGATTTCAACTTGAACTTGCTGAAAAAAATGAATTAAAATTATTCTAAAGAAATAATGGATTTAATACAAAACAAAAGAAAGGCTCGGATGAAGTGGCAAAAAATGAGAACCGAAGAGAATAAAAATAAATTAAATAGACTAAAAATTAAAAATGAATCAACTAAAAAATATCTGAGAGAGCTCACAGATGACCAAATCATTGATTACTCATTATGGAAAGCTATTAAAAAAAAAAAAAAACAACAAACCAATTCAAGTCTTACCTCCAATACTAACAGAAAATAGGATGTGGGCAAAAAGTTATAAACAAAAAGTTGATGCCTTTACCAACTATTTAGAACGCATATTTTCCACCCGAACTCAGGAGAAGGTGAAGAAATTGAAATGGACAACCAAGAGGAAGTTAGTGATATAGAGAAACTATTACTTACTAGTCCTAAAGAAGTACAAAGAGAAAAATAGTATTAATGTAAAAAAAGCTCCCGAAGTTCGATCTGATCCTGGAGAGATATTAAAAAAAAAATAACACGAAAATGTTTAGTAAAACTGATTAATAAAATTAATGCAGCATTTAGACTTCAACATGTTCCACTACAATGGAAAAGTGCTGAGGTAATAATGATACCCAAACTAGGAAAACCCAATAATAATGAAATAACATCTGATAAAATTAACTCTTTGTCGCCACAAGAAATGGCACAAGATTAAGAAGAATTGTCCAAAGAATGGTATCACTTAATATTAAATAAAAAGGACTTTAATTTACTTGCTTATGCTTCAAATATTAAATGGTATTCTATTTGTCGATGTCATCTAATAGCAGACGAGGGTAGTACAGCACATGAACATCTTCAAGCTTTAATACATTTTATTAATGGATTTAAAATGTTAGCCTACAAAAAAAACTACAGCGCACTGGTACACGACTCCATTCAAAACAACTTTCAAGAAAATAATTTGTTTGGACCATGCTGTTGGTGTCTTCAGATACATCACCTGTACCGATGGACAAAAGCCGCTTAGAAGGGATGGAGATGGTCTTAGGGGTACGCCTCATTCTTATTGCGATAAAAAAGTATTCACACAAGATTTGTTACATTCCCGAGGAAAACAGTGTTGCTTAGTACGCACAGAAATGGTGGACGCACGAGGCGCTGTTCGCCACTGATCCAATAAATTCTCGAGAAAGCAACCGTATACTTAGAACACTTGTAAAATTTAAACAAAAATGAAAGAGGAGGCTGACATCGCGGGGTTGAGTGCATGTTTTATTATTTTATCCGAGATAATAAAGAAAAACGAAAGAAAGGAATCGATGGCCCATTTCCTGCCAAGGACATTCTTTTATTAGGGTGTTCTTATAGAACTGGCGCTTTGTTCTCTAAAGATATCACGCCGGTTATTTAAATTCATGGGAAGCAAAAAATTTTTCTGGTTCCACTCCATGCAAAATAAATCCTCGTCCAGACTAAGCACGTACTACGCATTGCCTTTTTTTGATATACAAACGGATCGGAGCGAGACCGTACGGCCCACACAACGAGGCAATTTGCTGCCCCTCGGAAGCCTGTTCACATCTGTATGCTCATGCGTCCTCGGTTTGCCTTATACGCATACGTGCTCAGATCTATACCCGTCTTTACGCCAAACTCTTCAATTCTACGTCTATTCTCTTCGCTAGACATATCTAGACTATTCGGAGAACGGACTTATGTTAGACGCCTTAGGCCGCTCGACCAACCTGGCTATTACAATTTCAGTTATTTTAGTTGAAGTACTTTGCGTTTGAAACGATACCTTCGATACTGCCCCTTTGGTAAAAACGAAACGTCAAGCGAAACGTCAAATAAAACGCCAAACGAAAAGTTCAAACGAAACGTCAAACGAAATGCGAAACGTCAAACGTCAAACAAAAACGTCATGCGAAACGTCAAATGAAACGTCAGTTTTTCTCTTCAACGTTTAGGTATGCTATTTTCTCTACATAATACCGATTTCCTCGTTTAAATCGGACCAATAATAGCAAAGATACAGGCTTAAGTCCTTTTGACTTTGCTACTGCGCAGGATTTTTCTATTCGTCGTTAATCTATACCACGCTCTCTACATAGTGCTGTTTTCCTCGTTTAAATCAGACTAATAATCATAAAGATATAGACTAAGCCCTTTTTGGCAATCGCATGATTTTTCCGTTCTACATTAATAGAGATTTAATTCCCCCCACCCCTCAACTTCTCCACTCCACCACTCCCCCTCGCTTTGTCTCGCTCTTACCCAGTAAATATGTACCTCTTAGTCTTACACATTCAATTCCCTATGTGAGCCCATGGTGACTTTTTATATCTACTCTCCAAGTTGAATCAATTCCAGAAGAAATTAAGAACATTGCCAAGAGACATGAGGAGAGGCTCCACAAACACATTAAGAGGGAAAGCCCACTCGCGCGACTGATCGCGACGCATCTCGCGAGGCAATACTTTTGATGTTTTTATCTCATTTATAGCGATTTATAAGATTTTAGGCAGATATTTGTATTATATTGTTATAAACTTTGTTCCATGTGAGTGGTATTAATGAAAAAATTACCCATTTTCGAAGAACTGTATCTTGAGAACCAATGGCTGTATAGAGTTCGACCTAGTTTTAAATTGTAAAAAATTTAGTCTTCTTTAAAAGTATTTGAAGTGACTATACAGGTTAGACTCTTCCTTCACTGAGATATTGAGCAAAAAGTGAAAAAAGTTCGAAAATTTTATGGTTTTTTGGATCCAGTGCCGCTCGCACAGCACTTTTAAAATTGTAAATCTGGTTTTTACTGGTTAAGGTCCTACCAACATAAAAAAAATTAGAACGACCTCACATTTTGTGAGTACGGATGTGTACATCTTGATTAATGAGTTTTACTAAAGCTTTTTACCAATAAATAAAATAAATATATGTATAAAAGATAATTAATAATATACTTTATTATTTACAACTGGAAACAATCGTTGTTATCCTTACATATATTTATCTCTATCGGCATTCTCAAGAAGCAATAAATTAAAAAAACGGCGCTAGCTAAACTGTGTTGGCCCGGGGATTATGGTCGGATTTTCGAAAAAAAATAAGGATTGGTTAAAATTCACCTATTTTAATTATCGATCCCTGATTAAAAGATTATTTTCAAAGAGATGCAGTTTAATAAAGTTGATACAGTGACGTGATCTACGGTATATAGTGAACTAAATATTTAACTAATTGACTAAGTAGTGAACAGTCTATTGATTCGAGGCACCTTGGATGTTGAAAAATTAGGTCAGCCAAATTTGTGATTTACTGGATGACTTACCTTTACAATACAAACGGCTTCCATTACAAGTTTAACACCTTTTGGTGGATTTTTCATTGCTTTAACAAGACTGATATCTGCGGGAGTCAGAGTATTTAAGGCATCTAATGCCGCTTCTAAAATTGGCATAGCTTCAGCCAAATTCATGTCACAATCATCTTTTATTGCCTGCGCCTCTAAAATAAAATAATTTATTTCCAATATAATTTAAATCAATGCAAATTCGTATATCAAAGAAATTTAATGGCAACTGAAAAGACATATTTGATATCATCTCCTAAGACATGATATAATGTGGGTGGGATATTCCCATAAGTCAGACGATACCATCAATTATTTATAAGTAAGGGGTTCCATGACAAACATTAAAATTAAAATGACCTTAATCATCTCCAAAACTTACTTTAAACGAACGTAAGACATACTTTTCAGTGCATACGATCAATATTATACGGAAATTCTTCGTACAAACCTTTGGCTTGTTCGCCAGCAACAACTTCATCTGCTTGTATATTTTTCTCAACTACCGACGCATCCTGTTTCTGTTCCTCGACAATTACCATTGTTTTCTGAACATTCTCGGCTGCAATCACAAGTTGAGGTTGCAAAGCTTCTAAATTAGCCTGCATAATGGCTACTTCGGCTCCAGCTGTAACCAGTTTTTCCACACCTATTTCGTATCGCTTCTTGCTATCAAGAATTTCTCTAAAAAGAAAAACAAGAATGCCAAACAACACATAAGATATATGTATAGAAGATGTTTCGTAATGAAGTTCTAATATTTTAACAAGGAGTTTTAGTTAGCAATTAAAACGAGTTTTATTAGTCCTTTTTTTAAACTTGTATTAAATTATTACAAAAAAATTACTAGTGTAAAAAAAGTTTCTAAATTTTTTGTAATTAGGTGATGAAAGAAATAGAAAGAAGGACAGGATAATTAAAGGATAAAGTGTACCAAAATTAAAATTAGGTCCAACCGCTTTCTAGAAAAAAAAAGTAATTATTGTCGCTATTTTGAGACCTTAATATATCGACAGATAGAACCAAAATTGCAAAATGTTTGGATCATTATTGCGGAACACCCTGTGTACGAGAAGTAAATATTTAGGTATACTAACTTTCTTTTCTTTTCTAAAAACATTTTAAATGTATTGATCATCTCCAGATACGACGTTGGCGTGACATAATTATGTCTTCTTAGTCTAACAAAGAATTCTTCCGATAAAACTTGCGTTGACACGTGAAACATTTGACACATATCGATGCACACTTTTTTTTCGTGTGCAGTGAGATCTAGCTCTCCTAAAAATCTAGTGGCCACGGCTAGTAAAGCGTCTTCAGGCCATGCCTAAAAATAAAAAATATCTGATGTGTACAACATATGACTTTCCTGTCTATTTATTACAGGCTTTTTCCGGTTATTTTATAAAATTTATTGTGTCACCCCTGTAAATGTTTAGAGTATGTAATAAATACACACATTTAGCACACATCTTGCAACAAAGAAAACTCTTAAAAGTCTAACGAATTATGAGACTGGTGAAGAAAAACTGGCAAAAGAAATCGACGATTTAATTAACAAAGAAGTAGAATGGATAACAGCAGAAATCAGAAACAATAGAAGAAAAAAACGAAAAGCTAACTTCCCTCCAGAAACTTTTCCTTTTCCTGGAGATAGCAAAAATTAACAAGAGAAAGAAATTGTCGAAAAAAACAGTGAAATTTCATCCGATAATAGCAAGCAACATCAATAAGTATGAAGAATTGCGCCATACAATGGCACTACATAATATATTCTTTCAAGTCACAGCTCTAAGCAATAACAAGTTAAAAATTAATACTAAACAAGAAGAAGACTTCAAAAATGTTATATCAACCTTGAATGTCAAAGACATAAATTGGAATTCCTAGGAAATTAAACAGAACAGAGACATTGAAGTAATGGTTAACGGTCTACCATCTACATCTAAACGAGAAGATATTGTTAAAGATTTGCAAAATCAAGGATTAAAATGTAAAGAAGCTGTCAATATAATAAAGAATGAAATAGAATTAACCGAGGATAAACTAAATAAAAAATCATTCATGCTATCCTTTGAAAATATTGAAGATATCAAGAAAATATACGAAATCAAAGCAATATCTAATCTAAGAGTAATAATAGAAACCATAAGAAAGTCAAAACTAGTTCCACAATGCAAAAATTGCCAGCTACTTGGACATACACACAATTTTTGCAAAAGAGAATCAAGATGCGTAAAGTGCGTAAGAAAACATCATAGGGAGGATTGTGTAAAAAAATCCAGAACAACAATCGAAGTGTATAAACTGCAGAATTGAACATCCTACTAACTACAGAAGATGTGAGGTAGCTAAAACCTTTCAGATACGAAAGGATAACACCACTTAACCTAAAATAATGAAGAGACAGAAGAGACCCAATAAACGCTTTTTTCAGGAAACAAACCAACAGGAGCAACCAATTTAAAGGTCACAACCAGCCATGAATCCCACGCAACAAATTGCACAGCATACTACACAGTTAACCAGTCGAGCAGAAAGTACCACTCATGAATTATTATTATCATCCTTAATAACTAGAATAGATTCACTCTCTGACAGGCTCCAGAAGCTACAAGAATTAAATAAACTCTAAATATATAACGAAACCACCAATAGACAAAAGAGATATTAGAATAGCCACTTGGAATGCCAATGGTATTCTCCAAAAACAAAATGATATCCAAGTTTTTTTGGACCAACCTTACAACGAACTCATACATTAAATTCATGGGATATAACTTCTATTACACCATCCATCCATCAAATAGAGCAAGAGAAGGAAGTGCTTTAATTCTTAAAAATAACATTGTCCACTATGAGGAACCAAGCATTCAAAAACCAGAAAATCAGGTAACCATCAGCACCATTAATAAAAATAATTCTTTATTTTCCATAAGACAGTAATTACAATTGTACAAGATTCGCCAATATATATAATTAAAAAGAAAAAAAATATTAGATGAAAAAAAAAATAATAAAGTATAGCATTAAATAAAAAATAAGGTTAAATCTAACTAAATACATAAAATAAAATTAAAAATGCTAAATACAATTCTAAACAGATTAAAATACTAAAAATATTAAAAATCAGCTAAGGAATAAAATCATTTATCCAGGAGATTATTTTTAAAAATATTAATATTTGCACATTTTTTTATTTCAGTTGGGAGTTTATTCAACATATTTAGGCCCAGAAAATTTGGTGCGTTGGAACCTTAGATTATACAAACCTTAGATGGAACATAAGACACTGCGCATAATCCCATTTCGAAATTATTCACACCCACCAATCGCAGTTGAGAACATCACATGTCAGAGCGTTGTCCATCCAAATTTAATGTGTCAACGAGAATTAATTTGGTATTTTAGTGACTTAAATTTTGGAAATTAACGTTGAAAATGCCAAGATGTGTTGTAAAAAGCTTTATTTATAATAAACCTGCGAAATGTGACGGAGATAAATGAAACTTACATTTATTTCGGTGAGATATTTAATTTTTAAGGATTCTGTCGACGTCCATATTTGTTGATTTGAAAATAAACAGTATCGGACTTGGTCATTGGTACATGTTATAAGTAGCAAATAAAGGTTATTATTATAAACTGTTTATTATTTCTTGTTTCATGGGGAATCTTTTTTTAGGAAGTGAAAAGAGAAACATACAATCAAATACAAAAATATCAATTTCATTGCCAATTTATTCGTTTCAAACTTGACAACTGGTTTCAATAGTTTTCTCAAAACTATTTATTTAGTAATTCTCTATAACAGTTTTACTCAAAGTGAGAGGGCTTCGCGAAGAAAATAATCACAATAAAAAAAAACAGTTCTATCGCCACAAAATGGAGGGACCTGGCTTGAGGACTTTTTTTTAAGAAGTAAGTTTTTTAAGTCACTAAGAGGAAGGAGGATATGATTTTGCTTTAGGACTTTTTTTAATTTTATTTTTCATGGGTGAAATGGATTTGGGATAATTTTTGCAAGGAATCTTTTGAATAAATCAAAAATAAATTAACAACAAATGATGATCTTGTGCGTTTTCAGCCTGAGTTGCCAATTAAATTATTCGTAGATGCATCAAATGTGGGAATAAGGGCCATGATATGTCATGTTTTTGAAAAAAATATTGACAAATCTATAGCTTCTGCTTCGCGTACCTTATCTAAGTCCGAACAAAAATATTCCCAAATTGAAAAAGAGGTCCTTGCAATAATTTTTGGCTTAAATAAATTTAATGAATATTTATATGGACATTTCTTTATCCTAGTTACAGATCACTTACCTCTGGTAACTATTTTTAACCCAGCTAAATGTATGCCCCAATTTTCAGCCAACAGACTACGTAGATGGGCAGTAATATTATCAAATTACAATTATAAAATTGAATATGTGAAATCGGAGCATAATATAAAGCCGATTTTTTATCATGTTTACCTATTGAAAGTCAAAATGAGAGTCAAAATAAAGAAACATTTGAAATACATTTTTTAAATTATGTGTTTTATGTGTTTAGGGCTCCGTTAAATATTTCGCTTTTCAAAAAGGTACCGTCGCCAAAAAAGTTTGAGAAACACTGCTCTATAATAATATGGGATCTATCCATTTAATTTACATTCTGCATTTTTGACATATAAAGTAATATATTTTGTAATCGCAGCAAGTGTCAAAACGATCTACTTTATGCAACCAGTTGCATAAAGTAGAACATTATGCAACTGATTACGAAAAGTTGATTATGTCACCAGTTACGAAATGAAAATAAATAAAACTGCCTCTTTTTTGGTTTTTAAGTTGAAAAATCGAAAAATCGAAAAATCGTGAAATCGAGAAATCGAAAAATCGAGTAATCTAAAAATCGAAAAATCCAAATATCCCAAAAACGAAAAATCGAAAAAACCAAATATCGAAAAAGAGGCAATGAATAGTGACATTTCACATTTGAAAATATGACATTACATTTAACAACAAAAAGAAAACAAAAAAGAAAAGCTGTAAATTGCGTTTTATTTTTAAAATAACACCGTTATTGAAAACGGCCCAGAAATGTTGGGGGTAAAATTTTGACGTACTCCTAAGGATAAAGGGTAAAAATGTTTTTTTTCAAATTTCTTGCTGGTAATGTCAAAAATTAGATCGGCAACACTGCACATGTCCCTTATTTTTATTATTACTATTGAAAAAAAAAACGTCGTAGGGCAATCAAATACAACAATTTTCTAAAATATTTGATTGGAAGTACCTACAGAAGAATTATGGTGAGTCATTTTTCAACACAATTTTATAAATATTCAAGTCAAAATTAGAAAAAATCTTGTATGTAAATACGTTACGAAATGCCATTTTGTGTAACTCGTTCATTTTTCGGGACCTCGCTCCGCTCGTTCCGCAAATATTTACTCGTTACACAAAATAAGGCATTTCGTAACTGGTTACATAAATAACTATTAATTGACTTCCTAATATTTTAATTCATTGAACGGTATATTTTCGGTAAATAATTAAATCATAAATAATTACCGGCATATAAGTACCAAAACATTTTTTTCTCTTCGAAGAGTAGGCCTGTCAAATAAACTTAAAATATTATAACGAACGAAAAGGTAACCCATTTCTAATAAAATTTAATTATTTATTTTATTTTGGTGTGATCGTACAAAAAATCTTGTGTGTAATTCGAGCAAAAAGTACTTTGGCTGTTTCGATAACTTATTGTCTCAACAGCTATTTTGTTGCAATAATTTTATAAACTTTTATTTAGGGTCGATTTCACCGTTTTGTTAAACGAAGTTTAAAATACTAAACGAAGATTAAAATGACATTTTTATATTAACAAAAACGAAGTTGAAATTACTAAATGGAGTTTAAAATGACATTTTTACATTAACAATGTCATTTTAATCTTCGTTTAATAATTTAAACTTCGTTTGAAACAACGGTGGAATCGGCCCTTAGCTAGTTATATAATGATAAAGTGTTATTGCCCTCATCATACATGAATCGTGCTAACAAATAAAGTCAAAAAAACGTCTCATAATTTTTCATCTTTTAGTTACCCACCAAAATTAGGTACTACAATACAAATATTTAAGTCCGGCCCAGAACGTCTCCCTACTCCTTCCACCCAATTTTTCGGTTTTGGCAAAATTTGCGCAGCGACAAATGCTTCCTATGTTACCTCTACCCTTTCTAACCTCTTTGGTTGGAACTAATGTACAACCTTGCATAAGGCACGTGCACTTCATCAACTTGTCTTGTTTGAAAACTATCAATATCTCTGTTAGGGCTCTTTCAGACACAACGATATCGTCCGTACGGAAAAAATTCGGACGGATTTTTCCGTGCGTCGTTGATAGTAAACTAATAAAATTAACTGCGGCTTTCATACTAGACGGAGACGGATTTTTTCCGTACGGTCGATTTGAAAACAGCCGTGTTAACGACTGAATTGTACGGTACCGTACCGTCGCCGTCTATCAGTGGCCTATGTAACTTTATGCAGGCTTTAATATATGACGATTTGTATCCATCTGCTGTCCGTTATTGCGTGCCGTTTGGTTTTTATTTATCATAAATATTTTGTATTTTGGTTTACGCGTCAATATGACTAGAAATGACAATATTATAAACTAGTAGTTTGACATATTGAATTTTTGTCTGTTTTTTAATTTTGTAGTTAATAAGCTGGTAACGAAACAAACAGAAACCTCTTTTACTTAAGTGTCACAACTATTATTTACATAGGTTAAATGCAGTTTCTCGTTTTAGTATTATGTTGCTAAATATTGCTTATTAGTCGGTTATGAAGCTCATTAGAGGATACAATAGACATCCGAAGGTAATTAAAAATTGTATTTTCGACAGCAAGTAAAAATTTCATTAAGCAAATGAATGGACTCACTTCATCTCTCTTCTGATTAATTGGGTGCACCTAGTACATACGATTATGTCGTTTCCGATACTTTTGTATATGACGGTACAAAAGCCACATGGCAATGGTGCGCTTTCGATTCATATCGATAACCAACTGACATAAAATACAATAGCTAAAGACGGTTCACGGAAAAGATAACCGTCGAGTGTGAATTGTACCAAGACACGGAAAAAATTAGTACATTTGTGCAGTGAAAACAGTAGAAGTGTTAAGAATATCTTAACATAAATAATTCAAGACCGTCCCTATAGCATTCAATTTAAGATCGCCCTTGTAGTTGGCAAACTCAATAAAATGAAATTAACTATCGCGCTTGCTGTCCAATACAGATGCACGAATTTGAAATCAATAGTAACGATTGGGCAAAGAAAGGTTATTGGTAATATGTAAACTCGAAAACGATTGAGCGAGCCTCAACGGTTGTTAAAAGAGCGACATCTAGGCAGATTTGCCTCACCGTTCATAGCATACAGATCAACAGGGGGTATTACACCCACGCCAACAATGGAGAATAAGTATAAATGTTATGAGTAAGAAGCTTATGTCTATGTGTATATATGTGTAAATACAAATCTGATTATGTAGTGTGATGTTCTTTTCAAAATAAACAGTGTTAAAGGCAGAGGTGTTTGTTTTCTTCCCTTGTCGATAGTTAAGCCCATAGCCGGCAACTTTCTTAAAACATGGATTACTGTCCACTTCGGAAGTACATTCTGGTGGAGTCTGTGTAAGATTAATACCTTAACAGACTTCACAAACAAGAAGCATCTGTAGAATTACCCTAGAGACATACTCCATATCTAAGTCGAGAGTCGACTTGAGCAATATCAAGTTGTAGAGATTGCAGCACCTCCCGTAAATTAATGAAAATATATGTTAGGGAATTCATTTTTCCTACAAGTTTACTGCAGTGCTACTTACAATTAAGAAATTCCTCAATATGAATCCCAAGAAAACGAACGCTTTTGCGTGTACTATCAATACTGATAAAACGCTAAAATCATCTAGAATATTCTGCCTGTTATGAAACCTAATGAGGTCTGTTTTATTAGTGTAAAAAAACAAATTTAAACTATTAAAATAGTTAGACATTTTTTGTAAAAGAGCTTTTAACTTTTAACGCATCACTGTTATTTGATGAAACTATCACAGAAACGTCGTCAGCGTATGCAACATAATAATTATTACCTATTAAATGGTCTACACCACAAAGCACGTATCTTCTAGAGACCCCACGCCAATGTTAAACTTTTAAACCAAATTGGCGCCACCTTGTGTTTGGAGCTGGAACTAAAATGACAATTGACAGATGGCGGTAAATTCAAATTGTAATTTTTAGGAGTAGGTAGTAGTTTTAAATTAAATTTTAAATGATTTCCACATAAATTATTTTATAAAATAAAGAATGGAACTAGTAAGTTCGAAACTTTTATTTTACAAAATAATTTAGGTCGATTATACCAAATTTGAGGAATTAATTTGTTATAAGCAGGGGTCTGATGTGAAGAGTTGGTTCTGCATATTATTATTAAATAAAATAGAACATTCTTAAAATATGTTTATTAATAACTTAAATAATATTATTAGATAAAAATAAATACAAATAATAATACATATTTAACGAATACTTACTTGCAGCAAATAGGTATATAATCTCAAATCTTTAAAATACCTATCAATAATTTAAATGTGAAGTAGAGACTAGGATATTACATTTTATTAACACTAAAATAATATATTTTATAAATGTCTTTTAAACCGAGGACAAATGTAATATAGGTATTGTATTAAAAGGTGAATCCTTTTAACTATTCATTCAATGATAAATAGGTATTTTCCTTCCAAATACAGATGGTGGTATTACTCCACTGCTTTGTGTATTACTCTCTTATGTGAAAAATGATTTCGGAATCTAGTCCAGTGATAAATTGATTATCAATTAGTTGTTATACCCGTTTCTTTTTATGATGCAGATGCATGGTGAATCAATGAAGTTTTTCTCGAAGTTTTCAACGTAGCACCCACAGGTAGCACCAAAATTATTGCAAAACACAGTAGGTTATAACTAAGACGAAACTATAAACAGAAACCAAAAGCCAAAGCCAACAAAAAATCACTAAAATCAGACGGAAAAATGAGATTAACCAAAAACATAAATAAATACACGTCACATCTTTGGAGTCTTTGGTTAAGTTTTTCTCCCATAAAGCTTAAAAATGGAGTAAGAAATCAGAATTTTACCAGTAGCCCCATCTAGAGTTTGGAGCAAATAGCATAAAAAATGTCAATTGTCGGTTTTGACCTTGGTCATTCACGTGGAACCTCTATGTGCTTTGTGGTCTACACTGTTGACATATAAAATAAAAAATATTGGCCCCAATATTGACCCTCGTGGAACTCCCATCAATATTAAGGAGGGCAAAATTACAATAGCTGCAATTTATTGCCCACCAAGATACAACCAGAAAAACAAAAATATCTCAATGTACCGAAAAAACTAGATAACAAATTTATAATCGGTGGAGACTAAAACTCCAAAAACATCAACTGGGGTTCAAGATTAACCACACTCAAAGGAAATGAATTGCATCTAGCTGCATCGGAACTTGGTTGTTCATACCAATGTTCTGAAAAATCCACCTATTGGTCCACCGACCCAAATAAGATTCCACACCTTTTGGATTTCTTTATTCTGAGGAAAATTTCACCAAACTATACACAATCAGAAGAAAACTTTGATATGGATTCAGACCATTCCTTAGTAATCCTTACTCTAAGTGGTAATATTATTCAAAAAGAAGCAAAAACTGACCCTAGCAAATCGGAAAACTAATTGGGAAGGTTTTTAAGAGGACTTACAAATACTATTCAACTGACCATAACACTAAATAAGAAAAATCAACTGCATAAAGGACTGGAAAGGTTTATAGTTGAAATCCATCAAGCTGCATGGAGGAACACATCAAAAATAAGAAGATTAACAGCTGGAAAAAAACTACTCTGTCGAGATAAGATAACTGGTAGTAGAAAAAAGAAAACTAAGAAAAAAATGGCAGGATGACAAGATCATAAGAAGATAAAAATATATTAAATGGGGCTACCCAAAGACTGAGAAGAGAAATCCTAAATCACAAAGAAGAATCCTTTAACAGATACCTAGTAGGGCTAATAGATGGTTAAGAAACTGATTATTCGCTCTGGAAGGCAACTAAAAAGATGAAAAATTCGTGTAAACACTGTCCTCCTACCAAAATAGCATATCACATATAGGCAAGAGACATTCAACAGAAAGCTAATATTTTCGCTGACCACCTACAAAAACCGTTCCAATTAGATGAAAATCAAGATACTCCTAATGAGACTATCCATAATATGGATTAATTTGAAATTAGGCTAGTTACTCCCAATGAAGTTACGAAAAAAATTCAGACAAACATCAACTCACAGAAAGCCCTAGGATATGACCTTATTACTGGAGAAATATGGTTGGCGGAATTTTGTTCGAAAACTTTTGTTCGAAGCGCATTTGTTCGAAAACCTTTAGTTTAAAAATACGTTTGTTCGAATGATAGGTTTGTTCGAAAAACATATGTTCGAAAATTCTTTTTGTCGAAAACGTTATGTTCGAAGATACTTTTAATCGAAAAATATTATTTTAAACAATAAATGTTCGATATTTTTGTTAAATCTTAATGTAAAATATATTAAAGAAAATTTAAAAAATAACTAATTTATCTGACTTGAAAAACTAAACTGACTGACCTAACCGGTGGAGATTCGCAAAAAATACATAAAATAAAAAAAGTAATAAAATAAGTATTTTTATTGTCGACCAATTAAATTTAAATTTGATAGTATTTTTATTTCAAATGCAATAAATAAATGAATTCTAACCATTCAATATTGTATATTATTTAAATAAGGTAGGCTACGCTCCTTAGGTATTGTTGCAATTCCTCGTTTCCTATACTTAAGTTTTATTTCGGCCTGAGGTGAAATGATTAGATTTTGGACAAAATCGGAACATCTGGGGGGTACTTTATAGAAAGAAAATCCAAATTGTCAGTGTACAACAAACTGCTGATTTATAAACAAATTCCAAAACCAATCTGAATTTATGGCATACAACTATGGAAATGTTCCAGCAAAAGTAATATCAACGTGATATAAGTTTTCCAAAATAAAGTCCTAAGATGCATCGTTGATACACCTTGGTTTTATCCTTAGATTATACAAACCTTAGATGGAACATAAGACATTGCGCATAATCCCATTTCAAAATGATTCACACCCACCAATCACAGTTGAGAACATCACATGTCAGACCGTTGTCCATCCAAATTTAATGTGTCAACGAGAATTAATTTGGTATTTTAGTGACTTAAATTTTGGAAATTAACGTTGAAAATGCCAAGATGTGTTGTAAAAAGCTTTATTTATAATAAACCTGCGAAATGTGACGAAGATAAAAGAAACTTTAATTTAATTTTTAAAGATTCTGTCGACGTCCATATTTGTTGATTTGAAAATAAACAGAATCGGACTTGGTCATTGGTACATGTTATAAGTAGCAAATAAAGGTTATTATTATAAACTGTTTACTATTTCTTGTTTCATAGGGAATCTTTTTTTAGGAAGTGAAAAGAGAAACATACAATCAAATACAAAAATATCAATTTCAATGCCAATTTATTCGTTTCAAACTTCACAACTGGTTTCAATAGTTTTCTCAAAACTATTTATTTAGTAATTCTCTATAATAGTGTAACGGTTTGGCTCTACGGACGAGACAGTGTCAGGGTTTGCCACAACAGTACGAGACAACGAACCGTCAAGGTGACAGGAAACCCAACCTACAATCGGGCAGGCTGACAGAAACTGGGAGAAAGTGTGAAGAATGATCGAGAACGGTCATGGAAGCCGTTACCATAGATTATTGATGATATGACACTGTCAAATTTGGGTGGAAGATAGAAAGCCGGTCAGCGCGTGGCGGATCAACGTTTCAATAAAGGACTTCTATACAAGGGAAGTGCAACCAACTTGACGAAATAAAATTGACACTAATGACATAAGAAATCGGGTCACATAAAGAGGCTGTTTTTTTGTTCAATTTTTGGTTTCTCTCATATACTTTTATGACATTTACATACCATGTTGTACCCGTAACGTAAAAAAGACTTTTTATTTTAGGGTATTTTACATGTAAAGGTTGAATACATTTGTCAATATCAGCTGTCGATAATATCAAAACATAAGCGTAGCATTGCGACTTATTTTTTTATTGTTAATAGTCTATTTGTGTTTCTCCCGGTTTCTTTAAACATTTTTTTCATTTGGTGTTATATACTTATGTCAAATTCAAAAATGCTGCTACTACAAATACAAGTTCCATACATTATACAACCATATACAAAAATAGCTACCTTATGCCCATCTATGGTTACGCCTGTGTTCTATCATCAATATAATTGACAGCTGACACTGACAAATTTTTTCAACCTTTAAATATAAAATACCCTAAACAAAAAAGTCTTTTTTACCTTACGGGTACACCATGGTATGTAAATGGCATAAAAACAGATATGAAAAACCAAAAAATAAACTAAAAAACAGCCTTCTATGTGACCCGATTTCTTATGTCATTAGTGTCAATTTTATTTTGTTAAGTTGGTTGCACTTCCCTTGTATAGAAGTCCTCTATTGTAATTAGTAATAATTGTAAATAGTTTACGCGTTCGGATAGTTATTTTGTATTTTAATTAAATAAATAGTTTCAACCCACACTCGTGTTACAATAGTGTTACTCTAAGTGTAAAGCCAAAGTTTCCGCGAAGAAAATAATCACAATAAAAAAAACAGTACTATCGCCACAAAATGGAGGGACCTGGCTTGAGGACCGTTTTTTGGGAAGTAATTTTTTTAAGTCACTAACAGGAAGGAGGATATGATTTTGCTTTAGGACTTTTTTTTATTTAATTTTTTATGGGTGAAATAGATTTGGGATAATTTTTGCAAAGAATCTTTGGAATAAATCAAAAATAAATGATGCTCTTGTGCATTTTCAGCCGATTAAATTATTCGTAGATGCATCAAATGTGGGAATAAGGGCCATGATATGTCATGTTTTTGAAAAAAAAAAAAAAAATATTGAGAAATTACAGTTTCTGCTTCGCGTACCTTATCAAAGTCGGAACAAAAATATTCCCAAATTGAAAGAGAGATCCTTGCAATAATTTTTGGCTTAAATAAATTTAATGAATATTTATATGGACATTTGCATAAAGTAGAACATTATGCAACTGATTACGAAAAGTTGATTATGTCACCAGTTACGAAATGAAAATAAATAAAACTGCCTCTTTTTTGGTTTCTAAGTTGAAAAATCGTAAAATCGAGAAATTGAGATACCGAGAAATCGAAAAATCGAGAAATCGAAAAATCTAAAAATAAAAATTGAAAAATCCAAAAATCCAAAAAACGAAAAATCGAAAAAACCAAATATCGAAAAAGAGGCAATGAATAGTGACATTTCACATTTGAAAATATGACATTACGTTTAAAAACAAAAAAAGAGAAGCTGTAAATTGCGTTTAATTTTTAAATAACACCGTTATTGAAAACTGCCCAGAAATGTTGGGGGTAAAATTTTGACGTACTTCTTTAAGGATAATGGGTAAAAATGTTTTTTTTTCAAATTTCTCGCGGGTAATGTCAAAAATTAGATCGGCAACACTGCACATGTCCCTTATTTTTATTATTACTATTGAAAAAAAAAAAAAAAACGTCGTAGGGTAATCAAATACAACAATTTTCTAAAATATTTGATTGGAAGTACCTACACAAGAATGATGGTGAATCATTTTTCAACACAATTTTATAAATAATCAAGTCAAAATTAGAAAAAAATCTTGTATATAAACACGTTATGAAATGCCGTTTTGTGTAAGTCGTTCATGTTGCGGGAACTCGCTCCGCTCGTTTTGCAAATATTTACTCGTTACACAAAATAAGGCATTTCGTAACTGGTTACATAAATAACTATTAATTGACTTTCTAATATTTTAATTCATTGGACGGTATTTTCCGTAAATAATTAAATCATAAATAATTACCAGGATATAAGTACCAAAACATTTTTTTTTCTTATAACAGTAGGCCTATGTCAAATAAACTTAAAATATTATAACGAACGAAAAGGTAACCCATTTCTAATAAAATTTAGGTATTTATTTTATTTTGGTGTGATCGTAGAAAAAATCTTGTGTGTAATTCGAGCAAAAAGTACTTATAAACTTTTACTTAGGGTCGATTTCACCGTTTTATTAAACGAAGTTTAAAATACTAAACGAAGATTAAAATGACATTTTTATATTAACAAAAACGAAGTTTAAATTACTAAATGGAGTTTAAAATGACATTTTTATATTAACAATGTCATTTTAATAATAATAATAATTTAAACTTCGTTTGACACAACGGTGGAATCGGCCCTTAGCTAGTTATATATTGATAAAGTGTTATTGCCCTCATCATACATGAATCGTGCTAACAAATAAAGTCAAACAAACGTCTCATAATTTTTCATCTTTTAATTACCCACCAAAATTAGGTACTACAATACAAATATTTAAGTCCGGCCCAGAACACCTCCCTACTCCTTCCACCCAGTTTTTCGGTTTTGGCAAAATTCGCGCAGCGAGAAATGCTTCCTGTGTTACCTCTACCCTTTCTAACCTCTTTGGTTTTATCAAAACGATTATCTTCATAGAGATCTGAAGATGCCAACAATTAAAGAAGAAATAAAGAGGTTTGCTGCGAAACGTGAGGGTCGACTTCACTCCTACATCAACATAGAAGCGCTGCAATTACTGGACAAGTTTACACTCAACAGAAGGCTCAAAAGGACGAAGCCATTTGAGTTAGTGCAGTAAACGTTAATGTTAGGTAAAACAGTGTAATAGATCGTCACGCCAACTTGTGATATGCTTTCCCATAGAAACAATTAAGACAGTCCAATGAGGACTTTTTAGATAAGTAATTAGTTTATAAGATTTTTAGATTAAAATTATAGGTAACAAAAAAAAATCTTGATCGAAACTTTCATTTATATTAATTTTCAACGAAAGTACTGAAAAATTAGAATTTTACACTTCTCGTCAAATTTTTCTATTACGGTCCATTTTAGAAAATTCATGTATAAAACAATGCGCTGGTTCAGTGTGATGTCATTTTGGTTCCACTGACATTTAATTCTAACCAAACTTTTAACAAAACCATCAATAAATTTGACATATACGTTTTCACTGTTTTTAGTTTATTTCTAAATATTATTTACAGGTCATAAAAAATAATTTAAAGGTATGTAAATTGGTAAGTAAACGATTGTATATTTAATGCATGTTATCTACTTACTTTAGGAATATATTTAAAAAAGTGATAAAACGATATAATTTAGGTAAACAAAACGAACAAAACGCACTCAAAAAATCTACTGTCACTTTAATTGTCAGTGGAACCATAATTACATCATCACTGAACTAGCGTATTATAGGGAATTATATCGGAAACACATTTTATTTGAATAATTCTCTACTCCAAGCGCAAATAACAGATATATTTATTTTAAGTATATAAACGACCTTTTATAAAGTACAACCCCAGATGTTCTGACTTTGCTTAAAATCTAATCAGCTTACCGCAGAAAGTATTAAAACCTAAGTTCAAAATGTAGTGTTTTTTTCTTTATCCGTTTTTGAGTTATATTTAAAATTTGAACTTTTCCTCAAATATCTCGAATACGATTTATTTTAAAGAAATCGTGTATGCAACAAAAATTATTTATTTATTTATTTATTTATTTATTTATTTATTTATTTATTTACGGGCAAAGCCCAATTCAGTTTACATACAATAAAATACAATATAAAATAAAAAATACAATAAAATAGAATAGTGATATCATAAAAATTAAGTAAAATATAGAATAAAATGGTTAGATAAAACAGTGGACATTAATGTACAGAACAGCAAATAAATTATAATGTGTTAAATGAAATTTATGGAATTGCTTGAGACGTTAAAATATTCAATGTAAGTAAGTGGTTCTTAAATCCTTGAACAGAACCGTTAAAAAGTCGAATATCATGAAGAGAGTTAGCTAGTCTAAGTGTTCTAGGAATAAAAGTATTAAACGCATAATTGTAACGGTGAAAAGGTACATGGAATGTTTGAATTTGTCTAGTAGTACGTGACGGCACAAAAAGATTAATTCTGGAAAGGAGGTCGGGGCAATTACACCTGCCATTGATAATATTGGACAGTATGGTAAGATCTTTTCGTTTCCTACGAACTTCCAGAGAAGGTATGTTTAAATATTGTTGCATAATTGTAATAAATGTTAAACTTGAATGCTATGTATCTAAGAAAATTATTTTGAACTCCATCCAGTTTACTTTTATGAATTAAGTAGTGTGGGAACCAGACTGAGGAGCAATAATCAAGTTGTGTCCTAACTAAAGAGAAGTATAGCATTTTAATTGTGTTTATATTAGTGAAGTCTTGAGTTGTCCTCTTTACAAAGCCAAGCATTTTCATTGATTTTTGAACTGTAGCAGAGATATGACCATTAAAGCTCATGGAAGAGTCAAAGGTGATCCCTAGATCCTTGATTTGATCGACAGGGTCCAAAACATGTTGAAATAAACTATAATTATGAGTTATTAAATTATGGCTGCGACAAAATCGGATAATGTGGCATTTGTTAGTATTTAGATCCATGCCATTACTAGAGCACCAACTTTCTAGTTTATTTAAATCCAACTGCAAAATCTGAGTGTCGGAATAGTCATGAATGATCTTGAAGCATTTCAAGTCATCTGCAAACAATAGGGCTTTAGTGTTAGGAAAGCAAGTTATGATGTCATTAATAAACAGGTTGAATAGTAGCGGTCCTAAGTGAGACCCTTGAGGAACACCCGAAGTAACTGGGAAAATTTGGGAATAATGATGATTTACTCGAACCTGTTGAGTCCTATTTGTTAGATAACTACCGAGCCATTGTAAGACAATCCCATCAATACCATATAAAGTTAGCTTATGAACGAGAAGATCATGGTTCACCTTGTCAAAGGCCTTGGAAAAGTCTGTATATACAGAATCTACCTGTAGACCCTTCTCTAAAGCTTCAGACAGAAAGTTAGCATATGTTAATAAGCTTAGTTCAGCAGATTTGCCTGGCGAAAAACCAAATTGTTGGGAATTTAAGATATTGGAGCAGTCGTGAGTTAGAAAATCAGTTATTATACTTTCAAAGATTTTTGGGATTGTGCTTAGGATGGAAATGGGGCGATAATTTATTACATTAGATTTGTTACCCGATTTGTAAATGGAAGTAACATAAGAGAGTTTCCAAAAGTCAGGAAATTCACCTGTGCTCAGTGATTTGTTAAAGATATGAAAAAGTGGCCTAGATAATGCAAAATTAAATGTTTTGAGAAAAATGGGTGGAATTCCATCGGGACCTGACCCTTTATTAGTGTCAGGTGTTGACAGCTTAACATAGATCTTGGAAATTTGGATAAAATAAGAAGATACACATGTTGCAGATTGGATTTCACTTCCATTTAAATTTAGCGTTTGGTTCGTGTATACAGAAGAAAAGTGACTAGCAAATAGATTGGCAATGTCATTACCGCAGGAAGCCACTGTATCGTTTAATGTCATCGAGTCAGGTAAAGAATTATTTTCTCTCTTATTTTTTACAAATTTCCAGAACGCTTTAACATTTTTTACAACTGAATTCTCAGTACGGCTTACATAACTAGCATAACACTCTTTTGATAACATTTTGCATTGAGCTCTGAGTTGACTGAAATAATTGTAATGTTCAGGAGACTTAGTACATTTATAAGTTTTATGGGCTAACTTTTTATCGCGTAACAACTGTCTAAGCTGCGGAGAATACCAACAAGGGAATGAACTTTTACCGATTTTTTTCACTGGAACAAATTGTTCTATCACTGAAAACATTACATCGTAGAATATGCACACCATATCGGAAAGTTCTTTACCATGAAGAAGGCCATCCCACTCAATTGCGTCCAGACACTGGCGTATAGCTGAGAAATCTGCATTACGAAAATCATAGTAGTATTCTGTTCCAGAGGGTATGTTTTTATCAACATAAAGCTGCATAGAGAATATAGAGAATGATACCGCAAATATATTTTATTTTAAGAATTTTCTTCTCCAATTGTAAATAACGGATATATTTCATAAAGTATAAAAACGACTTTCCATAAAGTACCACCCCAGATGTTCCGACTATGCCCAAAATCTAGTCAGCTTACTGCAGAAAGGATTGAAGCTTAAGTTCAAAATTTGATGTTTTTCTCTTTATCCGTTTTTGAGTTATCTTCAAAATTCAAAATTTGCACTTTTCCTCAAATATCTCGAATACGATTCATTTTAGAACAATTATGTATCAGACAGAAGTGATAAAAAATGATATCACAAGCAATTTTTATTAAAATGATTTTCTTAAAAATTTGAATTTTGCACTCCTTGTCAAACTTTTAGGAACATCATGTGGTTTGCGAAATTTGTAGCACACAACTTTTATTTGAAGAATTTTTTTTTATAACAGAAATATTCATTAAAGTAAAAACAACGATACCCTATTAAGTATCCCTCAGATCTTTTGAGTATGCCCAACTCATCGTAGGTTGGATTAAAGCTTAATTTTAAAATTTGGTGTTTTTCTTTATCTGTTTTTGAGTTATCATCAAAATTCGAAATTTGCACTTTTTCTCAAATATTGTTTATTTTTAAGGAAAATCATGTAAGGAGCAAAAATAATAGAGAACAGTTATTTAAACAATTTTCTTAAAATTTTGAATTCTGCTCTTTTCGTTAAATTTCTCGAATACCAATTTGCCATTTATTAAAAAGATTAAAAAGTCAATATTTGGTTACTTACTTGGAACCAATCGATTGTACAACAATTCACTAATGCGGGGAATTTTCTCACTCTATTCCTGAAACTCTCTCCTATAGGAGACATAGTCAAAATCAAGTGCAATTGTTCTCTTACAATCTGTACAAAGAAATTGTACAAGGCAGGAGGACTACCGTCGGTTTGTAAAGATTTATCTCTTTGCCTATCGAGCTGCCGCATTTTTTCACAGAGCTCCATTTTTTCTTCAGTAGAAAATATATTAGGAACCTCTCCGGAGTTCATTAAATTGCTCAGATCTTCTAAAAATGCTTCTTCCTTTATTTGAGTGTCGGAAAACATAAAAACACCTAAAAAAATGTTTAAAAATAGATTAAAAAATATAAAATAAATATAAAATATTTTGACTTTTAAGATTTTTACAAAAAAAAAAATATTGGACTAACTGGAGTATGATTCCTGGGACAGAATGACCTTGGTGGTACCGAATCATAACACGGATCTATTTAAAATATGTTTTTCGTATGTTGCATGTAAAGAGTACAATAAACTTACAAATGAAATTAAATCATATAACTTGCTTAATTTCAAGAAACGTCTAAAAGAATCTTTGTACAATAAGCAATGGTCCTAAAAGAATATATTGTATAATGCAGCGAATTTGCTATTATATTATATTAATATATATTAATATATTTTAATGTTATTTAAAGGTTAAGTTGTAAATCAGCACAAGCTGAACTTCATCTACTTTATATATGTATATATAGACACTTATACTGAAACTTATTATTATTATAATTATAGTGATAAACTACATAATAATCTTACTGGGCAATTCTGAACTGCTACTCTTCCTCAAAATTGTCTTTATATCTTCGCGCCACTCAACGACGCCGTAGGTTCTGGTTATTTCGACTTGGTATAATTCATATTCGGAAATATGAGCAGAGAGTCTTGTGACAGATTGACGGCCGGATCCACCAACGCCAACACATAGTCCGTGACTTCTTGGTTGTTTTAAAATCCTGCAAATTTTCGACAGATGCTCAACGGCAAACCTAAAATTAAGAAATTGTCTCAAATTTTAGATATAAATGTGTTAGCCCTTTTCTTCTCATTAACCCCTTGGTTAAAGACAGGGAGGGTTAACAGTGTAGGTTCTTTACTTTTACTTAAATTACCCGGCTAATTGATAGGTTACAATCAAATAAACAAATTCGTACTGAGAAGAGTTCTTTCAGAAATATATTTTAATTAAACAAAGTATCTGTAGTATTCTGTAGTTATGTTGGACAATGCGCTAGTTCTTCAGTGATGATGTAATTATGGTTTCACTGACAATTAAACTGCCAGTAGATTTTTTGAGTACGTTTTGTTCGTTTTGTTTACCTAAATTATATCGCTTCTTCAATTTTATAAATATATTCCTAAAGTAAGTATACAGGGTGTACCAATAAAAACTCCCAGGCCGGATATTTTGGTAAGTAATAGAGATATTTTAATTCTGTAAAAGCCAGTTCATAGAACGCTAAGAGTGCTTCAGTTTTAGATATAAATTGATTTTAAATAGGTCAATATGTAGATGGCGCTGCGCTCAATAATTTTTTTTCGATGGGAGGACCTTTCTTATGTAGCGCATCTTGTAAAAAATGCATTTTTAAGCAAATTTTGTTCTATGAACTAATTCGATAAATCTAGCCATTTTTGATATACAGAGTGGGTCACTCAAAACAGTTTCATCCTGTTTTTCGGCATTAATCATTGGATTTTTAGAAAATGCTAAAACATATCGATTTTAATTCCAAATTATACACATTTTTACAATACAGACTTCTGTCACATGTCAACCCCCTCCCTTCCACTTCTCCAACCCCTTAATTTTAAATAAGGAATGTACCATGTACGGCACATCATTAAAAAGGTAATTTTATGGGGACGTCAGAAATATAACAGTTTATTGCGACAATTTTAATTTTAGCGCCCTCTATCAGGATAAAAAATCTGTAACGTATTATAAAGTGTAACACTTCATTTGAAAGCTAACTTAATTACTAATTTAATGCACCACATAACACTAATATAAATATAAAAGCAATAATGTTTAAAATAATGCATGAATAATTTTCAAACTATTGCAAGTGCAATATGGATATTTATATTATTATTATGTTATTAATGTTATGTGGTACATTGAATTAGTAATTAAATTTGCTTTCAAATAAGATGTCACACTTTAAAATTCGTAGTTTTTTATCCCGATAGAGGGCGGTACAATTAAAAGTATCACAACGAACAGTCATATTTCCAAATTCCCCATAAAATTACCTTTTTAATGATGTACTACACATTGTAATATCACACTCTATAATACGTTGTAGTTTTTTATCCCGCTAGAGGGCGATAAAATTTAAGTAACGTAATGTACAGAAATATTTCTGAATCCCCCCCTAAATAACCTTTTTAATGATGTGCCATATATGGTACATTACCTATTTAAAATTAAGGTGTGGAGAAGTACAAGGAAAGGGGTTGACACATGACAGATGTCTGTATTGTAAAAATGTTTTTAATTTGAAATAAAAATCGACCTGTTTTAGTATTTTTTTAAAATCCAATGATTAATGCTGAAAAACAGGATGAAACTATTTTAAGTGACCCACTCTGTATATCAAAAATGGCGAAATATATCGAATTAGTTCATAAAACAAAATCTGCTTAAAAATGCATTTTTTACAAGATGCGCTACACAAGAAAGATCCTCCCATCGAAAAACAATTATTGAGCGCAGCGCCATCTACATATTGACCTATTTAAAATCAATTTATATCTAAAACTGAAGCTCTCTTAGTGCTCTGTGAACTGGCTTTTACAGAATTAAAATATCTCTGTTACCAAAATATCCGGCCTGGGAGTTTTTATTGGTACACCCTGTATATAATCACCAAAATGGGGATCCCGCAAGGAAGATAGGAAAGGAAGGATACTTACAGAATAGCTTTCCAGAAATGATCTTGTTGTGCAAAATAGAGAAAACAAACCCACTTCAGCTCAGAAAAATGCAAAGACGAAATCCAAAAATGGAATGTAATAGATGATGAGTCTGCAAGCCTGCACCAATTTATATACTTTGAGATCACACGAAAAAATAGCACCACGAACTATACTTCACAAAGACGTAGGTGGAAACTAAACAAGCTGAAAGCAGATATGTTCAAACAATCTCTCAGAATAAACTTGGAAACGACACACAACCCAAATCCAGAGGAAATAGAAAAAGCTCTAGAAGGAGCATGTGACACTTCTATGCCTAGAATAAAGGAAACGGTCAGAAAACAAAAAAATACTGGTGGACGGAAGAGATATCAATGCAAAGAACCGAATTTAACAGACTTAGAAGATCAAAACGAGAGGAAATCAGCACAATGAGCCAGATATACGCAACATTGAAGTAAACCTGAAGCAAGCAAGGAGAAACCTAAGTACGATGATCGCTAAAAGCAAACGAACAGCTTGGAAAAATGTATGTGAAATGGTGGAAGAAGACACATGGGGAATAGCCTATCAGATAGTGATGGGACAGCTCAAACTAAGAGTACTCGATATCCCAGAAGATTTTAGAAAAGAAATTATTGATACTCTGTTCCCGAAGCAAGGTAAAAAAGAATGGGCGCCCGAGCAAGGCGAAGATGAGACTATCCCAGAAGTTACTATGGAAGAGCTTAAGCTAGGAAACAAGAAAGCTCCCGGACCGGATGGAATTCCCCCAGAAATCATAAAAATGGACACAGCAGAATTCCCTAAAAACTTCCGCCAAATGATAGATGGTATTATTAAAAGAAAAATATTTCCACTGAAATGGAAGACTGGACGGTTAGTGCTGATCAAGAAACCCGGAAAAGACGAAGAAGATCCTAGTTCGTACAGAACACTTTGCCTCTTGTACGTAATGGGAAAGGTAGTCGAACACATCATATCAGCAAGAATAGTCAAAGAACTTGAAAAGAACGAAAATCTATCTCAGCGACAATATGGCTTCAGAAAAGGGAAGTCTACAGTTGACGCGATCAGTGAAGTAGTACAGATAGCGGAAAGAGAACGAAACAAGAACCAAAGGTCTAGAGGCTACTGCGCCTTGGTCACTCTGGATATAAAAAACGGCTATATCAAGCTAGCGGGCACTCTGTGGCGGCACCATACAAGACCTGGTGGGTTTTTTTGTAGCTTTTTTGTTACGCTATTTGCGAATTTGTAGCTTAGCCCAGGTCCGAAAAAACAGCGGATCCGCTAGCTTGAATTTCCATAGTAGCGGCACAGATTCAGACCTAGCTGGTTTTTCGTAACTTATTTGTAGCTTTTTTGTTACACCAGTCTCCCTTTTGTAGCTTGTACTGAACCTGACAAAATTGAGACTATATCTAAATTTCTCAAAAATATATTGGATGGAAGATGGCCATAATTCGTGAAATGCAATACTGGTGCCATCTAGCAACAGATAGTCACACTATCGAGTTGCACATATCACTTGTAGTGGCCGAAACTTGATTTTAAATTAACGCACTTTTCTCTCTCGCTCATGGAGAAACGATTATTACTCACGTTCAGGCCCCGCGACGAAATCGAGACAGGCGTAACAAAAAAGCTACAAAAAAGTTACAAAAAATGAGCCGGGTCCGGGCTGGTGCCGCTACAAATATCGGCTAGGCTAGGGGATCCGCCCTTTTCTCAGGTTCAGTACAAGCTACAAAAAGGAGACTAGCGTAACAAAAAAAGCTGCAAAAAAGTTACGAAAAACCAGCTGGGTCTGAATCTGTGCCGCTACTATGAAATTTATGGAAATTCAAGCTAGCGGATCCGCTATTTTTTCGGACCTGGGCTAAGCTACAAATTTGCAAATAGTGTAACAAAAAAGCTACAAAAAAACCGCCAGGTCTTGAATGGTGCCGCCACAGAGTGCCAGCTAGCTTGATATAGCTATAAAAAACGCGTTAAATACAGCGAACTGGAACAGGATAATGGATGAACTGAGAAGACGAAAAATGCCCAAATACATTAGATCACTAATAGCAAGTTATTTCACTGATCGCAAAATATTAGATACCGACGGTAAACTATACTATATAGCAGGAGGCGTTCCCCAGGGCTCAGTCTTGGGGCCTCTACTCTGGAACATATTATACGACGGAGTGTTAAACATTGAGCTTCCAG
Source organism: Psylliodes chrysocephalus (assembly GCA_927349885.1). NCBI lineage: Eukaryota > Metazoa > Arthropoda > Insecta > Coleoptera > Chrysomelidae > Psylliodes > Psylliodes chrysocephalus. The sequence continues at coordinate 31,774,883 of OV651825.1, forward strand.
ACAACGTAAAGACCGCGGATGACCTAGCAATAATAGCTACAGACAGGACAGAAGAAGAACTAATGATGACAATTAATTACACACTAGAGAGAGTCAGTAACTGGATTATTAGACATGATCTTAGGCTAGCACCCGAAAAAACAGAAGCGGTACGGTGTTGGTAAATATAATCGACAGACAACGTTCTACTACAGAAACTTTCGTTAATTTGATATATTTGGATATAGGAACATGAACCCTTAAATGGCTTAGTTACGATACAGGGTGTTAAAGTTTTAAATCAATATTCAAAATTTGTCATAAAACAAAAACGTTTTTAAATATTTTCAATCTTGTCAAATACACGAACTATTAAAAATTTGACAAGTTCTCACGTTTTTCCATAGTGAGTGAAAACATAAAATAACGGTATATATTCGTCTTTAGATTGTACATTTACCTGAAGAGTACTAGGTTCATTGGTTTCTTCGACATATTGTTAAATTCGGCAAGATAACCTTCAACTATTTTTGTTAATGCATCTATATTATGTACTTCTATATAATTTCTAGTATCTGCTTTCGGGTTCGCAAAATCGCAATAAATTAAATTTCGTAATTCTGGTTCTCCAATCTAAAATAAAATTGTTTAGTAAAGAGGGTGAGAGTGAAGGCAACTCTTAATTTTATCAAATATTTAAAAAGGAAATTGATAGTTAAGGGCACAGTTTATTCAATAACAGCTTTTTATATTGGCCATAAATACAAATTCTGCGCATAGCTTGCCGCGCATTTGGCTTGATAGTCTGAAATTTTATTTGTTGCACTAGTGTTACAGTCGCACTGTATTCGAACTGTCATATTTCTCAAAAGTATATACCACACTCAAATATTTGAAGCTGCACTGAACATATCAAATGCGATTAGTGCAGAGCATTTACAGCTAATGCAAGAAATAAACATTACTTATGGTCGGGATGTCGGGTCGAGACCTTGAGTTTAAGGGTCTATTTATAATCTCTTATTATTAGTATTTGCATAAGTATTATGATTAAGGATTAAATGAAACCTTCACAATGTGATGGGGACATTTATACTCGATTTGTGACTATTATTATATGTTAAATCTTAAATTTCTTCTTTTCTATCAAATGAATCAATGATGTATACGGCCTTTATTTTTTATAACAGATAATGAAAATTAACAATACACGTATGATCATGTTGTCAGAAAACGAATAATATTTCGGTACAAATCATGTTTACCGAGTATAAAGTTGACAAATGAAATGTCAGCACGAGGAAGCAAAGACCTTTTTATGTCTGATTTGTCTCAAATTTCTGCTTCTTTTTATCTGTTATAAATTTGAGACGTAAATCCGTTAAAATTTCCTTAATTAAACCTATTTTTAAATAATAATATTTTTAAATAAAATTAACTAGTAAAAATAGTAATAAAAACACATTTAAAATTGAAATATCTTAAAAAATATTCTAAGAACACAATTGGCCTATTACACATTTCTTCAGTAACCAACATTTTGTTGACTGTAAAATTATATCTTACTAGCATTGCCCGCAGCTTTGCTCGCGACTTTTCTCGCATGTAGTCGTGTTATTAACATTAAAAATGCATGACTTCCTTTTTTATTAATTTTTATTCATTTTTATTTATTCTTAATTAATTTTTATTAATTTAATTTTTATTAATTTTTATTAATTTTTATTAATTTTTATTAATTTTTATTAATTTTTATTAATTTTTATTAATTTTTATTAATTTTTATTAATTTTTATTAATTTTTATTAATTTTTATTAATTTTTATTAATTTTTATTAATTTTTATTAATTTTTATTAATTTTTATTAATTTTTATTAATTTTTATTAATTTTTATTAATTTTTATTAATTTTTATTAATTTTTATTAATTTTTATTAATTTTTATTAATTTTTATTAATTTTTATTAATTTTTATTAATTTTTATTAATTTTTATTAATTTTTATTAATTTTTAATAATTTTTATTAATTTTTATTAATTAATTTTTATTAATTTTTATTAATTTTTAATAATTTTTATTAATTTTTATTAATTTTTATTAATTTTTATTAATTTTTATTAATTTTTATTAATTTTTATTAATTTTTATTAATTTTTATTAATATTTATTAATTTTTATTAATTTTTATTAATTTTTATTAATTTTTATTAATTTTTATTAATTTTTATTAATTTTTATTAATTTTTATTAATTTTTATTAATTTTTATTAATTTTTATTAATTTTTATTAATTTTTATTAATTTTTATTAATTTTTATTAATTTTTATTAATTTTTATTAATTTTTATTAATTTTTATTAATTTTTATTAATTTTTATTAATTTTTATTAATTTTTATTAATTTTTATTAATTTTTATTAATTTTTATTAATTTTTATTAATTTTTATTAATTTTTATTAATTTTTATTAATTTTTATTAATTTTTATTAATTTTTATTAATTTTTATTAATTTTTATTAATTTTTATTAATTTTTATTAATTTTTATTAATTTTTATTAATTTTTATTAATTTTTATTAATTTTTATTAATTTTTATTAATTTTTATTAATTTTTATTAATTTTTATTAATTTTTATTAATTTTTATTAATTTTTATTAATTTTTATTAATTTTTATTAATTTTTATTAATTTTTATTAATTTTTATTAATTTTTATTAATTTTTATTAATTTTTATTAATTTTTATTAATTTTTATTAATTTTTATTAATTTTTATTAATTTTTATTAATTTTTATTAATTTTTATTAATTTTTATTAATTTTTATTAATTTTTATTAATTTTTATTAATTTTTATTAATTTTTATTAATTTTTATTAATTTTTAATAATTTTTATTAATTAATTTTTATTAATTTTTATTAATTTTTAATAATTTTTATTAATTTTTATTAATTTTTATTAATTTTTATTAATTTTTATTAATTTTTATTAATTTTTATTAATTTTTATTAATATTTATTAATTTTTATTAATTTTTATTAATTTTTATTAATTTTTATTAATTTTTATTAATTTTTATTAATTTTTATTAATTTTTATTAATTTTTATTAATTTTTATTAATTTTTATTAATTTTTATTAATTTTTATTAATTTTTATTAATTTTTATTAATTTTTATTAATTTTTATTAATTTTTATTAATTTTTATTAATTTTTATTAATTTTTATTAATTTTTATTAATTTTTATTAATTTTTATTAATTTTTATTAATTTTTATTAATTTTTATTAATTTTTATTTATTTTTATTAATTTTTATTAATTTTTATTAATTTTTATTAATTTTTATTAATTTTTATTAATTAATTTTTATTAATTTTTATTAATTTTTATTAATTTTTATTAATTTTTATTAATTTTTATTAATTTTTATTAATTTTTATTAATTTTTATTAATTTTTTATTAATTTTTATTAATTTTTATTAATTTTTATTAATTTTTATTAATTTTTATTAATATTTATTAATTTTTATTAATTTTTAATAATTTTTGTTTATTTTTATTTATTTTTAATAATTTTTTATAATTATTTTTTTACATTTTAGTTTATTTTCATGATACTACCATATAAAAATCTAAAAACTACAGAGCACGTCCTTATTTATTTAGTCTACAATTATAATTTTCAAGCTCCAAGGTTCAAAAAATGTATACTTGTATACAAATTTTTACCCTCGTTTTCCCTCCTTAAAATGTGAAAATCCAAAAACCATGAAACAAATCATTTTTGATTTTTAATTAGTAGCTCTAAGTCAAATTTTTATGTTTCATACTTTAAATAACAAAAAAATATATACATACTATTAAACAAATTTTCACTCCCTATTTCCCCCCTTAAAATGTTAAAATACAAAAACCTTGAAACACTTCATAAATTAATTATGATAAGAACCTACAATTCAAATTTTCAAGTCCCTACTTTTAAAAAAAAATCGATATTTCCAAATAAACTTTTACCCCCTGTTTCCCCCCCTTCAAATGTGAAAATCTAAAAACCCTAAAACGCCTCATTATTAATTTGTATTCATTAGCTGCAATTTCAATTTTCATGTTTCTAACTTTAAAGAGAACCAAAAACAGATACTCCCAAATAATTTTTTACCCCCCATTTCTCCCCCTTAAAATGTGAAAATCCAAAAACCCTGAAACACGTCCTTAATAATTTGTATGCAGTAGCTGCAATTCCAATTGTTATGTTTCTAACTTTAAAAAGAACAAAAAAAATCGATAGTCCCATACAAACTTTCACCCCCTATTTTCCCCCCCTTCAAATGTAAAAATCCAAAACTCTGAAACAAGTCATTATTTATTTATGCTAAATAGCTGTAATTTAAATTTTCGTGCTTCTAACTTTAAAGAACAAAGAGTTTCATTAAAAGCTCCTTCCCCCCATTTCCTCCAATTTTCCCCCCTTTAAAGTTAAAATTTCCAAAAATCCTTTCTTAGCGAATGCTTACGTTATAAAATAAACCTATGTTCCAAATTTCAGCTTTCTAGGCTCAGTAGTTTTGGCTATAGGTTGATATAAGTCAGTCAGTCAGGACAAACAATTTTATATACAGGGTGTTATTGAAATACACGTACATATTAAAACAGGGTATTGCGCAGATCCCCACTGAATGTAAAAAAATATTATTTTCTAAAAATACCCCTTATTAAGGGAGTTATTAATTTTTGAAAATTAATTCTAAAACAAACGTACTTCACTGATATGTTGAGGATGACCTATATAAATTAGGTTTATTTACCTATTTTAAACATCAACAGTAATTAATATGCAAGTTTTTGTCAGATGATAAGAAAACTAGTCTTGTAAGAAATAACCATGTTGCCAAGATTTTCGAATTAATTTCTATTTCCGAAGACTGGTTTTTACTACCCTCGTTATCAAAAAACTAGAATATTTGATAAATGATTGTTTTTAAACTATACATTTTTGAAACTATAGATTATTAAAATTTTAGTTGATTTACGAATCTGGCTAACATGAGCGCGTCATTTCCAAGTTGGTAAAAAGTGTTGTTACGATTACTTTTAAATATTTTTTTACGATGCCACTATTTACGAATATTGAACTAACGGATATAGTGCTGGTTTATGGGGCAGCTGGAGAAAATTCTCGGCAAGCACAAATCCTGTATCGCGAACGGTTTCCAAATCGGAGAATTCCGGACTGTCGTACGTTTATTTCAACTGTTCAGCATCTAAGAGACCATGGAAAATTTGAGAGTGTCAATGCAGATCGAGGGAGAACAAGAACACAAAGAACATTGGCGGCCGAAGAAGAAATATTGGAAGCTGTTGAAAACCGGCCTCAATTAAGTTGTAGAAGACTAGGTCTTGAAATTGGAGTGTCCTCATTTGTTGTGTGGCGGACACTTAAAGAACAAGGTTTACATCCTTATCGCATCCAAAAAGTCCAGGCCTTATATCCAGGTGATGAAGAAAAGAGAGTGGAGTTTTGTGAATGGATGATTCAAAAATGTGTTGATATTCCTGATTTTCTAAAAATATTATTGTATACTGACGAGGCTTCATTCACTCGTGATGGCGTGTTCAATATGCACAATACGCATATTTGGAGTGATGAAAATCCTCACGCCATTAGGGAAACTGGGCATCAAAGAAAATTTTCAATAAATGTTTGGGCTGGCATAATAGATCAGTATTTAATCGGGCCTTATGTTCTCCCGAACAGATTAAATGGGCCAGGATATCTCCACTTTTTAGAAGATATTTTGCCAGTACTCCTAGAAGAGATACCGTTACAATTAAGGCAACGGATGTGGTACCTACTAGATGGCGCTCCTCCTCACTTTGATTTAAACGTACGGCAGTTTTTGAACATTAGATTTCCTCAAAAGTGGATAGGCAGAAATGGACCTACTAAGTGGCCTCCGAGATCTCCGGACTTAAATCCATGCGATTTCTTTTTGTGGGGTCACATGAAACAACTGGTTTATAATGAACCTATTAATAGTGTTGAACAATTAACCAATAAAGTTAATGCGGTAGCCGAGGAACTACGACAAAATCCAAGACTAATTTCTAATGTTCAAAGTTCTTTGGAAAGACGATTGCAAGTGTGTGTAAATAATAATGGACGGCATTTTAAACAATTACTGTAATAAACTTTATTTTGAATTAATTGGTTTTGCTACGGCAACAGTGCAATTTCTATGGGTAAGTTCAATTTCGATTTATTTTACTTCTTTAAATATGGAAACTAGTAGGTCGGAAAAGGGGACTCTTCCCCAATATTTAAATTTTAGAATTTGAAGTTAAAATTGGTGCCAATCGTTTTTGGTCATTACATACTATTCCCCATTTTAATATGTACGTGTATTTCAATAACACCCTGTATATAGAAAATTAGGAAAAAGATTGTTAAAAAAGAAGCACTAATACTAAATATAAAACGAGTATAAATACCCTTTTTTAATATTTTTTACAGTTTAATGCCTAATAATACTAATACTAATACAAATACTAATAGTAAGTGAGTATAAATAGACCCTTAGAAAAGTGTTGGTGTAGTGTAATGTTATAAATAACGTTTTAGTTTTATTTCCAGAATATTAACGACATTGAATAAGTAAACTCTCCTGGGAAAACATTCAGATACGCCACTGGTACGAGAACTATTTGTCAAGGCCACTTGTAGGAGGTTAAAATCAATAATTTGGGTCTTACGCGGATTGACGGCAGAACAAAGCAGATTAAAACTAAAGCATCAGATATGCTCAGAGATCTACAAAAAGGTAATAAAGCTTGACTACCAAAGAAATCTCTATACGGGTTACGGCAGTCAGGAAAAAGTTAGAATAAAAAGCTAAATAAAGACCTGATTTCGTTCGGGGTTGAACCTACCTCTGCTGATCCTTGCCTCTATCGAATATGTGAAAACCAGAACTAGATGCTTGTACTTATTTATGTTGATGATATTTTAATTGGTTCTAGAAATGAAGATATAATAAGGAATTTTAAACAGTTTTTTATCGACAAATTAGAAATCAAAGACATGGGAGACGTAGGTTAATGTCTGGGAATAGAATTCGTTCGTCATCAAAACGGTGTCACTTTACATCAAATAGTTTACATCAATGAACTTCTTGAACGTTTTCATATGAATTATGCAAATCCAGTATGCACTCCGATATATCAAAATGTAAAATTATGTAAACCTATCGAAGAACTCACTGAGAAAGAAAATTTCCATACAGAGAGCTAATTGGGGCATTAACTTACTGAGGTACCTAAAGGGTACCGTGGACTTAGGACTAAACTTCAAGTACAACCAAAAAAAATAAATGGGTACGTGGATGCTGACTGAGGGAACAATGCAGATGATAGGCGTTCCTTCACCAATTACATTTCTATGTTAAATGGTCGCCCGATATCCTGGGATAGCAAAAATAGCGTATAGTTGCTCTTTCCACCACAGAGGCAGAGTATATGGGACTCATTGAAGCTGCTAAAGAAGCGATATACCTGGAAAAGTTACTGTTTAAGTTAAAACTACAAGATTAAACTCAGTCAAATATAGTCGTTTACAATGACAATCTTAGTGCCATAAAACTCAACCTTCCGTGCCAGAAGTAAGCACATGAGATACCACTTCATAAGAGAAGCTATTTCGATAGAAATAGCTGAACCTTTTACATACACCTAGTGCCAGTATGCCGGTAGATATACTTACTAAGGAACTACCTAGAGATAAGCATGAATCATGTGTTAAAATGCTAGGACTCAAGAACTAAATAAATAGGCTTTATTTCCAGGGGAAGTGTTAATAAGGTACTTAGAGCTAGTACTTTTGCGTTTCGATGTATCAAGTTATTTATGAATTTATTTGTCAGTGTTATTTTAGATTATTAAATTGTCGGTTATACTTTGAAAATATGCCAATTTGGATCTTTCTCGTTTTGCCTTATTTTACCTGCTGTTCCTAAACATATTCAGCTCAACACATACTATCAAATTAGGACAGTAATTTGATTCGCACTACAGGCTGCTATTGAAATTTAAAATACATATAGATAGATAGATAAGTAACAAAACTGGGCGGCCATTATTAAATATTAAAATAATAAATCAGTATAATTTTGTATTTCCAACTCATATCATTTCGTTACACACATTTATAAAATAAAAAAACTAGTTTACCGGTGCTGATCCAGTCCTTAATCTTTTAAACATGTTATTCATTTCTTCATTCAGATTAGTTCTGCAAATTTCTTGTAGAGCTTGGCAAATCCATTGACGATCACTATCATCGACAAGTCTATCGTAATATACTCTGAGAACTTCATGTACCCATAATCTTTTCATGGCTATCAAATCTTCCGTTGCTTCTGGTACAGAAAGTAGCACTCCCTGTATACGAATAAAAATGATATTATTACAGATTCAAAGGAACTTCTATGAGAAAAATCAATAGTTATTAATTTAAAATGCGACAAGAATAAATTTAGAGAATATAACTTCTATCAAACTATTCATCCAACAAATTCAGAAAGGTAACCACTAAGTCTAATAACTAAGGGGGGCAAAATAACAATAGCTGCAATTTATTTCCCACCAAGACACAACCAGAAAAAATAAAATTATTTTAATGTACTCAAGAAAAGTAGGTATTAAATTTATAATCGGTGGAGATTACAATTTTAAAAATATCATTTGAAGATTAACAACAGTCAAAGAAAAATAATTACACCAAGCTGCAGTAGAACTTGAGAATTTTCTGTAAAACACACCTATCGGCGAGCGAATAGGCGCGCCGATCCAAATAAGAATCCAGATCTTTTAAATTTCTTTACTCTGAGAAAAATTTCATCAAAATTTACACAAGAAGAAATCTTTGATATGGATTCAGATTCATTCTGAAGTAATCCTTACTCTAAGTCAGTGGTCGCCAACCTTTCAATGTGTTGAGCTACTTTGTTAATTTTGGAATAAACAGCGAGCTACCCACACGGAAGCCACGTAATTTATCATTATATGTATTTATTTTACTATTTAACTGGTAATACATAATACATAGGTACTAATAATAAACTAATAACAAAATAACTAATATTACTAGTACGTACTTGTTCATAGCTACATTCCTACCTACCAAACGAAGGTGTTTGAAAAATAAACACAAACTTTTATCCAGCCACAACGGCATGTCACGTAAGATTTAAAAATAGTTAATAATAACAACAAAAAAGTAACGCACTATCATGAACATAAACATTGAAAAATAAACAAGCACGTTCAATGAGAAGGCTGACACTTGGACTCATCGATAATTTTTTTAATGTTAGCAGTATAATTTGATACAGCCATTCGAATACAATTATCCAAATGTTCATCTGTAAGTCAATTGCGATATTTGTTCTTAATAAACTTCATATTCCCAGCTAGCACATAACGTTGCCAAGCTTTTCGGCGATGTTGTTTTAAGGGAACTTAATAACATTACCATACAACGTAACTGCAACGTTCATGAGAAGTTGTTGAGGGAAATCCAAACCTCGCGAAACATCTATTTGTTACTTACGTATTTAACCTGCCTGTTATGATAACAGAACGTAATAATGTAACTTGCTAAAAAAGTATCCACGAGAATTACTATTAACATCATCTTGTTTTAGAATGTAGCCATTCATTTGTCATAACCAACAAAATGTATGTATTTGACACGAAGTTTTGTGGTATTTGAGATTTTAAAGAAATTGTAAACTATTTATACGTTTGAATAAGTTTGGTAAGTTCTTTTCGTCTTTTTAATAAAATATAAACATATTTTCTAATTTATTGTCTGTTGTTTTAGATTGAATACCTATTTCAGTTTCCAAATACAATAAAAAATAAATCATCGTTAAAGGAGTAGATACAATTAAATGACTTCCTATATTTTACACGATAATAGGGATCTTATAGATGTCTCAATACTATAGAAGTAACGATATTAAACAATGAAAGTATCGATATTTAGGCATTGATACTGAATTACCAATACTATCGCCATATGGATACTTTAGAAGCAAATATCGTATCACTATGTGTATGGTCAGGGATAATAAGGTTTGTTCAAATATTTGTACTGAAATATTTTAGTTTTCGCATGTGGTGATATTTGGTAATATGATTAAGCGTTATCACTGTTTTTTTGTTATTTAATTATAAGTTAAATTGCCAGTTATTGACACTACAACTTGTAGTCTTTGTTACTTTGTTACTCGAGACTTATAAATATCAATATCTTTAACATAATGTCGAACAGTATCGATACCTCTACCACAAAGTATCTCACATGATATCGGTATTGATACCTTCGACCGATACTCATAACCCTACTCCCAACTATAAAAATACAAAAACAGAGAAGTCATATACCTACTGCCATTCTAGCAAGAGAGGTCCTATGTGAAAATTTGTTGTTTTAAAATAATCGAGTTTTTAACTATTTTAAACAGATATATTTATTATCTTTTAAACCTTTTTTGGGTAACTTATTAACATTTTAGTATCTTTGATGCTAATAAGACATTCTGTTTCAGTATCAAGAAAGATAAAATGTAGACAAATGTACATAAAAAAAAAACTGCTAATTTTGTAGATAAAACCTTTCTTGCTAGGACAGCAGCACAGCATAATAAATAACCAGCAGTATTACTCCCGCCCCTTTCTAAAAATAGAAATTTGACCTTGCTTATGTCACTTCGATTTAGAAGTCGGGGTCGGATTAGGAATATTTGGGAATTTTCGGCTATGTTGTGTCAGGAACGTATTAGAATGAATTTAGGAAATAAAACATTGTTTAATTGTTGACTTATTCGTTTGTTAAAGCATTTGTTTTTAATGTCAGGTGTTTTTTTTTGGTGAGGAATATAAAGAACACGTTTTTTAGATAACAAGTAGGTACATATTTTTTTTTCCTTTAAAAAATATTTATATTACAATAGTACAAGTACATACATTTTAAAATGTTGTGCATGGTGCCATATAATTAACTTATTTTTATTAATATTATTAAAATTTTTATTTTTTCAAAGTATAATATAAACGAACTCTTAAATATAAATAGATTACAAATTTTTGGGAAAATGCGGGCACAAATGTGTGTACGAAACATCTTTGCAAATATTAATATACCGCTCACACATTTTTGGCTCAGTTATAAACGTTATAAAATTGCTTTGAAATATTGTTTCAATGGCGCTTTTAATTTGTGAAAAATCATCATGTGGATTTCTAAGGTTGCCATATGGGTCACACTGAGCATTCTGGTAATAACCTTTAAAAAATATATATAAAGATGACTCTTTTATCTCTTCACGTGCCTTTGAATATTGGTTGCAAATATCGCATGGCATTATAATATTTAATATTTGCTAAATGTAATAAGACAAGTGAAGATTATCACAATAAACTATTTAGATAAGAACATAAATAGATGTAACGCTCGGGTAAACTATTTTAAATAGTTTTTGAGAATGACATCCGAAAATCCCAATTTGAAAATTTAATATTCTCAATAAACTAATTAGAGACATAAATAGATGCAAACGGAAAACTTTAGATCTTCATTGCTTTAAATATTTTTATGAATTACGACAGCTGTATTTCTTAATTTAAAAATTTGTTGCCACAAAATAAACTAATTAGATAAGTACAAAAATAGATGCCTGCCAAATACATGATAGAACAATCTGCGACAAATGTTTTAATCCTGATATAGAAAATAATGATTCTTCTGAATAACTTATTAATTATATAAATTTTTTTATATTTTAAATAAAAAAAACTAAATAAATACTATTTTGGATTCGCATGATTGTTAATTTTTCAAAGCCGTAGATGTTTAAAGCACGGGAGCGATATTCTTCGATGCCCTTTTTTTAAGTAGTGTCCTATATAATTATAAGTAAAGTCCTTATAATAATATTAATAAGTAACTTTAATTAATACCATTTTATCAAAATTCTTATTTATTTTTTCCATTGAAAATAATACAAGAAAGAGAACAAGATAACAAATTATATGTTTTCATTATTTAACTATTTTAATTATAATCTAATACCATATCAAAATACGAATAGATGTATTTATATTAAATTAAACAAATTTTAGATTTCTAATTTGTAAATCAGGAGTTAATTTTTCTAGCTAGTTCATTGTCATTGATGAGCGATTTGTTATAAACTTTATAACATCCTGGGAAATCTTTGACCAACCGGCTGCAGCTCTAATCGCTTCTATGTTAACTCCAGCTGTAAATGCCGCTGAAGAAGCGGCATGCCTCAAATATGAAGGCTTAAGAAATATTCGTATTAGTGCCTTCTTTATTCTTTTCTTTATCTACCTTAAAACAATCTGATAGGATGCTGCATGGTAAGGCTTGCGATGTATAATTAGTAATTTTTCAATATTTTCTCTTATTAATTTAGTTAAGAAAGATATTATTAACTTAGGCTGATCATAACCTGGACCGGATGATTTCAATAATTTCGGCATTAATATCTCAATTTTCTCCCCCAGGTTACGAATATTCCCTATCTCTATTTTTGAAATAGTTTTTATCCTATGTGCTGTGCAAAGAGCAAGTAGTATGTATAAGTATAAAGATAATGAGTAAGATAAAAGAGATTACGAGTACCACGTATGACAATATCTAGAAAATGTAGGACGAAGTTTGTATACTTTGACAAAATATTCAACACGATCTAAAAGTATTGAAAATAGAGTAACTTTAGCCTTTAAGAAATTGTTCATTTAAAAATTCAATGATATTGTTTACAGAAGGACTTATTAAATCTATATTATTAATTTTACAGAACATCCACCATTTTCAATCCTGTACCTTCATACGATATCATGATAAGAGTTCTATAACCAAGGTAAGGCTCGGCCACAGGACAATAAATTTTTATTTTTTTTTAATTAATTTTGGCCTACAGAGATAAAGTCACCAACAAGTAATTTCGTAAATATGGGAAACCATAGCTGCAATTTCCAGTAGAGTACTATGACCACCCCTTCTATACTTTTGTTATATTTTGAATACAAAAACTATAAATAAATACTATTTAGGATTCACATGATTGTTAATTTTTAAAAAGCCGTAATTAGAATGGATGTATCTGCGAGAACAACGCGACCAACTATGCATGCTATTATTTTTTTTATTGTTGAATTTTAGGTCGTACAAAAAATAGTAGTGCTGATCCAATAGTAAACTGTAATTTAATAAAATATACTTTTTTATATTTTGAATAAAGAAACTATAAATAAATACTATTTAGGATTCGCATGAATGTTTATTTTTAAAAAGCACAAACCACACCGTATTTTGCCTTCGAAGTCATATTGTAATGTTTTTCACTAATTTCTATAAACTAATAATACTAATACTAAATAAAAGTTAATACTAAATACTAAAGGTTTAAAACTATAAAAATAACTCCGCCACTGGCAACTAAACACAAATGAATAAACACAACAAATAAATCTAACCTCTCGCCCATGCAATTACATCCGCTACTGACTGGTTTAGAAAGGTTCTAAATCGAGCAACGTCTTGCGCGGCGAACTGCTCAGATGCGAAAAAATGGGGGAGAAATATTGCTGGTTATTTATTATGCTGTGACAGCAGTATAGAAGTGCTCATGTAGTTCACTAAAGATAAATAACATTTAAATTTGTTATGTTTCAGTAAATTAAGTATTACCATTGCTGGACAGTAGTGACGTTTTGGTGGATAAATACAGCATTTCACTGGACATATACTTATGCCGTTTTGCTGTACATTTGCTGCACAATACCAATTGCTGGACAAACTTTAAAAATGCTTTACAATACAGCAAAATTGCTGTAAGTATGGTCACCCTAGTGTAATAATATTTTAATCACTACAAATAAATTTTAAAAATATTGTGTTGTAGGTTTCCTTTGTGCTGGATTATAATTCATGTAAAAATCTCAGGAATTTTAGAAGCTAAAGTTAATAATACAGAATTGGTTGAAGAAGAATATATAACATCTGAAATTATTTATTTTTCTTTCATCAGAATATCATGCTAAAAACATTGTTCTGTATAAGTTGAACATCCATTATTAAGTATCAAATTTGTAAAAATCAAAATAAAGGTTATTATTTATTTAGGAAAACAAAGTAAGTAAAAATCAACTAAAAATAGGTGCAGTTATTATTTATTTAAAAAACAAAGTAAAAATCAACTAAAAATAGGTGCAACGATTTAAAGAAACATATTTTTCATTTTCTTTATACATATTATTTTTTTTAATAATAAACAACTAAATTTATTATCTACAAAGTTATTTTTACGGAAGAAACTATATAATTAAGTTCACATATTTATTTGTTTACAGTATGCTACAGATACATAAATTCTAAATGATACATTTAAAATAAAATAAAAAAGAAATTAATAAAATTGTCATAGTATAAAAGTGAAGTCAATAGCGTAGTGAAAGTCGTTGCTTAATAAAAACCTACTAAAATGTCATAATTTGAAAAATACTTATTGTAATTGGACATCAGTCGGTCTACAAATAAATTCTGTCGATAGTTAGTTGTTCTATGAGCATTTACATAGAATAGTTTAATCTGCCTAATAAGTCTGGCAGGAACAAGGAATCTAATAAAATGAGGAATAAACGATAGGCCCCTGTCAAAAATAACACCAAGATCATTTATAGTTTGCTCAACACTTAGTTCAGAACCTGCAATGACATAATCATGCATAATGATATTAGCTGTTTTATTAAACCTTATGATTTTACATTTATCGACATTCAGTTAAGTTATATGGTATTAAAACTATGATTAGTACCTGTTGTAGGCAAATATCTTTTTTAGCATTGCACAACTGCCATCTTAATAAAAAATCTAGTGACCTTTGAAATATACCTTATATAAATACACTTTTTACTACTTTTCTACAATCGTTCACCATTTTAGCTACTAGTGAGCCTTTGCAATATAGGTACCTTATTATACTCTTTCGTGCAAGCGTTCAATGTTTTCGATTCTAGTGAACCTTTGAGGATATTCCTTATATACCCTTTATACCTACTTTTGTCCAATTTGTCAGTGTTTTATAGCTACCTTATGGTATCACACATGTGTAATTGCATTACCTGTATTATTACCTACCTCTACTTGTATGATATTGGTACTTGATTTCAATAGCTTTTTAATAATAAATTTATACAATTTTTTTATTTTGTTTTCTTCAGATTTTACTATATCCTTAATATACTATTTTGAATATAGTGTATCCAAGGATGGACATAACTATACTTGTAAAGATATTTATTTTAAATTTTTCAAAAGAGGTATTTTTCATAATTTCTCATCGTATTTATTTAACAAGCAAAAGAAATTGTGAAGAAGTACTTTAACATTTAAAATAAATATTTTTACAAGTATTGTTAAGTCGATCCGTGGACACACTGTATAATGCTGTAGAAGGAATTCACATTATAACATCTATAGAAAGTTTCAGAGCAACTTTCGGGGTAAGTACCGTAAAAGTGCTAGTGTGATGTTTTCCGAACTTCACTTTATAACTTCTACGAGATGTGCTATAAAAGTCTTGCCGTTGCGGACATTCGGTAGTTGCAAGGATAATAGGGTTACATTTACAGTACATTGCATGCGAGCTTAAAGAGCCTAAAATTGCAGCTTATTAACGTAGATGGGATATTTTTGTGCTAGCTGGGTTGGAAAAAGAATATTCACACAAATAGGTTGAACTGAATAATGCTTTCACTTTCAAGGCAACACGGCATAGAACTGAATATTTGTCTTTACTTACAATAGGCCAGATACATTTGGTACTTGAGACTAACGATTTTAAGGCTAAATCATTTTGAAACTCAATTACTTCCATTTCTGTTGCAGCGATGTCTTCGCCAAAGTTCTGTATAACACAAGTTGCAAACTGTTGGATATCAATTTCCATAAAGGGTGAAACAACAAACTGCGCTACTAAAGCCATTTCGTTGAAATCCTTAAAACGATTTTTGAAGTTATTCTTCAGGGTAGAAACTATTTCTAAATGATATTTGCTGTCATACGGTTCTAATGGATTTTGAGATAATTTTTCTGAAAGAATAGGAAAATGCTTGGCATCGCTGTTAATTAGGTTTTGTTCCCAAAACTCCAGCTTTTTGATAAATGCTGGATATCAGAAATCATTTCCGCTAGTTCTTTGTCTTCCCCGAAGCTGCAAATTAAGTTCGTTTTATTTCTCTGTAATGTCCACGAGAAAACCAAAATCTCTAAGCCAGATTGAATTTTCTAGTTCCGGAGTCGGTTGATCGCGTTGTTTGAAAAATTGAACTATGCCAGATAGGACATCATTACAACGTTTCAGCACCCGTCCTCTACTCAACCATCGGACTTCAGAGTGAAGGAGTAGGTCCCCGTATTGACAGTCAACTTCATCGGCCAAGGTTTTGAATAATCTTCTTTGTAACGCTTGAGCTCTAATCTTGTTCACAATTTTTACCACCAATTTCATAACGTTGTTTAGTTTCAGGAAATTTCCACATAATGCTTGCTGATGGAGAATGCAGTAGTAATAGAGAAATTGCGGAAAAGTTTCATCTTTACGACATAACGCCACCAGACCCTTATCACAACCCACCATAGCTGGAGCGCCATCGGTTGTCAAGCCAACCATTTTCGATATTGGAATTTTCTCAGAAGAAATAATATTTTTTAAATGAGAAAATAACTCCTATCCAGTAGTGTGTCTTTTCAGTGGAATAAACTTCAAAAGATCTTCTTTATTCGTAAAATCACTAAAAACCATCCTGACGAACACGGTCATCTAGGCAGTATTAACGACATATGTTGATTCATCCAGTTAAAGAGAAAAATAAACACAGTTATCTAAGTCAGTTCTTAACTGTAAAAAAATATCATTGCTCATTATTTCTACACGTCTCATCACTGTATTAGCAGAAAGTTACATAGATTTTATAGCAGAAACTATCTCGTCTTTATTTCTAAAGTTGGCAAATAACGAATCAGCAGCTTCTAAAAACGCTTGTTTTATCATTTCCCCGTCTTCATAAGGTTTCTTTTTTTGTGCAATTATCTGGGACACACGGTACGATTCTTCAGTTGCAGCCTTATTTTTGTCGACTGTTCTTAAAAATATTGATTGTTGTCCAATTAACTGCTTTTTTAACTGTTTCAGTTTCTCCTTTCTGGCGGCAGAATGTAGTGGGAATGATTTTTCAAAATTAGAATGTACAGTTTTATGATGTCTCTCAATATTTCCTTTTTTAGCAACGGAGACCGAAGTATTACATAACAAACACACATTTTTATCTTTAACTTCTGTAAAAAAGTATTGTTCTTCCCATTCCGAATGAAAGTGGTATGTCTTTACCTTCTTACAACTGCTTGCCATAATATTATTTTTTGTTGTTCTCTACTTACCCAACCGCTGGACGTTGGTTACGCGTTCAGTTTTAAACTAAGCGCAATGTCGCCGCGCCGTGCGTATTTATCCCGTTCAAAGCAATCCTGATCGTTCTCGAACACTAACGCGCTGGTGCGGCTGGTCGGTTCTAGCCGATTCTAGCTTGATGGCGTCAGCGGCAGATCGCTCACCGCAACGTTGCCGCTGTTTATGTTTAATATTAGGACAATTAGATTTTTTTGTAAAATTTTCGGAAGCTTCTCTGATTTTTGCAGTTTGTATTTTTTAAATTAAAATCGTTGTGAGAGCTACCAGAATTGGCTCCGCGAGCTACCGGTAGCTCGCGATCGACAGGTTGGCGACCACTGCTCTAAGTTATAATGTTATTCAAAAAGAAGCAAAATCGACCCTAGCAAATCTGAAAATCAATAGGAAAGGTTTTTAAGAAGATCCAACAAAGTCTTTTTAATTGGCCATAACACTAAAAACGAAAAATCAGCTATATCAAGAACTGGAAAAATTTATAGTGGAGATTCAGCAAGCTACATGGAATATGACACTAAAAGTAGGAAGGTTAACAACTGGACAAAACTACCATGTTGAGTTAAGAAAAATGGTAATAGAAATGAGAAAATTAAGAAAGAAATGACCGATGGCAGAATCGGTTCTCGGAAAATTGGTCTAAAAAAAAGTCTAAAACAATTGATCTAATATCAAATGGTCTAAATAAAGATGCTTTAAAATATATTTGGTCTAAATACATTTTAATCTAAATCACATATTATCTCTTCGATATTGTAATGAAAACAAATTTAGCTAAATTTAACAATGAAATTATTATTAACATTAATTAATTATGAATACTGTCAAATTAGCAGTTATCGTAGTTACATACTACCAAAATTTTATTAGTAGTTACCATAGATAAATTTACCAAACCATTTTACAGTGATGATCTAATTATGGTTCCACTAAAGTGACAATAGATTTTTTAAGTGCGTTTTGTTCGTTTTGTTACCTAAATTATATCATTTTTTTTACTTTTATAAATATATTCCTAAAGTAAGTGCATCAAATATACCATCGTTTAGTTACCTTTAAACTATTTTTATGCACTGTAAACAATATTCCAAAATAAACTAAAAACAGTAGAAACGTATATGTCAAATTTATTGATGTTATTGTTAAAAGTTTGGTTAGAATTAAATGTCAGTGGAACCAAAATGACATCACACCTAACTAGCGTATATAGAAAAGAAATATAGGGCTAAAACAGGAACCTAGCCACCGAAGCCACACCTTCTTTATGGTGGAGCATTGTCAAAAGTGAATCGTTTGGTACCTTAATCGATTAAAACGAGAGAAAAATATACCAGGCTCCTGTTTGGATGATATGATTCCAGAAGAGGCTAAAATATTTATTGAATATTTTCAAAATACTTGGGTTGGAAAAAAAAAACATTGCTCCACCTATTTATCCTCAGATGCTTTGGAACCGTTTTGATACAATTTAAAGTAACTTGCCTACTGCTAACAATCATATTGAGGGATGGCACTCTTTTCTAAAAAAAACAATTTGATGCAAAACAGCCATCTCTGTGGCAATATATTAAATCACTTCAGAAAGAAGAAACCATAATAAAAATAATAAAAGAACAGACTCAAGATGACAATAACGTTAAGAAAAAATATAAGAATACGTATAAGGAACGTAGTAAAATAGTGCTAAGCTGCGATTTTGATGAATTAGATGAACAGTTGGTAGCAATATTACAAAGAATTAGTTATTTAATTTAGTGGCCTCTTTCATTTTTCATTGTTTTTTCATGTTTATGTTTTGCTGTTTTCGATTATTGATTCCCTTCAATTTTGTAAATAGGTGTTATATTTAATCAAGTTTGCGTTTTTTGACAATTATTAAATTATCTAAAATGCAAAAATTTGCATTTGTAGTAATCAGAATAATTGTATTTAGAAAAAATGTCATATATACCAATTCTGTTTTAGATCTGATGAACTTTAGACTAAGAGGGAGATTTTAGATCAAATGAAATTTAGACCAATTTGTTTTTAGATAAAATGTATTTAGGTTAATTGATATTAGACTAAATATTTTAGGCTAAATTTTTTTAGACCAATTTTCCGGAAGGCTATCATTAAAGTGGCATACCTAGTAAATGCAAAATTTTACCTTTAATGTACCAGAGGTAAAATTTCTGAAATTATCCTAATTTCTAAGCCAGGAAAACTTGTTATTTAAGTGTCATCATAGAGATTTATATCGTTGTTTTCACTAATATCTGATCCCTTCGCACCAATTTTGTTTAGGAAAGAAACACTCGACAATAGATCAAGTATACAGGCTAGACGATATCATTGAAAAAGTATACAAAGAATAATGTATATGCTCAGCTATATTTCTTGACATAGTCCAAGCCTTTGACAAGGTTTGGCACGCTGGCCTGAAAAAGAAACTTGAAAATATGCTTACTATTATCAGTTGGCTAAACTAACAGAGTGACCTCAGAAGAACTCCAGAAAAGTGAAAAAAAGTATACTTCTGAGAGCTTTACAAAATTAAAGTTTTAATTATATACTAGCCATGGTATATTTCCATTCAGCGTTTTTTCAAATAAAGATTTTCTATAAGTAATTCAGTGTGTATAGTTTAGTCGATTCTTCCTCAATTATGTATTTTCTTTGTAATGTTATTGTTATTAAAGTACCTACCTGTATTACTCTGGAGAAATCTCTTAAATTGAATAGATAGTGCGACTTGGCTGGTGTCGGCAACAGATTCAATCTGGCCTGCCTGAATATTTCCAATGTTGCGTTTACGATTTCCTCGATGCATGGATCAAATTCTTTAGAGAAGCCCCTAAGAAAATAAATGGGACAAGTAAAATACAATCTTAAATTATTAATAGTAAACGTTTGTATTAATTTGATTTGAAAAATCGATATATCTAAAATTGTTGTTAAGACAGTGGCTCAGTCTCTGTAGTTATACCAACTCTTCTCTTGCAATTTTCGAATTTGATTCTGCATTGGGACCTTCTAAAAGAATCAGCAACCATTTTATTTATAAGCATGTATTTGAACTTCTCCTTCAGAAACAACTTCTCGGACATAATGATGTCTAATATGAATATGTTTAGTCCGTGAGTGATATACAGGTTTATTTACCAATTGATTAGGACTTTGACTATCATAGTAAATAATGGTGGATTCATTTACTTTATATGGTTAGAACCCATCGAAGAAATAAGGTTTCTTTTAATCCGTCTGATAACGCAACATACTTTGCTTGAGTACTAGATATAGCAACAAAAGACTACTTTTTTCTTTCCCAAAATATCGAGCTACCAGCAAACATGAACACGTAACCAGTTAAAGATTTCCTATCTTTGATATCAGACCCCCAATCTGCATCTATGAAGCCTGTAAGATCACAACCACCAGATGTGTAAACTAATCCTTGGTCCGCTGAACCTTTTAAATAGCGCAGTTTACATGATTCCAATGCTCTATACTGAAATTGTTATTAAACCTGCTGAAATAATTTACAGTGAATGAAATGTCTGGTCTAGTGCAAATTGATAAGTACCTAAGACTTCCAATGAGATATTGATAAGGGACTTTAGATAATTCTCCATCAAATTTTAACAATTTTAAGTTTTATTTCATTGGAGTTCGAATGGGTTTACACTCATCCATTTGAAATTTTGTCAAAAGTTCATGGACATAATGAGTTTGGTCAAGTTTTATACTTTTACCTGAATCTGAATCATTGTAGGTAATTCTGATACCTAAACAGTATTCAGCTTTACCAATATCTTTTATTTGTAAAAGTAACATTTGACTTGTGAGAAATAAAGGACCTTTTCTTTAACCCCTTACACTTAATCCCTATTACTCACATATGGCTACCCTCACTCCAAATAAAAAAGTAACATTAGCTTTGACTTAATAGTTAGCTTTTCAGAAATTTTGTAGTAAACGCAAGGCTCGTAATTGCTTTGTTTTAAACCTAACTCTAGTAATATATTATGTGCTTTAATATTTCACATTCTGGAAGCCTGTTTTAAGCCATATATAGCTTTCTTTAAAAAAAACATACTTTATGTTCTGAATTAGGTTGTATAACAGCTTCAGGCTGTTGCATATAAACGGTAAGTTCGCCATTGAGAAAGGCCGTTTGGACATCCATATGGTCTGTACTTAGATTTAACTTTGATGCAAGACCTATAAGCATTCTTAGTACTTCATGTCTTACTACGGGTGCAAAAGTTCATGGTCTATGCCATATCTTTGTACAAATCCTTTAGTAACTAACCAGGCCTTGTACCTTAAAGTTTTGTCTTCGGAATTCCTTTTTTGTTTCAATACCCATTTACATGGCACTATATTTACATTTTTAGGCTTATCTACCAAAATAAAAACTTTTTTAGCAATCAAGGAGTTATATTTCTCTGGCATTGCCTGTCACCATTTGTCCTTATCGGGCCCTTTAAGAGCTTCAGGCACAGTTATAGGATCATGAGTCTCTTGAACGTCAGTATAGTGCACATGTTTATTATTTAAACAAATTCTAAGAGGATATCTACAACCTATTTCTTCTTCATAGACATCTGTGGTACTTTTTGATTCGATATCACCCACTTCAGAAGTGTTTAGTTCAGATCGCTGATGCTGAATAGGCTTCAAGTTTACGATAACAGACGAAATTGATATTAAAGCTTCAGCTAGCAACTGACTATCTTAAAGTTGTGAGTTTTTTAGAAAATAGACATCTCTAGCACGAGCCACTTTACCATCTTTGTAAACTCTATATCCTACCTGTTAAATATGCAGCACAACAAATCTTATTAGTGACGTTAAAATAAAACGTTTATTGACAAATCACAATAGGTAGTATATATAACATATGGACATAGTATGTAAAAAATGGACACTGGATTATACAGGGTGTCCCAAATTGTTTTACCCATGCTGTAACTTCAAAACCATGCAAGATAATTGAACCGGACAAAAGTCATCCATTATAGTTGGCGGTGCACTTTAAAACAAATAAAAATTTGATGACCCACCCTCAAAAACTACCCCACTGGAACAACCCCCTCAAATATTATTAACGACACTCTAATTTTTTTTGCTCATTTTTGTAGCCGCTGCTTTTCTCTGTACAACTATTTTTAAAATTTTAAAATCGCTCCGTAAATAACTGAGATTCGTTATTTTTTTCATTTTCATCAAGTTGCTTGCTGTTAAATTCATGGTAAGTTTTTTAGCGCATTATAAACAATACTATACTTGGTGGAATGTGCCAACCAAGTAACACTCACTTATCTTTACGCTAAATTAATAACAAAAATTACCAAATCTACATAAGAAATAAATAGTTTTGAACAGTACACATAACAAAATACAGTGTAGTCCATCGATATAAGTGTTAGTGACACTGTGCAACATAACTTTGAGTATCTAGAAGAATAAAAACCTGAATTGTTCTTTTCTTGTAAGTAGAAAAACTTTATTTACAATATAAAACTGGATTCATTCCACCACGGTATAAAATTAAATAAAATAAAAATATACGTTTAACATTAGAATGTCTACTTTAGACCGTAATGAAGATGATGTTTACAACGCAAAAAATAAATTAAGAAATGATATGAAACAAGATAGTAATGACATCAAAAGTGAGATAAAAAATTGTATAACGGCAAGCGAAACCAGAATATTGTGGAATCTAGAAGGTTTATCTAAAAGAATAACAGAAGCGGAGCAAGCCAATAAGAATATTATAAGGAAAATAGAATATATAGAAAGAACAACGAAGAAAAACAATATTATTATTTATGGAATAGAGTGTGACGGTTTCGATCTTGGTAGTATTATTAATAAACTAAAGATCCTCCTAAAAGTTGACTTGAACATCGGTCATATTAATAACTCATACAAACTAGGGAAATTTAACTCAAGTCCAATTAAAATCGAATTCATATCATACCTAAAAAAACTGGAAATCCTTAAAAACTGTAAAAACCTAAAAGGCACAAATATACGTATTACTAGCGATCTAACGGAATTACAAAGAGAAGAGAATAAGGTACTTACAACACATCTAAAATTAGCACGCGCAAATACGTCTGATACATCATACATCAAGGGTGACAAGCTATATGTTAATAATATAGCTTACACAGCACAATCATTAACAATTAAAGACGCTAGTACAGAGCCAGAAGGTAACAAACATCAAAATAGTGCACCTCAAACGCCCACTATTTCCAGAGAAGTAAATACCAAGGAAGTAAGTACCAAGACAGTAAATACTAAGGAAATTCAGAATCTTCAACGACCAAGTGGTTCTGGAGACAAGAAAACAGACATTAATGAGGAGAAGAGAACACAAAAAGAAGTAGTAACCAATCAAACGCCAAAGAATAAACCAGAAAAACACAATAGGGATCCTCAACCGAATTTACGACCAAGATTGGGAAGTAAAAATAATAAATAGCCATACCATCTTCCTCATTATCTTTAATAATTTTAATCTTTTTAATTTTGTTAATCTTTTAAATCTTTTAATTATTTTTAATCTTTTTAATCTTCCTATTTTTGTGGTAGGTATATTTCATTAAAAATTGTAATACTGTTATATCACAAATGGATCCATACATTAGAGATATAATTCACGAACCGTGCAATACTATAGAATTTATGAATCTCCAAGAAATTAATGAATACCACAAAACAATTACAACCAATACATTCAAAATATTCCATCAGAATATTTATAGTTTAAATAAAAATTTCGATGAATTGAACATTTTTTTATCACAATTAAATCATTCTTTTGACGTTATAGTACTTACAGAAACACTTAATATTCCAGATATGAGTTTATTTCAATTACCTGGTTACAATTCAATTTACAATAAGGGAGATATTAACCGCAATGATGGAGTAGTAATTTTTATTAAAATACATTTAAAATGTAACCATAAAATAGTACAAATCGGACAGTGTAAGGCAATTCAAACAATAATTAAATTAACTAATAAAAACGAAATTCTAATCACATCTTTATACAAACCACCTCCAGTTAAGGAAGAAGAATTTGTTGATAATCTTCTGACATACCTGGAAGAATCAAAAATTAATTTAAAAATTAGTAGACATGTTTTTATAGGAGACATTAATATAAACATTAAACAACAGACAGATTTAGTATCTACATATCTAAATATTTTAGGTGAATATAAATTTGAATCTTTAATAAATAAATACACAAGAGTACAAGGGAAATCCAAAAGTTGTATAGACCACATTTTTTATAGTTCCGATAAATCGGATAATCACATAGCCGCAATTTATGATACTCAAATTACTGACCATAAAGCTACAATTGCATATCTCTCTTTAATAGCCGAAACAGCACAAAAAAAATCTTACATTAAGAAAATAAATCACATAAACCTAAAAGAAAATATAGAAAGCCATAACTGGGAAACATTCTATGACATAAATAATTCAAATCAAAAAATTAATTATCTAGTAGATACAATAAATACATACATGGATCAAAATACAAAACTCATTCATGAAAAAAAACAAACTAAGAAAAGAAAACAGTGGATAACTAAGGGTATTATTAATTCAATTAAAGAACGAAATCGATTACATAATATTTATAAAAAAGACATAGAAAATATTGAAAAAAAAGAAATCTTTTTAAATTATAGGCTAGTAACATAGACTTATTAAAAAATCAAAAAGAGAATATTATACAAAACAAATAACACAAAATAAAGAAAACGCTAAAGGATTGTGGAAAGTTATTAAAGAACTGCAAGGTAATAATATAAAAAGTAACAATAATGAAATACAAGAAATACTCACAGAAAATGGCCATGCAGTAACAGAGCCAAAATTACTGGCAGAGGAATTCAATAATTTTTTTGCCGAAGTAGGTATAACACTTGCTGATAAAGTGGGAATTCCATATACACATTCCCCTGTCAGAAATGTACAAAAAAATTCTATGGTCCTGTTACCAATGAGTCAATTAGAAATAAAAAATATTATTAGATCACTTCCAAATAAAAAATCACCAGGAATAGACAACATTACCACTGAAATTATTAAAGAAAACACCGAAATATTTACACCACTGTTAACACATTTAACTAATCAAATAATTACAAAAGGGGAATTTCCTAGTGAACTTAAAAAATCATTGGTAATACCAATATTTAAAAAAGGCAACAAGAAAATGTTAACAAATTACAGACCGATAACATTAATCACAACGTTTACAAAAATTATAGAAAAAGCATTAAACACTAGATTAAAGGATTATTTAAACAAATACGAAATCATATCTAATAAACAATTCGGGTTTCGAGAAGGGCTCTCTACAACTGATGCAATTCTGGAACTGTTGACAAAGACTTATCAATCGGTAGATGCAAATAGGCCATCCCTAACTGTATTTCTGGATTTTGCAAAGGCCTTTGATACCGTAGATCACGGACTATTATTAGAGGCCTTGGAGGATACGGGAATACGAGGACCGACTTTAAATCTCTTCAAAAGTTATCTTGAGAACAGATATCAGAAAGTAAAAGTTAACAGCGAATTTAGCGGAGAGAGAATGATAAAAACTGGTGTTCCCCAAGGTACCGTCTTAGGACCCACATTATTTTCAATATATGTAAACAACTTATACATACAAAAGACTGCAGGACAAATAGTGAGTTTTGCCGACGACACAGCCATTTATTATGAAGCCGACTCATGGGAGGAATTAAAAAAAATATGCGAAAATGATATAAAAGGAATAGTGGATTGGTGTACGCATAAGAAACTAACAATAAATTATACAAAATCATTTTTTTTGCCTTTTGCTAGCTATATTAATCATTTACCATCTTTTAATGACCTCAGTTTTACATATAACAACGAAACACTCACACTACAAAAAAAAAATGAAATAAAATATTTAGGCGTTACCTTGGATTGTCACTTACGATGGGATAAACACATAAATAGCTTAACTAACACCTTAAGAATGTTATTATTTAAATTTAAATATCTTAAAACTATAATCAGTACTACATACCTAAGAATTATTTATTACTCGTTGTTTCAAAGTAGACTTCAGTATGCTATCATCTGTTGGGGTGGCGCAACAAAAAATCATATTAACAAATTGGAAATATTACAAAAAAGAATACTAAAAATAATACATAATAAAAAGGTTAGATACCCCACAGATCATTTGTTTGATGAAGTCAAAATTATGGATGTTAGACAGCTGTATGTATATGCAGTCACTTTATATACATACAAAAATAAACACAATTTACAGAAAAGAACATATTCTTACAACACCAGAAATAAATATTTAGTATATACTCACCTTGTCAATAAATCAATTTCCCAAAGATTTTACCTATATTTAAATGGAAAAATCTTTAATTTTCTTCCAGATATATATAAGACATTTATATACAATAAATTCCTCTAAGCTATTTAAACAAATATTGAAAAAATTCATAATAAATAGTGACAGAAAAGCTATGAGAGCGCTGATCGATTAGCAAAAAAAAAAGAAAAATTTAACTGTGATAAAATGTGTTATTAGATCTTGGTGTTTGTACTGTAAAATATACTTCCTTTTAATCCACTATAGTTTATAAATTACTTTTATTGGTTTTTTTTTGTTCACTTATTCTAATTATTAAAATATATTCAATTTATTGTTTTTATTATTATTATTATTATTATTATTATTAATATTATTAAAATTATTTTTATTATCATTATTATAATTATTATTATGATTATTATTATTATATAAGTCTATAACTGAGTTATTATATTGTATGTTTCTAGTTATTTTAATATCCGTTTTATATTTTTTTTTAAATGTATTTTAGAATCAAATAAGCACACAATATTAAGTTAACATTAGGTAATGATTTGGCAGCCCATGCGCAACCAATTGGTCATAAATGGGCGACCAGTTTACATATTATTTGAACTTTTTAATGTATTTTATTATTGTATATGGATACTGAATGCTAAATAAATTTATTAATATTATTATTATTATTATTATTATTATTATTATTATTATTATTATTATTATTATTATTATTATTATTATTATTATTATTATTATTATTATATCAATCTGTCTCTTGTCAAACAAAAGTGCACTCGATAAAGTTAGCAGTTTTTACTTAATAAAGTTTGCAATAATTTAGAGTTTGTCAAGTCCTAACAAATTATTTCAAAAGGCCTAATCTGTTTAGTTCCAACGAGTACACCGATATGATAATTATTTACGGCGAATGTCGCAAGAATTCAAGACAACCTAGACAATTATACTATGAACGTTTTCCGAATAGAGCAATTCCCTCAGTTAGAACGTTTTCCAATTTAGAAAGAAGTCTTAGGCAAGGACATTTTCCTGACGGTTAACATCATGGAGGACACAACAGAATGATCAGAAATGAAGAAAATGTTATACACGTTTTGGCTTACGTTCATGTAAATCCACATGTTTCTATCAGAGATTTGGCACTCGAAATTGGAATAAACAAAAGTAGCATCCAAAGAATTTTAAAAGACAATAAATATCATCCTTATAAAATACACTTGGTCCAAGGTTTACTCCCTAATGATCTTAAAAGACGCCTAGACTTTCTCGCTAGAATGCAGGTGAAACTAAATGACAATGCCACATTCTTAGATAAAATATTATGGAGCGACGAATCACATTTCCATAATAATGGTGTATTAAATCGTCATAATTCCAATTACTGATCCCCAACAAATCCCCACTGGGTAAGGTTTCAAAATATTTGGGGCATAAACGTATGGTGTGGTTTGTTCAATGGTAGGATTATAGGTCCTCATTTTTATGAAAACACTCTAACGGGAATAGGATATCGTGATTTTTTAATCAATACCGTTCTTGAGTTGTTGGAAGGTGTTCCTCTTAATTAAAGACGTGATATGTGGTGGCAACAAGATGGTGCACCAGCTCATAATGCACAAATTGTGAGCCAATATTTGGCAAACACTTATGGAAACCGTGTTATATCCACGCATTCTCCAATTATCCAGTGGCCGGCTAGGTCACTTGATTTGTCGCCTCTAGATTTTTTTTTCTGGGGTACTATAAAGTACGTAGTATACGAAACAAAACCAGAGAACTTAGAAGATTTAAAAAATAGAATCAGACATGCTTGTAACAGATTTACACCGGCCATGATTCGAGCTGCCTGTACTAGAAATTTATTGTTAAGGTTTGACAAAAATGCGGAAGTGGGAGGTGGGCAATTTGAGCACTTATTATAAGTTATTACTACTCTTTGTTTGTTGATATTTATTTTTTGTCTTCTCCTTCTCTTGTTTCAATGTATTTTTTTTAATTATGTGTCACCTAATAAAGTATTTTTTATCATCAACTTGACATACAGTTTTATTTAATTTCTCACTTATTTATGTAGCAACTACAAAAATGAGCAGAAAAAAATTAGGATGTCGTTAATAATTTTTGAGGGGGTTCTTCCAGGGGGTAAGTTTTTGAGGGTGGGTCGTCAAATTTTAATTTATAGTAAAGTACACCGCCAATTATAATGGATGACTTTTGTCCGGTTCGATTATCTTGCATGGTTTAGAAGTTATAGCCTGGGTAAAACAATTTGGGACACCCTGTATACAGGCATATGAACAACAGTAAGTGCATAAAAATATGGAAACTAACATTAATCCTATAGTGATCAATATAGGACGAAGTAGCAGTGATGATTATAGTTATACGGAATATACTGGTAAACAATTGTTATATTAAATAATTTAAGATAAAAACATTACTTACTTTCTATTCATAAAATGTATATACCAATTCTTTTTCATATTATTGATACATAGACCGTCAGATAGTGACCGATTTGGGTGCCGTATTTTAGCATACAAGCCTCGAAGAGGGTTAAACAGTACTTCGATCTTGAGTAGAATAAAAGAAAATTTACGAGTGACTCTTGGGGATAACACATGGAAAATTCGATTTTCCTTATCAGAAAAAATTTCCGACCCCACATTCAGGTCATTC
The DNA here is from genome assembly GCA_927349885.1 of Psylliodes chrysocephalus. Taxonomy (NCBI): domain Eukaryota; kingdom Metazoa; phylum Arthropoda; class Insecta; order Coleoptera; family Chrysomelidae; genus Psylliodes; species Psylliodes chrysocephalus. Next base: position 31,804,517 of record OV651825.1, read on the forward strand.
ATGAAAATATATTTTTCGGACTAGTGACGATGTACGTTTTCATACATTCAATGGGCTTGTGTGTAAAAATCGGTTAAAATCTCGATTTTTCCTTAAAGGATTACGCCCTTATTTCAATCCTTTAGCCACTTGCATCATTAAAGCCTTTGGTTTTCGAAAACCTAGTTCTATTAATTATTCATATAGTGAAAACATCTTGCGTGGAAAAAAAGGGCAACAAATAACCTTTCGGTTTTGTTAGGGAAAATTAAATTTTCTATGTGTTATCCCCAGTAGCCACTTGTAAATTTTCTTTTATTCTACTTAAAATCAATGTACTTCTCAACTCTCTTCGAGATTTGTATGCGAAAATGGGGCATCTAAACCTGTTACTATCTGACGAACTAACAGTTGAATAGCGCGGTAATGCACTGTTGCCCTATTAACTAATTCTTATCATGAACTAGTAGGGATTTATAATGTTAGTTTAATATGTATTATTTTTATTTTAACTCAAATAGGTATCACCCACATTTATAGTCACACAAATATATCCTCATTAAAGAGTTATACATTTTTTCGCGTTTCTAGCGAATACCCAAAATTAAATTTGGAATGTTGGAAATTATTTTTGTTAAACAATTTCAACATTTCTGTGCAAGCTATTCGTTTGTTTTAACATATTGCTCCTAACGCTGTGTCTGACCTTTCTAACTTTAACCGAAGATGATTACGTCACCCTTTCTCACTGCATAAGTTAATGTTAGCCATCTTCGCTTCATTTTAAAATAGAAAAATGTCTTATCTCATCAAAGCAACAGGTTTTTCAAACGGCTTAGTTAAGAAGCCACACGCCATTATGTTGGCATTTACTATTCACTCCTAAATTAAATTATAAATCAAACAGCTACATCTTTAGTTTTCAAAACATTAACAGATATTTAGTAAATAAGTTATTGTTTCCATGTAATGTACAAACTCATATTTTTTCAGCAATAAAAGTATTTAGTAGTTACATTTTTTTAAGCATACAACTTGAAATCGAAATAATCAACACCTATGTACAGTCCACTAATTAACTACCTATTTATTAATAATTACCTTGTGTCAAGATGCCAGAGCATAATTTTGCCAAATATATTAATCAAAACTGATTCTTGGAACTCATCAATGCACACATGATTAAAATGTCTCATGAATCGTGGGGTTATAACGTTACCTCCACCGCCTGGAGGACACATAGCGCACATAAACTGAAAACAAATTAAAAAATATTAAACAAATTATAAATTTAATGGGATAATTCGGTTTAAAGTACCACAGAACTGTAATAAGAAGATTTTAGAAAACATTATTTCTACAAGGGGAATAAAATAGAGGTTTTTTGAGTGTAAAATTGAAAGTGTAAAATTAATATAACAAAATGTTATTTTTTAGAAAAAAAATAATTGTTTTTTGGACTACACAGAAATATTTAAACATATTTACAGAGTGTGGTATTTCATACAAATAAGATTGAAGTTACAATATCGGAGCACACACAAACCGCTCTAAACATTGTTGACGAGTGGTGTAAAAAAGAGGAACTACCAGTAAATCCTTACAAAACCACAATAGTCAACTTCACAAAACGATAAGTACTGACAGGACTAAAGTCACCAGTACTGAAAGATGTGAAGATTCCATTTGCTTAAGAGGCCACATAATTGGGAGTCACCTTTGACCACAGGTTAATAAGGAATTAACACTTGCAAAAAGTCACCCAAAAGAGCACAACATTCTTCAACTTATGTCGAAGATTGTGTGGAAAAAATTGGGGACTATAACCGAAAATGTCCCTATGATTATACACCTGAGTTATAAGGCCGATTTTAACCTACGGGTCGGTGGTATGGTGGCCAAAGACACGGCAAGCTGCATCCATTCGACATCTCAATGGTATTCATACGCAATCATGCCTGAATACTACGGGAACTATGAAAACGACTCCAGTAGCAGCTATAGAAGTCTTGCTGAACCTAACATAACTACATATATTCATTCAAGGCGAAGCCAAGTCTGTCGCAGACTGCACAAAGGTTCATCAGCCATAAGCAGTTTGCATGGACGCAATATATATAAAGAGTTGGAGAATGATCAAATAATGGGAATGCCTCGAGACGAAATGCAATATAAAGTAAGTATACCAAACAGGGAAGCGTAGACGAGAGGACCTCCTATTCATGCAGAATTCACCTGGTATACAGACGACTCCAAAACCCATGAAGGTTCAGGAGTAAATAACACCGAAAAAATTAAAGGGGTGATTCTGTGATGAAAATTAATGTGAGTGTTTGGTATAAAATTTTTTGAAAAAACCCTCCCCGGAAAAGTTACACCCCTTCGAAAATTAAAAAAAAAAAATGGTTTTTCTTTTTTATTTTCCCTGTATATCAAGCTAAAGACACGAAACTTGGTAAACATTATCTGTCAATAAAAGTACACTTTTTGAAATTTTTTTAACCCTGAAGTATGCTTAGAAGGGGTTGAAATAATCAACACCTAAGATATTTTTTCTTACAACTTTTTTTTAGATGAAATTTTTTTCTTTAAAAAAGTATGACTGAAAAGCCCAATTCATTGACTAACTTTTTTATCTCTACAAGTTTTTTTCGAAAACTTAAGCATTTATGAGAAAAAAATAAATAAGCTCATGTAAAATAGCATTTTATTAAACAACAGCCAACCAAATTATGATTCTTAAGACTTCTACAACTAAAAACAAAAGTGAACAAACAATGAACAAAAACCTGTCGAATATCGATAATAAAATTATAATAAATGTTGAAAATGACCGCCTTCAGCTTCAATACAAGCATCTACCCTTTTCCTCATAGAATTGCGTATACGATGAAATATTCCTGGAGAATTTCTTATAGTTTCACACCCTGCTACAATGCGGTTTCGCAGATCATCGATATTTTCAACTGGGTTTGTGTATATCAAAGATTTCAGATATCCCCATATGCAAAAATCCAAAGGATTAAGGTCAGGGGAGCGGGCTGGCCAGTTTACAGGTCCTCCTCGACCTATCCATTGATTGGCACACACCTCATCCAGGTGAGTTCTTGCACGTATACTAAAATGAGCTGGTGCACCATCGTGCATAAACCATAAATGTTGCCTAATTTGAATGGGAACCTCTTCAAGAAGAACAGGTAATTCTCAAGGAGATGACAATATGCTTCACCATTTAATCGTAGCGGAAGAAAATGGGGACCAATTAAATGATTATCAATAATTCCGAGCCACACGTTTAATGAAAATTGATACTGATGATTTCCTTCAAAAAAGCCATGAGAATTTTCGTCAGCCCAAAGGTGATTGTTGTGAAAATTTCTAATACAGTCTCTTGAGAAACTCGCCTCGTCAGTAAATAAAATATTACCTAAGAACTGTGGTGCTTGGCCAATCATATTAATAAGCCACTGACACGGGGTAAAAAATCTCGAATCATTAACGCCTGCACCCGTTGAAGATGATAGGGATACAACATTTGTTCTTTTAAAATTCTAAAAACAACGGAATGGCTTACATGTAGGACACAAGCTATTCTCCTGGTACTAGTTTCTGGGAATTCTTCAATTGAATTAAGTACGGCTTCTTCTACAGCTGCAGTTCTAACTTATCTAGTACGACCAGAATTATAACCCCTTTTTTCAAAATTACCACGTTCCCGCAAGCGTCGGTGAATAGTTGTGAACGTAGTATGATGGGGTAGTCTACGCTGTGGGTACTGTTCAGCATAAAGTCTTTGCGCTTCCAATGAATTACCGTTAGCACGACCGTATGTAAAATGCATATCTGCCATTTCCAAATTCGAATATGCATTCATATTTTCAATCAACTAATATTTCCTACAATACACAATCATAAAACTTGTGAAACAATAAGATGGGTAACAGAAAATGACACTACACAATCCTGGTATCAGTATTAATGTTTTTATGCAAAGCACAGGCCACTACACTTGACGCAAAATACACTCGCGTTAGCTCATCTTTTTGAAAATGCATTGCATTAGATTTTTTTTCTCGTAAATGCCCAAGTTTTAGAAAAAACTTGTAGAGTTAAAAAGTTAGTCAATGAATTGGGCTTTTCAGTCATACTTTTTTAAAGAAAAAATTTTCATCTAAAAAAAAGTTGTAAGAAAAAATATCTTAGGGGTTGATTATTTCAACCCCTTCTAAGCATAATTCAGGGTTGAAAAAATTTCAAAAAGTGTACTTTTATTGACAGATAATGTTTACCAAGTTTCGTGTCTTTAGCTTGATATACAGGGAAAATAAAAAAGAAAAACCATTATTTTTTTTAATTTTCGAAGGGGTGTAACTTTTCCGGAGAGGGTTTTTTCAAAAAATTTTATACTAAACACTCACATTAATTTTCATCACAGAATCACCCCTTTAATTTTTTCGGTGTTATTTAGATACACCCTGTATATAGTACAAAGCTAAGACAAGAATCTCATAGACAGAAATAGCAGTAATATATCACTGCGCAAAAGAGGTATTAAGACAAAAGACAAATGAAAAAACCATTGTCATATACTCAGACAGTCAAGCGACGTTAAAAGCACTCCGTTTTATGCAGGTACATTCAAATCTTATGTCGGACTGTTTAAAAGCCCTAACAGAGATGAACAGCCAAAACAGACTAACTCTAACCTGGGTACAAGGCCTCAGAGGACATAAAGACAATGAAGAGGCTAATTCACTAACCCGAGAAGGAGCCTCAAAGGCTCTTATTGGCCCAGAACCCTTCATAGATGAAAGAAAAAACTTTAAGAACATGCACAAAGCAGTGGACGTTTAAAAAATCTTAGGTGTAATGGAAAAACTCACCAGAACAGAGACAGGCCAAAGAATTCTTAAAAAACCATCGCCCAAACTCACCGAACATCTACTACCGAGCCTTAATAGGAAAAATACTAGAGTACTAGTAGGTCTATTAACAGGGCATTGTAGGCTTAACAAACATAGAAGAGACCTTGTGCCGATTGTGTCAGGAAGAGAAGGAAACGGCAAAACAGGCATTGTGTTACTGTGAAGGAAAATCAAAAAATCAAATTATCGAAAAATCGAAAAATCTAAAAATCGAAAAATTGAAAAATCGAAAAATACAAAAAATTGAAAAATCAAAAAACGGCAATGAATAATGACATTTCACATTTGACATTACTGCTGCTGCTGATGCTGCGAAAAAGAGAATTCTCACGGCTAGCCTCTCTGGCGTAGCTTACTCTACATCAAGGTGGTGTGGAAATAAGCTTTTTTGCCAAAACTACAATTTGAGGTGCTCATACGCCAAAACTATTGATTTTGAGAAAAAAAATTATTACATAAATTGTAGGAAATTTTCTCTAGTTTTATTTTGTATATAAATGTTTTAATCGTTAAATGATTCGGAAAGGAAATATCCTAAAGTAAAAACAAATCAAAGGAAGTTTTATAAGCTGCGATTTCAAAAATGAAAAAATAAGTAAATTGGCTAGAACTTGAACCTAGAACCTCGGACTTTAGCCGTCTATACTTTTCTTACCAATTGAACTACCAAAGCACATACGCTTTGATATCCGAATTCGTATATTTGAAATCAATCAGATTCTAACTCTCGTCGATACACACAAATTCTTATCCCATCTCCGCTCTTTCAATTCTTCTTAAAGTCAACTTTATGACATCGTGTAGAAGGACAATAATCTATATTATGGCTTTTCTATAAATTTTTTCTAGTATAGGAGACATTAAAAACATTCCTATTTTAAAACTGAATTGAATTTGAATATTCCAAGATTTTATTTGGTTAATAATTTAATTTGTAATGTTAGGGTAATTAGTACATCCTAAAAATTTTTGGTATTTTGACATCAATTTATTTTCCAATCACTTTCACGAATGCCAATTGACATGTCTGACAGATACTCATTGCGTAAACTCATAAACCTCAATTTTGAATCTTTATAAATTTTGAGTCAATTTTGAATACTGGATCTTTCCGATTGCTAAATAAATATAGTATGTAATAAACTAATAATTAATATTTTTAAATGATAATGTCGTCAAATTGCTGGGCCACATTTTATTTTACCTGAATATCAATAAGTTTCATCGGTACAATCTCTTTAAGGTCGTACCACATTTCGTGATCGAACCATTGCCTCAATAATTCTATGGGTGGTTGCGCTCCATAAATTTCTTTAACAGGCATATTCACGTCGTCAACAAATATTACACACCGTTTTAGAACAGGTGGACCAAATACTCCTACAAAATTAAATATTTTTTTTCAACATATTTTTTCATTATTAGGACTTTACCTTTACGCCGTTTGTCCAATTTTGCCATAATGACATTTTGGGTTTGATTGGCTGTTGTTTGCGCGGAGAAATTAATAAATAACGGTATGTATTGTTTCGTGTTCTTCTTCAGCAAGAAATCCTGAAATACAAAAAATACAATTGTTATTACAGGTGTCAAATAATTAAAAAAGAAAAGAAAAATAATAGCAAACGACCAGTACGTCAAAAGCTGATGCAGACATTAAATATTGGTGCTACTGCTGAATTCCTAGGGACCAACAAAGAACATTTTCAGTAGATTATTAACGAAATAAAGTCATCAGTACAACGTTCTTGTATTAGAATATCCACAATTTTTACCGGATCTCATCCCACGTGACTTTCCTTAAATTTGTTTGCTGTTTTGTTAAAAAAACAGAAGATGTACTAATTTCACTAGTCGTGAAAAATATATTTTATTATTTTAGTACGAAAATATTTTAAATGTTTAAAGAAAAAAAAACAAATTCAGTTTTTAACAAACAGAAGCAGGAATGCTTGGAAAAGCTGGCCTGAGAGTTTAATTCAAGTCAAATGAGGTAACGCTTATACATTGTAACTTGCAGCACAAAAGGGTGGCTGTGGCAACATTATGCCGCCGCCTTGATGAGGTGCAAGATACAATAGCACTCATCCAGGAACCCTGGATAATAAAAACCAAAATTTTAGGTCTTAAAAATCTAAATGGTTCAATTTTTAGCTTCCCCAGGAACCAACAACTTAGGATAGCCATTTACATTTCTAGGAAATATAAAGCCCACTCAATGGCACACCTTTCCACCTTCGATTTAACTGCGGTTAGGACGGAATACGCATCAAAAGGGAAAAGAGAACGTTATTGCTGGCATCTGCATACCTCCTCTCCGAGGCAACAACGTCACTACCCAATAAAAAATGGAGGATCTGATTGAATACTGCCTGGAACAGAAGCTTTAGCTGGTAATAAGTTGCGACTTAAACGCTCATCACTTCAGTTGGGGCAGTAAGGATAACAACGCTAGAGATGTCACTTTATGATTATATAATTACCAAAAATCTTTCTATTTTGAATAAAGGTACTACACCAACATTTTTAAACTTTCGCAGTTAAACACTAATTGATATTACTTTATCCACAACTGGTATCTATAAATCAATTCTAAACTGGCAAGTGTCTAATAACATTTCGATGTCAGATCACCGCTGGTTGACATTCAAAATAAACTTTATGTTGCCGACTTCCGTGCTATCTCGGAACCCTAGGAAGACGGATAGGGCAACATATGCCCACCTTCTCCAAGAAGCTCTGAGAGAGATGGGGGCTGAAACACCAAACAATAACAATGTTTTGAAGAAGTATTCGAAAGCTATCCAAAACACAATAAACAATTCCTATAAAAAATCCTGTCCTCCGAGGCTGGTTCAACACGATCAGAGGACTATCGCATGGTGGTGTCACGAGTTGGATCACCTCAGGAAGATGGCTAGGAAATTCTTTAATAAGGCAAGCTCCACAAATCTCAAAGAAGACTGGGATACTTACAAATCTCACCTTAGAGAATATAAAAAATAATCAGACAAAAACAGAGAGATGCATGGGAAAGGCTATGTGAAAGGTACATAAGGGATACGGTGATTACAACAACACCACTACACCTAAACCAACATGCATACACCCCAGGCAGATCTACTGATTTAGTTGCTGGCCGGATAGAGATCCCTGGAGACAATAAGGAGTCCGCCTTGAGTGCTTTTGATAAAACCACCTTCCCAGTGAGTGCACTAACCAACAGGAATGTTCCACAGTTAGTTAGTGGGTGAATACATAACCTGCCCTCAAAGCGAGCAGTAAGCATAAGTGAAGAAGAAGTGAATATAAGAGGCTTGGATGGAAGGGGATGTCTACAGAGAGCTGGCAGAATCCGCACTCTGTAGACGGTGCGAACAAGAAGATGAGACCATCGAGCATATCCTTTACGATTGCTCATTAATAAGTCATGCGCTATATTTGCCATGTGCTTATAAATAAGTCATTTGTCCCAACATGCTTTCAAGCGATAACGAAAGGTTAGCAGTGCAGCAATAGAGTTCATTTTACGTGAGTGTGGTCGCAACTGATTGAAAAAAGAGTTTGTGATGTAGGGGTAAAGTGGTGGAGTCAGCTGATGGTAAAACAGTGAATAATACATTTTCGAGCGTCCACTGGTATCCAGTTGTTGTAGCTCTGCACTATTCGGGTGCAGTTTACTTTTTACGTGATAGTGGTTGTACTGGATTGAAAATTAAAAAATAGTGATAGCGGATGAAGGGGCGGGACTTTCTAAGGCGAAAAGGATCAGAACTACTTCCAAAAAAGATTATCCAGAACCGTTATCTGAAAGGGAGTTGGAACAAATGTTATATGAATCGGAGGATGATGTGAATCTAGAAGAAGGTAATTCGGATGCTGATTACTACGCATGAGTGGAGTCTTCAGACGAAGATTATGTTCCGCCGCGTCGCGATTCGGACCCTCAAAATAAAAGTGCTGCAAATAAAAATATTACTGCAGCACCTACCTACAGTTCCTGCGGCCCCATCAACCCCCCAATGGTCAGACAAGCCTGCAATGAAAAACATACCCTTTACTAAAAACAGGAATTTCTGGTTGAGTCCGTTGGTGAGTTTCTAATTTTTCAAATTATATTATAGTATATGTTTATTTTTATAGGTACCGAACCCATTGATTTTTTCAATATGCTGGTTGATGATGGTTTTTCTGAGTTAATAGCTACAGAAACAAATAGATACGCTCAGGAAATGTTTCTTTCACCAAGAACATCTGAGTCGTCGCAGATTACTCATTGGCGCGAGGTTACTGCAGAAGAAATGCGTGTATTCTTTGGCGTGCTTTTGCACATGGGCACATGAATAGAATTCAAGATTATTGGAAAACTTCCAAATTTTTTAGTATGCCTTTTTTTTTCGTCGGCTATGAATAGAGATAGATTTGTTCTCATCATGAGGTTAAGATTGAAGTTTATTTATTGAAATAATGTTATTTACGACGATAATTTAATTTTAGGTGTTTGCATTTCGCCCAGAACCCAAAAGAAGGACAGGGCGTTCCGGAAGATCGGCTTTTTTAAATTAGGCCCATAATAGATTATTTTAATCAAAAAATGAAGGAGGTGTATTACCCGGGAAAAGACATTTCGCTCGACGAGTCCATGGTGTTGTGGAGGGGTAGACTGCATTTCGCCAATACATCAAGAACAAACGGCATAAGTATGGGGTAAAATTGTACGTTCTCACAGAGTCTGATGGCACAATTTTGAACTCTGACGTCTACACTGGTCAGCTGAACGACTTAGGAGGCAAGAGTCACGCGGCAAATGTTTACTTCATTTATTGGATGGACGGTCAGATGTTGGACATTCAGTTTATATGGACAATTTCTACAACAGCCATGATCTTGCTGTAAAGCTACTAAACCGCAAGAACACTCCAACTCAATTAAAAACTGCAAAATTGAAAAGGGAGAAACCGTCACCAAATACAGCGATGATGGAGTTCTTATTGGTAAATGTCGAGATAAGAGGGAAGTGGCATATATTTCTACGGAATTTGAAAACGAGATGCTGGCATATCAAGATAGATTAGGAAGGGACCGCGAAAAGCCTAAGCTGCTCTCATATTATCCATGTGAGAAAAAAACACTTCGCTGGTATAAAAAGCTAGGTATACACGTACTGCAACTGCTTCTAATCAATTCGTATTAGTCGAAGCAATGAAGGACTAAAAAGACCAAAGTTCCTGGGTTTTTCCGTGCAAATCGGATCGGAATGTGGTTTTTTGCATTCGCTTGCAAAAATTATTTGTATCATTCCCCGTAATTTCCGGGTCATACAAATCGGAAATTGCATTGCTGCAGCCAAAAATGCATTCAAAAAATGCATTATTTGAGAGGCCTCTTGGATGATTTCAAAACTTGTTAAATAAGTGTCACAACTAGTCCAGATCGGGTGCTCAGGGGTTTTCGAGGTCCCTGATCACGATTATGATGTCTAAATTGACCCACAGCTGACCTGGAGCTCAGGAACGTCGACGAACTATTATATTAGTTCGAAAGTAATATAAAGTAGGAATTTTGAAACCGTAACAATTTTACCAGAATAAATTAACTTTTTAAAATAAAATACTCACCGTGATATAAACTGATTTTCCTGTTCCAGTGGGACCAATTATCATCATGTGTTTATCATGTTGGATCAGCAATTGCATTATGGCAATGTTTCTGATTGTTTCCACCGTAGTTACTATGATTTGGTTAACAGGAATATCCCTGGGGATAGGAGGACATGTATTTAACTCGTCGGTCCATAGTTTCCATTTTCCTTTGCCCTTAATAGAACAATACAAATTTTCAATTGGTGGGTTACTTGGGGTTAAAATAGACAACATGCGTAATGTGCAATGTTTCATCTTCGGTCTCTTTAATCTAAGCTTTTACTATAGGTAACTTTTTGTATCGTTACTCACATTTTTTTATGAAAAAAATACAAAAATAGGTCAACAATCATATAAAGAGGGACGTCTTTTTGCTCTTGTAACATTTACCATCCTTTTTCAATGGAACACTCTGTATATTACTGCATTTTAATATCTTATTGATAGAGCTGCAAAAGTATACAGATTTCCAAAATTAATTAATACAAAGGGTGTTTGGTTTTTTTATGGTTATTTCTAAACTGCCCTGTATATTTAGAAATATAGTTATTTGTATTAAAAATTTCTTCATATTTCTAATAATAAAAGAGCTATCGAAAAATGTTACTTGTTTCTACACCACATCAGTTACTGTAAACATTTTTTTTTTAATTTAAAGGACAATATTTGAGGAATGGAAGAAAACAATGTTGACATTCTGCCTTTCTGTGAGAAATGTTCGCTCATATAAAACAATCATCACAGTTAATTTTGTCCAGAATTATTGAAAAAATTGACTACATTATATTTTTTTATTAAAAAACCAACTTTAAAATCGTGCAGATGGCCTTAAAAATTTAGATTTTTGATTTTCTCATAGATCATTAGATCCTGACCAATTTTATATGGAACTATACCTTAGATACCCCCTTTCTAACAAAAAAAAAATCATAGAAATCGGACAACTTAGTAAAGAATTATCTATCGCTGCTAAAGTGCCACAAAAAATGTATGCATTGCTCTTACATTTTATTTATAACTATTTAAAAAAAAAAACGTTAATACATTATTTTCTTTGGGCGCACTTCAGGCATACTTTCAGCGTACTTTAGGCGTACTTTAAGCGTACTTTAAGTGTACTTTAGTAGTACTTTAGGCGTACTTTAGGCGTACTTTAGGCGTACTTTGGGCATACTATAGGCATACTTCAGGTGTACTTTAAGCGTACTTTGAGCTTTCAGGCGTACTTCAAGCATACCTCGGGCGCGCTCAACTAAGGGTTAAAATATTAAATCAATTAATAGAAAAATTAGCAGTGGTTGCAATTTAAAGTTTGACATTCCAAAATTTAGAAAATGGCAGAAAATGATCAGTAATGGATATTGGTGAATGTAGGAGCATGCCAGAGATAAAATTCTATATGCATTTAAAATCACTATCATAACTTACTTCTTTGATAAACCTATAATCGAAAACTGTCTCTGCTACAGGTATCGTGAAAATGTATGGTTTGTCAGGTTTATTAACTAAATATGGAAGATCGGGGAAAGCTTCAGCAAGTTGTTGTGGCACTTCTTTTTCTAAAAGCATTCTGAAAAATATAATCTAATTAATTGATAAACCAGTGAGTACTGATAACGATTTTGAAGGTTTAGATGTAAATATGTCATAGTAAACGTGATAAGTTAGTTAAATAACGTGAATGTCTGGTAATATGGAAGAAATCGAATTGGCTTCTGATATTTAGAATACCTGATGCACAGAAATATGTGTATTAACATCACGAACATATTTAAATTATGCTTTTCATCGGCGTGCAAAATAAGTTTTACACGTTTTGAAATTTTTCATTAAAATTAAATTATTCCATTTATTTTAATAATTATTATTTTTGTAACGTTATTTTAATATTAATAAACTTCATACGTAAAATAAACATTTAATTATTTGTGTAGTTTACAGTTCAGGTGTGAGGTGAACTTACGGCTTACCAGAAAAACGTACGCGATGAGAATGAGTGGTTTTATATACAGGGCGTGCAAAAACTGTTTGTTGTTACGTGACTAAAAAGGATTTAATCATTAGATAAGTTATTTAGTGATTCGTGTTAAGTTAGTAAGATCTTCGTGTTATGATCGTGTTAAGAACTATGGACAAAGCTCTTAGTCCCATATTTATAAACCGATCTTAGGCGTACTCGATCTGAATGTAATTAGACTCCGACGGGACGAGACATTAGTGATAATAGGTCACCTTTTAACAAAAGGACCGTATAAAAAAGCGATAGTTATGTATGTCGCGAGAAAATATAATACCAAGCACATCTCGCGGTTTAGATACGTGTTCCAGTCAACAAAGTTATATACGAAGCTAAAATTAAACAGTTGAAGAGAGATTGTTAAGACGAAATCCCAAGTCACCATCTAAAATGCTATTCGCGCAGACGTTACGAAAAACCAGATGCATTTTTGAAGAATATCTGTCAATGATACGTGAGGAAAGTATCAACCACGTTTTAATTGCACAAAAAGCCATCTGTTAGGACACAGGCAGAGCGTTGCACCGTAAACGCAGGTAAAAGACCAGCTGAACGACAAAATAAGGGTGAGTCAAAACCAATTTTATTTTTATCTAATAATCAGGCGTCTAGTACTTGCTATTTCACTGATTGTGTTCTTAACGATGAACCTATACGAAGCTTTGTAGACTCGGGTTGTGCTGCAGTTACAATTCGTGAATTCTTGATGAAGTCATAAGTTACATCTACAGGGTTAGCCCAAATTAGTACGTTTGTATGGTTATGCGGGAGATTTTATTATAGTACCTTCAAAGGTTACGACAAATTTGAATGTTGATTTAGCTACTTCTACTGTTGACGTACCGGATAATATACAGGATGTCCTAGTTATTATAGGTTAGCCATTTTTAAATAATGATATGGTTACAGTTTTCGTTAGATGTAACCAAGTATGACATATTTTAATTAAAATAACGTCAACGTTACGCATATTAACGAGTCTTTGTCTAAGAAAATTAATTTATGTGTAGAAGAAACTACTATTATTCCGTAGAATTTTGTAGATGACATTTCTCCAATTAAAAATGAAAACGTTAGGGGTGTTTTTGATGATCTAAGATATTTTTGTAGAGCTAAGATGTTTTTGTTGATTTAAGATATATAAATTAAGATAATCATTTTCACATTAATGTACCGTGTGTTATTAATATGAACAATTGTTGCTGTATTCCTGTCTGTTTGTTACGAAAACGACAATACTTACTAGATGTTCTTCATGTACCGGAGATAAAACTTGCTTAGCAACAAAAATTGCTGATTTACTAAATTTTACATTATTAGAGCTTGAAAATCAAACTAATTTAGAATTAAAGAGCATTGAACGTTCTAAATTACTTAAATTATTTAACGAGTATATTATGTATTGTTTCGCTACTAATTTAGGACAGGTTGCTAAAACGACTCTTACGGCAATGTTGATCACACTAACCGATAGTGAACCTGTAATGTACGGTTCATACGGTATGACTTTTATTTTGGTAAATGCTTCTGCTGTTATATAAAGGATTATGAACAAAATATCTAGACCCACAACGGAGAATGAATAATGAAGACCGGTGGATGGAGGATGAAGACCCATGGCGGAGAGGAGGATGAAAGACCCCTAGAAAGAGGCAGGATGAGGAAACACCTGCAAAAGACGCCCAAATCGGAATGGAAGTCGACACACCAAGGACACTGTAGCAGACTTTGCCGCACCTAAGGATATCAACGAAATTCGGCGATTTTAAAAATAAAGAAGCTAGTAGAACGATCCATATATACTATTTATAACAGATAAGTGAAAACTGAAGAACATTGTGACACCAGTAAAGTCGGACCAGTAGGAATACTTCTAGAACGTCAAAATGACAGCACTTTAGGCTACTAATATTTAGTAGAGCCACAAGCAAAGGAAAGTAAAAATATTATTCATGAGCTTGAAACTTTGGCGGCTGTACGCGCATTTAAAAAGTTCTGTTTTAAGTGGCATAAAGTTAAAATCGTTACCGATTGTAACTTACTTCGTGACACCCATGTGAAACGAGACTTGATTCTTCGCATCGCAAATAGTGGTTATTAATTCAAGAATTCGATTTTGGCATTAAACATCGTTGTGACACTAAGATCAGCCACGTAGGCGCTCTGAGCCGAAGTACCACTATACTTATGGATAAATCACTTAACGTATCTGTATCTGTAACGTATCTGTATCTGTAACGTATCTGTATCTGTAACGTATCTTTATCTGTAACGTATCTGTATCTGTAACATATCTGTATCTGTAACGTATCTGTAACGTATCTGTATCTGTAACGTATCTGTATCTGTAACGTATCTGTATCTGTAACGTATCTGTATCTGTAACGTATCTGAGTCTGAGACTGCTGGGTTTCGAATCCCAGACCAGACCATGTGGATTTTTAATTAAATTGCATGGTTCGGTTTAGGATTTGATGTGTGGCGTATTAATAGAAATTCAATTTCTGTTGATATGACATGCAGATTAAAAAAATTCGCCATACATTACCGTCTCGATGATGGTGGGTGAGGTTTTCCGGGTTTTCCTCACCTGTAAGTCAAATGGCACCAGCAATCATCTTTAAGCCGCCCCGGAGCGCCACGGCAAATAATAATAATAGCCGTCCCTTTCCCCGGACAAGCTCAGCTTTTGGGGTTAAAATTCACTCGTAAGGGGGTGAATTAGGGAGAGTATTATTATTATTATTATTATTATTATTATTATTATTATTATTATTATTATTATTATTATTATTATTATTATTATTATTATTATTATTATTATTATTATTATTATTATTATTATTATTATTATTATTATTATTATTATTATTATTATTATTATCTGTATCTGTAACGTATCTGTATCTGTAACGTATCTGTATCTGTAACGTATCTGTATCTGTAACGTATCTGTATCTGTAACGTATCTGTATCTGTAACGTATCTGTATCTGTAACGTATCTGTATCTGTAACGTATCTGTATCTGTAACGTATCTGTATCTGTAACGTATCTGTATCTGTAACGTATCTGTATCTGTAACTTATCTGTATCTGTAACGTATCTGTAACGTATCTGTATCTGTAACGTATCTGTAACGTGTGGAGGGTGGGTTACCCCCCACTGCACTTAGGCCTCATTAGGTCTATTGTGCATCCTCCTTAGATGATAGGCATCTCCTAGCTCGTGAGCCAACCTACAGATTTAATGTAGTTGACGTCGCCAAGAGGAGCTTCTCTTATATCGGCCGGTGTTAGCCGAATAATTTAACGTAATGATAGTAAATATTGAGGAAGAATACTTTCAGCACAACTGCAAGACATCACTTGTAACAATATTATCAATGTTTTGTCACGAGATCCTAAAGATAATGACAAACGGTGAACGACAAATTCATAAAGAGTACTGTTTAAAGGATAAAACGACTTTCGAAAAACAGCAAAAAGAAAGAGATGATTTATTCCAAAAACAGCACGACGAATAACTCTAATATTAGTACATTGCAGCATCCTCATGATAGGTCATTTAGCAGTTGATGACATTACGAAATTTTTATAAGAGCATTAGGATAACTCGTATCTCATCATATCAATTAACTGCTTTAAGAAATTTTTATAAGAGTGCTAGGAAAATTCGTATCTCTTCACATCAATTAACTGCTTTAAGAAATTTTTATAAGAGTGTTAGGAAAACACGTATCTCACCATATTAATTAACGGCTTTAAGAAATTTGTATAAGACTATTAGGAAAAACTCCTATCTCATCGTAGCACTTGACGGCTTTAATTTACGAAATTTGTATTTTTTTAAAAAAAGCGGTACAAAAATACAACAATTGAGCCGGTGCCTGTACTGCAATTTCTAGATGAGGTAATAGAAATATTCGGGGTTCTTCGCAGTTTTATTTGCGACGGTGACACTTATTTTATGAAAAAGAATTTTAAGGAATACTGTTTAACTGTAGAAACAGGTATGTTTAACTGTAGGTGTTAAACAAGTATATTTAACGTTAGGTATTAAACATGTAGAATGTACTACTTTGACCCATCGGGCTAACGGTCAAGTAGAAGACGAATCCCGTTGGGATGAAGCTGTGAGCAAAGTTACGTTTGGAATTAATTCGACAGTTAATTTCACCACCATAAAATCACCTAGGACAGGTTGTACAAAGAATGATGTAAACTTAGTTTAACCATTAGTTTATTTTTTAACTGGTTATATTTACCGTACAAATGTCACTTTTAAAACTATATTTAACAGTAACCGATTATCATACAACGAGGTTCATAGGTTAAACTAAGATTGCATTTTAACTGCCTGTTGTACAACCTACCCTTATGAATGTTTGTTTGGTTATCGCCCCCGTGGCTTAAGTGACGCATTTCTCACGTCAGAGGTTACATGCGAGCAACGCCAAGACCTAGGGACGTTGAGAGATGATGTTTCTCAGATAACGAGAACAGTAGCTTCTGCAGAAGCAGTATTACGATAAGAGGCATGCCCCGTTACGGGAATTTAAGGTTGGCCAACATGTGTTGTACAAGGTAATAAAGGCCCCAATGATGGGCGGAGCAGAAAGCTTGAACCTTGTTATAGAGGACCCTTCCTAGTTACTAAAGTACAGTTCATCAAATTTCTAGAGGTGTTCGACGCCCAGACAGAGAACGCGCTACATGTGACTAAGATAGCTATTGTACAGTCTGCTAAATAAGTTATTTTAAATAGTTTTAAATATTTTTAGGTAATTAAATTTTAAAAGTGTGGAATAGTTTAGGGATTAAATTGGTCTGATTGGACTTTCTTAGAACGTTTTTAAAAGCAGCTAAAGATAGTATGTAGAATTGAAAATAATTATTATGCCATAAAAGGTGTTTTGGAATTCCTTCAACCTTTTGAAATTGAGTCAGAAAATATAAATTTTATAGGATAGCGGAAAATACCTATAATTTTTTTGTAGGCCTTTGTAAATCGTGGAAATAGTTTATATTTTATTTCTACCTTATTAAGGAAAATGGTACCTATTATTAATAACGGTTGTTTCTGAAACATTACTAAAATTTTCGAAATTTTGTTTTTCTACAAAATAATAAACTATACTATTTAGAAAAAAATCTATTTCTCTTATAATTTTATAAAAAATAACAGGGGAATATTTACATTTCTTGATCTATTAAACAAAACGATAAATTATCTCGACGAATGACACCATGTTCTAGTACGGAAGCTAGCTTTACATTTTTGTTGGTGGTTTCATGGGTTTCATATCAATTTTTTGTAATTGTAGTTTACAGGTACATATACCTCTTAACACTTGTTTGCTTTATTAAAAAAGTGTGTTGTTGTGATTTACGTCGAAATAAGTCAAAAACAACTTGAAACCCCATATAAAATCAAAAAGGAGAAACGGAAAAAAATTGAGCCTGTAAATGAACACTGGGAAACCAAAAACATCATAAACACAGCCGCCGAGAAAAGGGTCGTGCGGTCAGGGCAGAGACAACCCAAAGTCAGTGGGACAAATATATGGATGGGCAGATTATCGAACACCGTTGAGGAATGCAGTCGATTTCTTTGTTAAGACTGTGTTATTCCATTTGTTTTAATAATTATTATTTTTGTAACATTATTTTAATATTAATAAACTTCATACGTAAAATAAACATTTAATTATTTGTGTAGTTTACATAAGAATTTCTTAAATGTATTTATCATCTTATTATTTTTGTTTTGTTTCAGAACTTTACGAAAAGTTGTCCGGTCATAAAAATTACCTTATTTAATACGCTTCTAGTCTTATATATGACGTAGACAGCAACAGTGTGGATCATAATATGAAATTTATAGGAGGTCTTATCAAAGTAGATGTGCAGCAGCCGTTGTACAAACAAACCTATTTACACCATAAAGAAATATTTTAATAATGGTACAACTCCTACTAAGATTTCATCAAAACTTGAACTGAGGCAAATTGAAAAAATAGAAAAGCTAACCCACGAGTTTGTAGAAAGTTAAAGTTTGCACAAAAAAAAATTTACGGATGGATGTGAAAGTTACGGTCAGAAATGTGAAAAGCCTGACATGACTGACTAAAACTAAATTTCTGGAAGAAATTAATAAAAGTAATAAGGATATCTTAGAAATAAAAAGCTTAACACGGGAGCATGCAGATTGCGATATTTGGATTTTGGAAAGAAGAAACCGTCTGAATGCTTTCATGTCGCTAGTAGAAGCTATCTTGCACACAAAAGTATTTTTTTCAACAGCTTACGAATATGGCAAAAAAATGAAAAAGTAGCAATGGAGCAGTTACAAAAAACCATTGGCAAACCGATTAGAAAATGTAGTCTTTTCATAGATGAGGAAAGTTCCTTTTTGGCGGCTACTCCGGATGGCCTAATAGATGACATAGGTATTGTCGAAATGAAATGCCCATATTCAGCACGGAATATGAGCCCTGAAGAAGGTATTCAAACAAAAAAAAATTACCTTTTGGTCGAAAAACGGCGACATTAATAAAATGCATAACTGCTATTATCAGGTGCAAGGGCAACTGTAAATTTCCAGTAGATCATATTGTGTATTTGCTGTTTGGACAACTTACGGTTTGAAAACTAACACCATTTTGCGTGATCCTGAGTTCTGGGTAAAAATCATGAAACCAGTTCTTTGTCAATTTTATTTTGACTGTATTTTACCGGAAATTATAGATCCTAGAAAAACTAGAAATATACCTATTAGAGAACCGAAATATGTACTAGAGGCTGTAAAAAAAATAAGAATAGAAAGAAAAACATTAAACATCAACTGCAACGTAGTTTCTGTTAAGGTGCAGAAAGAGCTTAACTTCACTGTAGTTACTTTGATTTTATTAAAAAACAGGATATACAGGGTGATTCATAACTATTGGGACATAGATTAAGGGCAGGTTATTTAGATCAAAATATGGCGATAGGACCAAATATACCTTAATAAAATATGGCTGTGGAATAAGATACAGGGCGTTAAAGTTGAATTTTTTTTTTCGTTTTTTTTTTATAATCTTACTGTATATTTATGAATTTTTATCAAAATCGGCTCAAAGGCATATCTTTGGACAAGGGATATTTTATGTATTATTTCACATTTTTTTACAGGGGGCGTCACGAGAATGATTCCTGATGATGAAATTAAGTGGTAAGTTTTTTTGCCGAAACTTTTTAGTACTTTTTATTAGAAAATATTACGTAAACATCATTTCTACGTAATATTGGTACTCCTCTTTAAACACGATAATTTCACCTGTTTTCGAGAAAAACACAATTGAACAGTTCAGAGTCTCAGAAGGATATTTCAAAAAATATTTTATTTATGAAAAGTGTGCTTTGGACTGTCAGATAATGGGCCATGTTCACATGTGAGATATGCTGTTTTATAAACTATATTGTAATAGTTAGTCGCTATACAAGTTATTCTAAATAATCAGTTCGTTAAAAAAGCTAAAAGTTTTTAAATTAAGTCCAATTGAAATTTAAAATTTGAAATTATACGTCATCGGGAATAGACCAATCAGCTTGTGTCGAAGTTTTTTTTGTTTTACAAAACCAAGCCAACGAACAAACCTACATACAGAATGTCGAAGTGAACGCACATCTAAGTGACATGTGACATTTAAAAATTGACAGCACCTAACAACTAACCTTAGTTTTTTGTTTTGGTTTAATTTTATTATTAATCTGCATTTATCTGGGTAAATTATCCTGTGGGATATAGGATATATAAAGGAAGAAGAATATGAATTTATCAGCTGTATTTATAAAAGTTGAATCAAGTATTTTTCCCATTGTAAACGAAAATATGATTACCGAGATGATTACTGCATTTTTTAACAATACTCAGTTTCCAAAAGATAGAAAGGTAAAACTTTATTTATAAATTGTTTTAATGGTAGGTAGTTACAGTTTATATGAAGCAGTACACTTTATAGTAAAACATATTTATCTCAGGTTTTATTTTTAGATCTGCCAAGCAAGAATATGGAGATATTTACTTTTTCCATAAGAGAGAAGGAGACAAATTACACCTAAACATAAAGTACAGCAAAAACCTTATGATGTGGCTGTTTTTTAGTGCACAATGCTTAGGATATGTTGAATCTCAAGGTTTGTAATATTTATTATGCTTTTTTGTTTTTATATCACATATAATAAACAGTGTATAAGGCCCTTTATTCTTATAAATATTTTTTTTCTAATTTTGACATAAAGAGACATTTTTTGTAATCGCAGCAAGTGTTAAAATAATCTAGAAATAGATTTTGTTAGCGAACCTAGTAATAATTATGATACCAAAGAATGCTGCAGAGCACCTATGAAATTTTGAGTTAAAACATGCCATATTTTTAGGCTATTTTTATACCCTTTTCAAAAATTTTATGCTCCTCGTTTTATGCAAAACTTAAAATGCTCTGATAGCTTCGAACGAAGTCAGCAAAGCACCTCTGTTTTATAAAGTTTTTTCTGTAAAAACAGCAACACCATATATTTATGCACTTGAAATATTATATTTTTAAAAAATACATGGTGCTTGCTAACCTTCGAAAGAAGCCAGCAGAGCAATTCGGTTTTTTAAAGCTTTTTTCTAAAAACCACACCCCATTTTTAGACTCTTGAAATATTGTAAAACTTTACTAAAAAAATTGCTATTTTTAAATAATACAGGGTGCTTTGTTGGAACAAAGTCAGCAGGACACTTCAGTTTTTTAATATATAAAAACAACTACTTATGACACATGTTTAGGCTGTTTTAAAATCCTAAAAATGTGGTAAGTATATTTGTTTTCAGAAAAAAAACTTTGAAGTCAGCAAGGAATTGCGAATTTTTTTTAAAAATGTCAAATTTCGAATATTTTATAATATTGTAGGAGCCAAAAAATGTGGTGTGGTTTAAAAAAAAACTGGGGTGCTCTGCTGGATTCGTTTGAAGCTAACAAAGCATCCCGTAATTTTTTATTTTATAATACTCAATAGCCTAAAATGAGACATAGCTGTTTAAACAAAAATGGTACTTTTAAAAATAGCTGTTTTTTTCGAAAAGCTCTATAATATTTCAAAAATGTGAAAATGTGGTGAGCTTGTTTTTTTAAGTTTTGAAAATCAGAGGTTCTTTACTGGATTCGTTCAGAGCTAGTAAAGTGCTCGTCTTGTTACATAAAATAAGGCATTTTGTAGCTGGTTATATAGTTATTTTGTAACTGCATATCTAACCCTTTTATTTTTTTCAGGAGGTTGTAAACATGTGGGTTCATAGAAGAAGTGAGGAACCATCTGTAACATCTACTCAGTGTTATTGATAATGATGTACACTTGGCTAGATTGTTAAAGAAACCTCTTCATCCACTACAGGAAAATAAATCAGTACTTTTATATTCTTAGGATTTGTATATATTTTTTATTTGTAAATAAATTGTTTTTTTACTTCATTTTTCTCAGTTTTTATTAAAAGGTTAATAAATAAAATTTTCACAGATTTTTATATTTTTGTTTGTAAACAATAATTGAAGTTTTTATTAAAAATCACCAATGTTAATAATAATAACTTAAGTCAATATTATTCTTTCTCCTTTTTTAAAGCTACTATTAATAAAGGTATTACTTTAGCTTGACCTATGATCAATTTTTAATTTTGTGATATATTTGGTTTGACAGAAAAAAAATTAAAACCCTTTGACATTGGTTGTTTTTACTTAGATTTTCATAAAAAATAAACGGAACTGCAAACATGTTTTACTATCGTAATAACGAATAGCAACATGAAATTTTTTTTTCACATTTATCACTGTTGTCATTTTCATAAGAAGGCACACTTTCTGGTTTTTTGAAAAAGGTGGCAAGAACTGTGATATTTTTAAATTTATCACCAGTGATACCACATGTAGTTACCCGATTTATTGGAATATATAGACTTTGCTACCACATTCAACTGAACTTGGTTTTTAATATTTATCACTGTGACATAGGCGTTTTTGTTAAAATGTTTCATTTTAAACTGCTGTAAATAGGTGCCTTTGTTTTGGTAGTTTCAGTCCCAAAAAAATCTATGCATATACAGGTACTCATTCCTCTTCAATTTGCTCGAAAAGTTAAATTTTTATCAAAAATTACATTGGCTGTTTAAAAACTCATTATAATCCCTGAAATGTGATAATTAGGTAAATTAAATTAAAAAACAAACAAAAAAGTTTATTAAATTAATATTTACTCTTACAAAATAGGTTCTTGTAAGTTAACAAGCAATTATGTAGATATTACTAAGTAAATGTACTTGCTTAAAATTCACACACGAATGTGGTTTTAACATGTTAAATTAACTAACCCTTCTTATAACTCTTTCCACATGTATTCTTAGAGATGCTATTCTTTTACTTAATTGTACATCTTCTTGAGAAGTTTTTTCATTCTGTGATACACTAGGTGTGGCTTTACTAAAGTGTATCCCATGTTTTCAAGTAGCTGATTATTCTGAAACCCCTATCTGCCATTATATGGGATCCAGGAACCAGTTTGTTTAAATACCCACATTTTTCCATTATTTCTTTATCACTAGTTCTTCCACAAAATGATGAATAAATTCGGTATCTTCAAAACTTTCAGGAGATTCTGCATTTTCTTCCAGAAGGGTTTTTAGGTTATACACCTAAGAATTTATAGTATCCTTATTTTCAATTTCCTGAAGGGGACAATTAGCAGAAATTGCTGCTATATCTTGATAATCCGGTGTATTTTTATTAAAAAGTTCACGAGAAACATCGCTAGTAGAAGGTTGATTTTCTTCTTTCCAAATTTCTAGGAACACTAATAAATATTTTTGAAGATGAATGTGAATCATTATCACATTCTGGAACAAAACACTTTTTCGTAGTCATAATATTTATAAAAAGTACAAAATTAAACAATCAAATTCCAAATAAATTCTTGATGGAGACACTATGATGACAGATGCCATACACAGTGCTGCCATTTTGCCATTTTCTGAATTATTAAGTGACTTTTAAAACAATGAAACCTTAAATATGGTAAAAGTTTAAACAGAAATAATACTTTAAAAAAACATTTGATATTATATATTTAAAAGATATTTGTTTAACGATGTTTTAGAAGTCTAAAAGTAAGAAGGAGTACACAAACGAACGTACATCACTTCTCGTAAACCTTCTAGCCGGCAACGTTGTGCGCTAGCTCCTATTGGTCTATTCCCGGTGACGTCATAAATTTTAAAAAAATTCATAACTCCGGCAAATGAATAGATAAAAAAAAAATAAAAAAAATGTAATTTTATTTTCAACTCTATTATTCATAAAAAAAATTTCAAAATTTTTGAACATGCCCCATTGTGTCTGGTAAATGTCAGTTCTTGCCAATGAATTATTTTTGCTGTGAGATTATTGTCTATTGTTGCATTTTTTAAGCTTTTTCGACTGAAATGTCTTGTCACAATCATTTTACGAATGAAGAAATGCGGGATATGGTTTGTGTATATGCACAAGAAAATTTTTGCTGTCGCATGGCAGCCAGAAGGTATGAATTGTAATATCCATACAGAAAGCAACCAAATCACAAAACTTTTGCAAATCTATTTCATCGTTTGGGTGAAACCGGGTAATTTCATAGTAAAAATCTGGGTGGTCGTCCGAAACAAATCACAACTAATGAAGAAGATGAAATTTTGGTTCGAGTAGATGAAAATCCTGAAGTAAGTTCACGTCAACTGGCAATAACAACAGGAGTAAGTCAGTCGTCTATTATTAGAGATTTTAAAAAAAGAAAAGTTTTATCCTTATCACTTCACTCCTTTTCAAAATTTGCTTCCAAGAGATCTCCCAAGACGGTTACAGTTCTGCCAACGTATTCTCAATAAACATAATGATGACCGAAATTTTATTAAAAATATTATGTTCACCGATGAAGCGACTTTTACTAGACGAGGTGTTTTTATTTTTAATTATCGAAACAGTCATCACTGGGAAGAAGAAAACCCGCATGCTCGTAAAGAAAGACATTTTCAACATGAGTTTAAATTTAATATTTGGTGTGACATTATAGGCGACCAACTACTAGGGCCATATCGTCTTCCTCCAAATTTAAATGGAGATTCCTATTAATTTTTTTTTGCAAAATACTTTTAGAGATATTTTGGATGATATGCCACTAGATGTAAGAAGGAAAATGTGGTTTATGCAGGATGGAGCTCCACCTCATTTCTCATTAGTTGTTAGAAATTATCTAAGTGACATATTTCCTCAACGTTGGATTGGCAGAGGAAGTAATTTTAAATGGCCACCAAGAAGTCCTGACTGTAACCTTCTTGATTTTTATGTATGGGGACATATGAAATCCTTAGTTTATACCCAGGAAATTACTTTACGAAACGAACTCTAGAGGAACATACAAAATGCGGGTAATTTTATAAGGGGACAGAATAATATTTTCTTTGCCATCCGAAAGTCCTTTATTAAAAGAATTAGAAAAGGCATAGAAGTAGGAGGAGGTCACATTGAACATTTAATTTAAGTTTGCTTTTTTTATGTTAAATTGTTTTTAATTTTGCTTTACCGTTGAAATAGAAGCCTTACGTTACAAGTTTTCTTATTATGTTATTTGGAATCCCCTTCTGAGACACTGAACTGTTTAATTACGTTTTTCTCGAAAACAGGTGAAATTATCGTGTTTAAACAAGAGTACCAATATTACGTAGAAATAATTTTTAGGTAATATTTTCTAATCAAAAGCACTAAAAAGTTTCGCCAAAAAAAGTTACCACCTAATTTCATCATCAGGAATTATTCACGTGGCGCCCCTTGTAACAAAATGTGAAATATTACATAAAATAATATTCCTTTTTCAAAGATATGCCTTTGTGCCGATTTTGATAACAATTCATAAATAAACAGCGACATTATCAGAAAAAAAAAACGAAAAAAAAATTCAACTTTAACGCCCTGTATCTTATTCCACAGCCATATTTTATAAGAGTATATTTGGTCCAATCGCCATATTTTGGTCCAAATAACCTGCCCTTAGCCTATGTCCCAATAGTTATGAATCACCATGTATATAGATATATTGTCAGTGTCGCTAGATTTTCATATTGTGTCATTATTAAAAGTTGATCTACGTATTTTGTCTATAACTTTAACAGTTTCAAAATTATTTTATTTTAGTTTTAATTTTCTTAGTCTTACCTGAACATGTAGCTAAATTTTTCTCGGCTGTTAATATCAATAGTGCTGCCAACTCCCCAGATACACGAGAAGAAGAAAGATCCCTCTATTTGTGCCCTTACGTCTAAATCTGACACCTGATCTCTGTATTTTTCATCGTAGAAGTCATCCATGAAGCAATCGAAGTAATTCATAACAGCCCTGATGAGATTGTGTTCTAGAGTTCCACTTATTTCCTAAAATAATTGGAAAAAGTAAACTTATTAATAGGCTAGATTTGGATGGTCTCAATTTAACATGCCTTAAGACCTTTCTTTACCAACCACAACAAAGGCTTACAAAACCTCAAAAATAGATTGAATAACATCATTTTGTAAAAATCATTATTGATAAATGGCGGCAATACATTCAACCACGACCACAATATGGGTTCCCATCCTAGAGCCTTGGGCTCTAAATAGATCATGCCAACTCTTGATACCTTAAAAAAAATATATAAAAAGTTAGTGTCCATTCTCCCATGTAAAACTATTATTTTCTAAATCATTACCCAAATAACACAAGAAGCCATAAAGAAGCTTGTTCGCATTTAATGCTTGGGTCCAACGGAATTTGTTAGTAGTAGAGTTTTGTGTTACTGGGGTAGCTATAATGAGTCGTTTTATAAAAAAATAAGATATAGAACAACAGAACCATAAAAAATATTCATATCTTACAGTTGCTGGAGAAGCAACATCCAAATCCATGGGTTCAAACATTAGAGTGGTAGTGTTGGCTAATTGAATGATTTCACCGGACATTAAGCATAGTTTTTTGTTATCATCCAATACAGTATTCATATTTTCAATCCACACAGCATCTACCGGGCCATCGAAAATTAACCATTTACTTAAAAAACAAAAAAAAAAATTTTAAAGTATCAAAAATATTTTTATAAATATACATTTTATTATTTTTGCTTATATAGGGTCCTATGTTGATGTATGTACCAAATCGTTAAAACCAATTTAGTTATGTTTATAAGGATTTAATATTTTAATATCACCAAGTTAGTTACACTATAAATTGTCATTTCTGTCATTTTGTTATCACTTGTCGTATGTATGCAGAAATGTAATGGTAGATTTGTCATGTTATAAAATGAGATTCAAGATTCATCGTGAAATTAAACAAAGCTAAACAGACAAATTGTGTTTCATTTAAAGTCTTATTGGGGAATACAAATACGTTTAGGGTAGAAAGATCCAGATTCAAAATTAAATTTGTTTTTATTATTTAACTTACCGATCCTCAGTTGACGACATAGCAAAAAATCTAAAACTAATCGCCAAAACTCCATCCGACCATTCGTGGGATATTGGATCAAATTGGCCGTAGAGTTGACCCATTGTAATTGATTTAGGATTCATTATAATAAACACGGCTTTATGTTCGTCCATTCCTCCCTTAAAATTGAATTTAATTCATTAATTTTTAGAAATGGAATGGAATTTTCGCACCATGATACTTCAAAAAACTAAATTAATGGGCAAGTTAAGGTAAGTGTCTATTGTTGTATTTTTTCCCTCTTTACTCATTTATACATGTTTTTATTTGATTATTTCCAAAGGATTCTGTTGTTTTTATTCTTACCATTTATTCTAACGAGCTAGTGATTTTATAGAATTGAATTGTGACATTTATATTGATTAAATTTTTAGCAAAAATCAAGCTCTATAATAAGATGAGCCAAAAAATTTTGTTTTCAAATTTTCATAAGAAAAGTTATATATTAGGGAAATAAAAAATATTGGTAAAAAAATGATAATCGGACTAATTTTAACTGGGCCCGTCGACCCTCAAAAAGGAAAAAAAAATTGTTTAAATTTGACAGCGCTATAGTCTATTTTTATGTATGAGAGAGTAATAAAACAGCATTTCTAAAGCAAAACTTAGTACGGTCATTTTAAATATTTTTACAGAATAATCTAAATATTTCCTAAAATTGTAATAAATGTACCCGAGCTATTACAATTTTTGGGTCTTTTACTGGTCCTTTATAAACATAAGCTGTACAGAACAATAGAAAAAGGTTTGGACAGGCCAAAAGCCCTGTGTATTAAAGATTACATAGCCGTATCTTAAAATTATTTTCAATAAGTACCTATTTGCCAATTTTGTTTTATTTTAATTCCAAGAATTTCTTACAGTAATCGAATTATAAGTAGATAAATACCTTCCCAACAAATTTCACCGAAAATGCGATTATAGGTTTTCCATTTAGTAAGGAGGTCCAAGTTGTGTACTCTTGAATTCTAGTGTGATCATAGAAAATTTGGAAGGGAAGCGTAAAGGACAAAAAATCGGTCCTTTAACAGTTACTGAAAATACATTAATATTTAATTGTTTTGAATCATTTACAGACAAACATTTATGTAAAAGTGTTGATGACACAGTGGAATTAGTTAGTAGTACGCTTGGTGTTGGGAAATCTACGATTTATAATGTTGTTAAAGAAGAGAAATGTGGCGAGTTTCAAACAGCACGTAAAGCTCCAGGAAAACCAAAATTTTAATTAGAAAACCTTTTGAAAGAAAGACTTCGAAGGAAAGTGCATGCGATCTTCTTTAGAAAAGAATTTCCGACAGTAGACAAAGTTCTTGCCACGGTTCAAGATGATAAGGATTACCCTGAAATGAGTCGAAGCACACTATGGAAACTTTTTAAAAAAAATAGGTTTTTTATGGAAAAAGCATCCCAGAAAGTCTATTTTAATAGAAAGAAGCGATATTGTAGTATGGGGAAGAAATTGCCTAAGGACTATAAAAGAAATGAGAAACCAAAGAAGAAACATATTTTATTTAGATGAAACATGGATCAACGAGGGACATAAACCAAATAAATTTTGGCAAGATGAAACTGTTACAAGTCGAAGACTAATAATAGTACACATCAGTAGTTCAAACGGTTTTGTTAAAGGTGGTTTATTGACTTTTGAATCTACTCGTACCGGTGACTACCATGAGGACATGAATGCTGATGTCTTTAAAGAGTGGTTCGAACAAATTATAGATCTTCTTCCTCAGAACTGTATATTAGTAATGGATAATGCAAGTTATCACTCGAGACTTATAGAAAAAATGCCCACAACCATCTATGAAAAAAGAACTATATCATTTGTGTTCCCTTCATAAAGAGAAATTCAAAAAATATGAAATTGATGAAATTGCAAAAAATCGTGGGATGACGGTGGTTAGATCACTACCATATCATTGAGAAGTAAACCCGATTGAACTGATATGGGCACAGATAAAGAAGAAGTCTCAAGAAAAAATAATTCTTTTAAAATGAATGATGTTAAACAGTTGTTTATGGAGGCTGTAAATAATGTTATGCCTGAAAACTGGGAAAAGGCAGTAAATCATACGATTAAAGAAGAAGAGAAAATGTGGAAGTTGGACAATATTACTGATAAAATGATCGAGCCACTCATTGTAAATATTGGTTGCGACAGTTCATCTTTTGATTTCGATTCTAATTTGTGTTTGTAGGTAAGAAGTAGTTTTTATATTAAAATTATTATTTATGAACGTAACGTTGCTTAAAAGTCAAAGTTTAAACCCTTATACCTACATAACTTGTTTGACACAATGTTCTTAACATACCTTGTGGAAAAATAAAACATTTAGAAAAAATTGCACTTTTTTACCTTCAGCTGTTTAGAAGTTATAGCAGGTTAATTAGGTGAAAATATAAGTGTATACTCGAGGAATAACTTCAAAAAATATTTTAACTGTCTACTAAAAGAAGTGGTATGCCTATGGATTACGAACGCTTTATTATTTTAATACTCTCTCATACATAAAAATAGACTTATAGTGAATAAACTATTCACTATTGTCCCATAGATTGAAAAAAAAATTATAAATAAAATATTTTTAACCGGGCCCAGGGTCCATAACTTACGTCCTAGTCTACGCTAAATGCAGAAAATTTCAAATATATTTTTTGACTAGCCCTCGTATATGATAGCTTGTTTGTTATTTAATTGATCTCATAATCGGTAGAAGGAGAATTACTGATTACCGGCCTTTTATTCAGTTTCCATTCAACATTTGTTGAGTGCGGACCGCATAGTGCTATACTTTTTTGATAACGGTGTTTTAGATAATGTTTTTTTCAAAGTAGTGAATGTGAGACATTTAAATTAGTGGCAGTAAACTATAACGTGACGTTCAAAATGGCTAAAGCCTTCGTCAAAACTCGGGCAAATCTTTTGTGTCCTCTATTTGGTAGCGTCCAAGACATTCTGCCAGAAAAAAATCAGCTACCAACTCATGAAGTTTTGATGAAATGTTATTTAAACGTGCGAATTGAGTTAAAAAGTAAACGCAATAAACAACCAGCTAATGCTACAGTTGCAAATGTTGTAGCCAGTGAAGTAGAGCATTTATGGAAACGAGCTTCCTTGCCAACTTTATCTCGCGAGAGAATAATTAAACTAATTCTTGCATATAATATCAAATACCAAACTGTTATTAAACCTATAAAAGGAAAAATTTCAATCTTTTTACGAGCTAAGTTGGATAATTTCCATAAAAACTCAACAAAATTGTTTGACATATCAACTTGTCTTGATTTAGAACGTTGCTCTTGTGAAAAAGAAAGCAGAATGGTCCTTTTTTCAAGATCAAAGGTCTTATCGTAAAATAGGAGGAGTTGACAAGATTCTAACCAAACAAATACAAAAAAGAGAAGAAAGAAACCTTGGCCATAAAAGGAGTGCCGAAGAGAAAGAGCCAATTCCAAGTACAAGTGGTATTCAAAATAAAACTAAATAGAAAGAGCTGATGCCAAGTACAATCGGTATTCAAAATAAAACTAAATTGTCTCCAATAGATATGGGTACCTACAATAATTCTTTCACTGAGAGTTCTTCATGAAACTAAAAAGGAAATTGATAAATTGCGTGAGCAAATCGAAGAATTAACCATAATGAATCGCCAAATGATTGCATCCAAAACAGTAGCAACACAAGCGATCCCAGTTATCGACCCTCCGAAAGCATTCAGAATAGAGAATGATCCAGCAAAAGATTGGAATAAATGGGTACAACATTTCGATATGTACGAAAAAGTGACACAGTTGCACAAGAGGGATGTAGATCAACAAATATCTACATTTATGATGACAGTAGGAACTGAATGGTTTGAAACATTTCACAACTGACTTCTAACAACATTCTCTTGTTTAAGCCTGCTGTTACATCTCCCTTTACAAAACACAATAAGAATGCAATGTAGCTAAATAAAATATCTAAATCTCAACTAAGGTACAAGCTAGAACAAAATCAGATAAGGTAACTAAACTTCACTGCTCTTTTTTCATCGGGTGACATCTGCTGCTTACGGGTATCGATTCCGAAGGAATCTAGTGAAAAGCTTTGTTTTACTAATTCATCTAGTTGATGTTCATGGGATAAGTTTTCACTAATATGAAAGGTGCAAGCAGCAAAGTTTACATTATTTGCAGCAACTGGGCCATGTATTGCCCATCCTAGTTTACATTTTGTAGCAATAGGAACATTTTCTGGTCCGCTTAAAACTTGCTCTGGTATTATTAAATGAATGTTATCTTGGCCAATCAACAGCATCGGTTGTTCTCCGGATATGTCTGCTGTAGTTATTCGTTTAAGATGTTCATGATGTCTCAAATATCAGACCGAATGCGGAATTTCAAATTCGTCCTTCCCGAGTAATACCACATGCTATAAGAAACCAAGTAAAGTCAGAACTTGAAAATATGATTAAATTAGGAGTGGTTCGAAGAATTAATGAACCTACACCAATTGCCAGCCCTATGGTAATAGTAAAACAGAATAACAAGCTAAGAATTTGTCTTGATCCTTCAGAACTCAATAAACAAATACTTAGGCGGCATTATCCTTTAAAACAGTGGAAGAAATTGCTAGCAGAGTTCAAGGTGCAAAATATTTCACACTTTTGGACTGTGTAAAGGGTTTCTGGCAAATCAAAATCGCCCCAGAATCAGAAAAATATCTAACATTTAGTACTCCTTGGGGTAGATATTGCTATAGAAGGCTACCTTTTGGACTGTGTTCCGCACCAGAAATTTTTCAACAGTTACTGGCTAACGTATTGAAGGATATACCAAACGTTGAAAATTCCATGGATGACATACTGATATATGCCGAAACAAAGGAAAAAAATATGCAGATAACAGACCTGGTTATCAAAAAACTAAATCAATCTGGTATAAAACTAAATAAAGACAAGTGCACTTTTTGCAAAGATAGAATAAAGTTTCTAGGGCATCTGTTTACCAATTCAGGTCTAGGGGTTGACGAAGAGAAGGTAGAAGCTATCAAACATTTGGAGATTCCTTCATCAAAAAAGCAAGTCCAAAGACTTCTAGGAATGGTGAATTATCTTGCCAAATTTATTCCAAATCTGTCTGAGTTAACAGCATCGATACGTGAACTTATAAAAAACAATGTGTGCTTTAAATGGGACTACGAACAGGAACAAGCTTTTTCAAAAATCAAGGAAATGCTTATATCTCCACCCATTCTTAAGTATTATGACGTTAATGCAGATGTCACCATACAATCAGATGCTAGCGAAAAATCAGCGGGTGCAGTATTATTGCAAGATGATAAACCAGTTGCTTATTTTTCGAAATCCTTCACTGATTCTCAACGAAACTTTCCACCAATTGAGAAAGAAGCTCTAGCTATTCGTTTTGCTTGTCAAAAATTCCATTCATATATTTTTGGAAAGAAATTAATAATTCAGACTGATCACAAACCATTAGAATCCATTTGCAAAAAACCTCTTTGTTCTGCTCCTCCTAGATTACAACGAATAATCTTTGATATTCTTCAGTATTGTCCACAAGTGGTATATGTGAAAGGTCCAAAAATACCTATTGCTGATCTATTAAGCAGGGACTGCAAAAATATTCCTAATACAGAGGAAGATGATTTACAAATTCAAATCGTATTTTCTGGCTCTGAGCTAGCCCAGTCAACCCTTATCAAGAAAACATCTTCAGATCCAGAGTTGGTTGCTCTTAAAGACATGATTATGAATGGATGGCCTGAGGAAAGAACTAAACTAAAAGAAGAACTAAACTGAAAGAAGAACTAAACTGAAAGAAGAACTAAACTGAAAGAAGAACTAAGACCCTATTGGACGTATAGAGATCAGCTATCAATAACAAATGATCTACTTTTTAATGGCCATAAAGTAATAGTACCTAGATCTTATATACCTAAAATTCTAAAAGATATCCATGCCAGTCATCATGGCATCGAGAAGTCCTTAAGGAGAGCTCGATCGTCAGTTTTTTGGATAGGTATGACAAAAACTATTTCCGATTTTATAAAAAATTGTGCAGTTTGCCGGTCGATGCAGTATACAAATGTAAAAGAACCCCTAGTCGAAAAAGAAATTTCAACATTACCTTGGCAAATTGTCGGAACTGACTTTTTCAAGGTAGGAAAACACGATTATATCTTAATTTGTGACAGTTATTCTGGATTCTTTGATTTTAAAAAATTAAAATATGCTACTTCTATGGAAATTATAAAAATTTTCAAGGAGTGGTTTTCCGTACATGGTATCCCGAACATTTTAGAAAGCGACAACGGTTCTCAGTATACCTCTGCTGAATTTAAGATGTTTCTCAAGTCTTGGAATGTGATACACCAAATATCTTCCCCACATTTCCTTCAGTCAAACGGACTCTCGGAAAAATATGTTAACATTGCTAAAAACTTAATTAAAAAATGTTCTAAAGACAATTCTGACATATACGCAGCACTTTTAAATCAAAGAAATACACCACGAAGTAACGATTTGGGTTCACCAGCTCAGCGACTATTTAGTAGAGTAACAAGAAATCTCATACCTTCTCATGATAAAGTTCTGAACCTAAAATTCAGACTAAAGTTCATCAAGAGTTAAAAAATTTAAGAAAGAAGCAAAAACATTATTTTGACAGACAATCAAAAACAAGAGAAAACATTATGGAAGGGGACAAAGTTATGGTACAACAAGGTTCTAAAGATTGGATAGGAGGAAAAATAATAAAGGGACGAACGCAACCAAGATCATTTATAGTAGAAACTAATAAAGGTCAAATACTGACAAGAAACACCAAACATCTTCGAAAGTCCTCCGCAGAAATAACAAATAAGATCACACTCACTCCAGTTAGTACCCCAGAACCTGCGGAAGATGAAAACACCAGCAACGCTGAACTTCCCGATGTCACATTAGATGAGCCACATCCACAGGGCGAAAATGAAACAAAGGCACGGCCGATTAGAAGTACAAGAAAGCCGAAGAGGCTAATTGAAGAAACTTAGCAAAAAATTAGCTTTTACCTGAGTTTAAATTTAGATAGGTATACTAGTGAAGTTAGTTTAGTTACCTTATCTGATTTTATTCTAGCTTGTACCTTAGTTGAGATTTAGATATTTTATTTAGCTACATTGCATTCTTATTGTGTTTTGTAAAGGGAGATGTAACAGCAGGCTTAAACAAGAGAATGTTGTTAGAAGTCAGTTGTGAACGCTGTCAAATAAAATACTCATTACTTGTATTCGTATTATTATTATTTTTAATAATATAATATTACAGACACGGACGAGGAATACAAATGTCCAGTTTTTACACCCAAATTTCAGCAAATGCGGTGCAAACAGCAAAAATGGAGGATTTGACCGGCACATCTAATAGGGCAGTAGCTAATATTGCTATTGCCATTTTAGAAGATTTTAACATTATTTAGAAAGAGGATTAGTCAAACGTAATTGATAAAAGCAAAATACGTATATAACTAAGCAAAAGCCGAAAAAAGCTTCACTAGAAACAAGAAAACAAAGACGTAAGAGGACTATACTTCGACGGGAGAAAGGACCAAACAATTTGTATAAAAAAAACAGCAAAAAGATAACCCAACAAGAAGAACACATTGCAATTATTAAAAAACCTGGGAATATTTACTTTTCCCATGTATGTATAAAGTTCTCTGCTACCGCATCAATATAAAGGATGAATGATGCAGGAATTTTTATCATTGAAACTATAGGTTTATGGTAACTGAAATAAGAAACATAAGTTTGAGACTTGATATCCACTAAATATCTGGACAATACCGCGTCAATGGCGGTCCCCAATTTGGTTGTGGATTCTTGTGGAGCATTATTCATTTTTAAATGAAATTTTTCAGAAATCGTGTCTAATAGAGATAGAATCAGTTATGAGCAGTTAGCAGCTAGTCTACACGCATACGTCTAATCGCACGCACACAAACACCGTGCCGAAATCTGCCGAACTGAAGCGACGTTAGACGATGCCCGTCTTTCAACGCCGTCCGCTGTGCCGGTCGGAGTGGAGGGTGTTAAGCCTTGGTTTCTTTGAACACTCCGTCGCGGTGAGCGGACAGTCCGTCGACCGCTGAGGACAGCAATTTTCGCCCGAGGTGGTTTGTTAAAAAATATAGAAAATGATAATTTCTCTATGTCTGTACGTGCTGTTTATGTATTATGAATGTAAACGAAAGGTACTAAAATGGATGCAAATAAATTGTTTGCGTTGTTATTATTGTTGGAAGAGGAAGAACAAGAGGAACTGGCAATTGCAACCGTCAAAGTTTCCAATAAGCCAGTGGATGAGTTGTTTTTGTGTCGCGATACAGAAGGTGCCTTTAATATCACTGTGCAGCGGAGGCTTCTTGGAAATGAAACCAAATTTAGGGAGTATTTTAGACTTTCTACAGATCTTTTTGAATTCGTGTTGAATTTTATAAAGGACATAATATCCAAGAAACCTAAAAATAAAGTCATGATGTCATCTGTATGTGTGAATTTTTCACTCATTGTTTTAAAATTAATAACAATATAGTCTCCGCACACGCCGACGATTCCGCTGATATCAAACTCAACCGATATCAACCGACTCTTCGCGACAAATCAGCGGCATGACGCCGTCCTGCTCAGCTAAGCGGATTCAAGAAAACCATTCCCATTTTAAATACTCTGATTGGATAAAATCGTCAAAACGCGACGGTTGATGGACTGTCCGCTCACCGCGACGAAGTGTTCAAAGAAACCAAGGCTTTAGGTTTATTTTCGTTACGGAATTTCTTTTTCGATTCTTCGACTTTTCGATTTTCCGATTTTTCGATTTTTCGATTTTTCGATTTTTCGATTTTTCGATTTTTCGATTTTTCGATTTTTCGATTTTTCGATTTTTCGATTTTTCGATTTTTCGATTTTTCGATTTTTCGATTTTTTGATTTTTCGATTTTTCGATTTTTCGATTTTCTTTTATTGAATAAATGAGAAGTTAATATTGTTTAACGCCGCATCACTGTGCCGGTCGGAGTGGGGGGTGTTAGGTTTTTTTTTCGTTACGGTTTTGTTTTTTTTTTCTTAATTCGGTCGCCGTGCTCAAAGCCCGCGATAAAAGTTATGCAATAGCTTAAAAATAGCCCGTGGGCCCGGTTAAAATTTGTTAAAAAACTCCAATTTTTTTAAGAATACCTCAAAACATCATAAGACAACTTTTTCAGAATAGCCGTTTATTAAAAAAAAAAAAAAAAAAAAAAAAAGAAAAAGAAAAAATAGGCCTGTTTCGACCCACCTTATCTATAAGAAGCACAAATATGATTAAAAATGTGGTGGTAAAGGAGGGTAAAAATTGTAAATCAAAAACGAAAAGAGATATCAATATGAAATCTTTAGTAAAAATTAAGCTCTTTTAGAAGATGAAGCCTATTGGTTTAAAAAAAAATCAGAATTAAAATATGAGATAGAGAGGGGGTTGAAATATTAAAAAAAAAATCCTAACTTAAAAATAAAAAAAGATCAACTTGAATATTTTTAGCAAAAATCAAACTCTATGAGACGAAGTTTATTGATTTTAAGAAAATTTGTAAACAAAATGGGGGGTTAAGGGGGTTGAAATAAAAAATAGAATTCAAACACCAAACGCAATATTAACATGAAATTTTTAGTAAAAAATCAAGGACTTATAAGGGAACGTAGACTATTGATTCTACAAAAAATCTAAATAAAAATGAATGGACAAGGGTGTTTAAATATTGAAAAAAAACTCAGTAACGAAATAGTATATTAAATTACGAGTGTGGAAAATCACTTTTCACACAAGTGATGTACAATATTTTTCCTACGACCACAAAATAATTTCATCAAAAAATGTAAAACCAGATTATTATAATAATTAAAATGTATTTAAAAAAATAATCAACAATAATCGTATTTATTAAATTTTCATAATTTCTAAACAAATAAAAAAAAATAAAAAAAAAATAAAAAAAAAATTCTGGCACAGCCAGGATTCGATCGCGGTCGTTGGACGGTCTCAAATTGCAAAGTTGATGCTCTAACCAACTGAGCTAACAGGCCTTACGGTAATTGATTGATCTAATCGCTTATGTGTTTAACCAGAATAAAAAGCAAATATATCTTAGTTATTTTAAAATTATTTTAAAAATAATTGGTCAAGATAAATATCTAGGATCTAATTTACAATAATTTAACAATCATATCGATTTTAGCATTAATATGGACATTACATAGATCAAAATAGAAATTATGTGTTTGACATTTTCTGACAGCTACTGCGGAAAGTAGCATATTCTCACTTGGGTGGAAAGTAAATTCTTATTCATACGCGTGTGATATAGGGCACTTTCCATAGGTCTATATAGTGTGATATGTGTCACTTTCCTAAGTGGTCGTAGGAAAAGTAATATTACCTTATAATTGTTAGCAAAAAACATGCTCTATAAAAAGAAAAAGTCCTCTAATTAAAAATGGGGACTTTAAGTGGGGGTTAAAATTTAAAAATCATAAATCAACATAAAATATTAATTCAAAATCAAGATTGATTCTGAAAAAAAAATAAGGGGATAAAGTCTATTGATTCTGAAAACAATTTGAATAAAAATTAAGGGTTAAGGGGGTTAAAATATTTAAAAAAATCTTAACTCAAAAACGAAAAATAATATCAACTTGAAATTTTTAGAAAAAATCAAGCTCTATAAGGAGAAAAATCGATTTATATTTAAAAAAAAAATTGTAAAAAATGGGGGTAACGGGGGTTGAAATTAAAAAAAAATAATTACTCAAAAACGAAAAATAATGTCACTTTACAATTTTTAGCAAAAATCAAGCTTTATAAAGGGACAAAAAATTGATATCAAAAAAAAATGTGAAGGGATGCGGAAATAATAAAAAAATAGAAATCAAACACCAAAAACGATATCAACATGAAATTTTTAGTAAAAATCAATCTCTTTAAGGAAATAAAGCCTATTGATTCTGAAAAAATCTAAATTAAAATTGGGGGATAAAGAAGATGAAATATTGAAAAAATCGTAACAGAAAAAGAAGATGAAGCGCATTTATTCTAATTTTTTTTATTGAAGATGGGGTAGGAAGGGTCTATTAAAATGTAAAGAGTATAATATAGAATGCCAAGCATTATACAGTGTGGTGATAAAGTAAGGAACAAAATTCATAACAGCATTATTTAATGTTTTCAAATAAAGCGCTCGGACAGGTCAATTTTAATATTTAATTAGCTACCTTATGGCATAAATTTTTTATTTATGACGTCATTTATTTTTGCACAATGACGTCATCATTGGTTTTTTAAATGAAAACCCTATTTTTTTGCTGTGTTTAATAGATGGTCCAATTACTTAAATAATGGTTTAAAAAAATTGATACCTTAAATAACAATTTTTTTGAAAAAATAATAACTTACCGAAAGAAATCAAAATTTAACGTTAATGAAAGAAAACATCCCAAAAACAAAAAAAATTTAGCGCAAATGTTCAAATTACTCTTCTTTAATCATTTGGCATTGACCGATATAAGCATAAACACTTTTTTTTGCAAATGTACATTATCACGTCTGTACATTTTCGACAGATTTACAAATATTCGTAAATTTGACTTCACATTAGTTAACCTTAATAACACCGATCTGCCAGAAACATCCCATTTCGGTTCCATGTATATTTCTGTTTCTGACATAAATGGTACGTCTCTACGATGTCTCTAAAGAAACCTTTCTGGAATGATTTCTCAAGAACGTTTTAGAAACATCGTATTTATGTATAGGTATTCTATTTTCGTTTTAAATATTATTTTGAAAAACAATAAATTATAAAATTATTGCAATCACTAGAAATCTACAATAATATCAAACTCCAATATTAAATTTGAAAATTTTGAACAATATTTTTATTTCACAGGTCAAATTTATCTTATTATTTTCTCCAAAAAAGAGTGCAAAGTAAATACGACAGATATAAATATATCCTTTCTTCTGATTTAGCAGGAGAGTTCGGCTAATCCTCCGAAAGCTAAAAAAATACACTATTGACAGAAGCCCTCGTGATGGAATCTATTTCTTTGCATCGAAAGTGTAGCACTGAGCTACAGTACTTATGAAAATATCGTTTCATTTATATAAATTGTACGAATGGAACGATATTTTAGATGAAAAGGAATAGACCTCATATTTGATCAAATGACAATTGACATATGACAGACATTTCATTAATGTTGACAATTGAAAATAAAATGGTGTTTGGCCTCGCTTGTAATAAAGTTTGGATGAGTTTAAAAATAATAAACAACTTATCTATAAACTTTTAAATTAACTAAAAGTGATAATAAGAGGCCGGATTGAAGTGTAAAGTTTGTGACTTTCTTAAGGCTATGGTAAAGCTACATGAAAAATCACTTCCAATTCAAAGTGTGATCAGGCTTGGCAAATGTAGAAACAATCGTTTTACGTGCTAGCTATTCAAGCCAAAATGAAGAAGGTAACTTAATTTCCTTTAACAAAATGTGGCTTTTATACATTCTAGACATTATTTCTTTATTTGTTAACTTTAAAAATAACTATTTT
This sequence comes from Psylliodes chrysocephalus, assembly GCA_927349885.1. NCBI lineage: Eukaryota > Metazoa > Arthropoda > Insecta > Coleoptera > Chrysomelidae > Psylliodes > Psylliodes chrysocephalus. Next base: position 31,844,274 of record OV651825.1, read on the forward strand.
AGGTATTTTTTTTTTTAATTCAAGGTAGCAAAAATGTGTGTGAGTTTATCAGAAGATGCATAGCTCCCCTCAAGGTACGAGTTGTGTAAGTTGTTTTCATGTACTGGAAAAAAGGAAGACGCCAAGTTAAAAATAGCTACAGACATTATGGGTAGTTATTTTAACTTAATATCAATTGTTTATATCGTCATTTAATTAAAACATTTTTAGATTCGGTAAATTGGTAAACAAAAAAGAAATAGAAATTAAAATAGATGACTGGTTGTGAAGGGCTCCTGAAAGAAATAGACGCAATGAATCAAAGCGTAATAAATAACAATTTTTATTTTTGTGTCAATTTTTTTTTCTAATAAATTTATAAAAAAAAAGTAATAGATTTTATTATCCTACTAAAAAAAACGTTTAGGTCATTTCAGGAACGTTCCAGCAATGGTATAAAAACTTACCTAAGACGTATAACCAACATCGCAGGATGTTCCACAAACGTCTCTAATACGTTACAAATGATGACATGGTCATTTCCAGAAACATCCCAGGTACGTTTGCGGGAAAATAAGAAACATGACCCAAGTGCATTTTTCTAGAACGTTCTTAAAACAATACTGTGCTATTAGGGAAGTGTAAAAGGCGCATTTAACAAATTTTTTAAAAACAAATTCTCTTTGTCGTTTATCAAAAAATGCCACGTTTAACTGAACGGGAAAGAATAGAAATAAGTTAAGAACACATCTGGAAGCATGTGAATTATTCAACTAAGAGTACCCTGATAGACCGCCTATTGTAAGACCTACAGTAAGTAAATTGGTTACCAAATTTACCGAAACGGGATTCGTCTATGATTTGCCTCAGCAAGGTCGGCCTCCAGTAAACAATGAAACTAGATTAAATGTGTTACTCGAAGCTGAAGAAAATTTTTCTGCCAGGCAGCTAGCCCTAAATAATAATGTGGACCACTATTTTGCCATGAGGTTGTTCAAAAAGAGAACTATCATCCTTACAAGTTTCAATTAATTCACGAATTAAACGAGGATGATCCAGACCCCCGCTTGCAGTTTTGCGAAAAACTAATGTTACGCTGCGATGAAGACCCCAATTTTTTAAATAATATCCACTTTTCTGACGAAGCCACTTTTGGGGTTGTAATGCAGTTCTTCTCACTTGAGATAAGGGTGACTAGCTCAATTAATTTTATTTACAATAATCGGAGAGATAGGGTTGTGGAAAGATAAACAAAAGTATGGTTTAGCCAGAATGACAATCTAGGGTTGCTAACAGATTACCATATTTTAGGACCAGATGACCTTGAACTTAAATTTGAATAAATTAAAGTGATGTAGATTTTAGCAAAGAAGAAGTAATTTGGAATTTGAACAATTGCAATTAGATCCATAAAAGAGAAGAGGGAAGGTCAAGGTCGACAATTTATGTCAAACTGTTTGTTTACATTCAGGTACAGGTTATAGAAAATTAATATACATAATTTGAACAATCTTGTGTTTTCTTTTATCGACAGATAAGCTTATTATTAAATTATTTAAATTTTATATAAATATTTCAACGATAAAATGCGAACCGTCTCCCCACTTTGGAATAACCGTCCGTTAATATATTGACACCACATTTCTGGAAAGGTGGATAGGACGTCGAGAAGTAATTGAATGGCCACCGCGTTCCTCAGACCTAACTTCCTAAGATTTTTTTCTGTGGGGTTATTTAAAATCAAAGGTGTATTTTAATAGGCCAAATAATTTAGATGAGCTACGGCGAAGAATTCGCGCTGAAGTGGAGCACATTACACCTGAAGTCCCTAAGCGAAGTGTACAAAGTGTTTACACTAAATTTTTTTTTTTTTTTTTTGGGGCGGTATTAGGATTTTTTTTTTCATTGAAATTAAATTTTGATTTCTTTCGGTAAGTTATTTTTTCAAAAAAAGTTGTTATTTGAGGTACCAATTTTTTTACACTACCATTAAGTAATCTATTAAAAACAGCAAAAAAATTAGGGTTGTCATTTAAAAAACCAATGATGACGTCATTTCGCAAAAATACATGATGTCATAAGTAAAAATTTTATGCCATAAGGTAGCTAATTAAATATTAAAATTGACCTGTCTGAATGTTTTACTTGAAAACATTAAATAATGCAATTATGATTACAGATACAGATTTGTAGAGTTTTACTTTATGCTCCTGGATTTGGTGTGGAGCCTCAAAGCTCTTGCTGGTAGCTGTTGAATTCTAGGTTATTAAGAAATTTCTGAAGAAGTATTTGTCCCTGTACCATTGAAAATACAGTGTGGAATCACGTGCTGTTTTCGTGGTACGTTTACCAAAACTAAATAAATTAGTTTGCAATTTTAAAGATATTTGAATAATTTTATAACTAGATAATACATCTAAAAGGCCTTCGATTTCTAGAATTTGAGTCTGGAAGTTTCCGATTGCAAAAGATTTCTGGAAAATTTCTAAAACAGATGCACAGGCAACTAACTAGATATTTATAATTAAAAATTCTATTAACTTCTCTATTAAGAAAAATGTTTTCCAAATAACATCTAAGATAATTTATTAAATATCATAGGCTAAATGTATGGGTTTCAATAAAAAATCTTACCCTTTCTTCGATTAAACCCAACGCATCACCCAATACTCTGTAACAAGTTGTTTTTCCAGCAAATGGATAACCTACGAGCATAAGACCGTGTCTGACATTGATCATTTCGTACAATTGTTGAACTTTTTGCAAGAAAAATGGCACGCATTGAATGTTCATCACTTTGCAAACATCTTTAACGGCTTTGTTTAAGATTACGTAATCAGGTTCCGGTAGTACCGCTCCAGGGAATAAATCTGAAGTAATGCCCTAAAAATAATAAACATATTTAGGTATGGGCCTCTGTAGAACTCCATTTGTGATAAATAATAAAATCAATATGTTTCTCGTTATGAAATTAACTAAATATAACTACAAAAAATCATCGCAGTAATATTTTTGTAAATTCTAAGCCTTAGTAATCAGGATTCGTAATCTACAGTAGGATTCCGAAAACGTCTAAGTCTACAAATTAATAAAATTTAAAAAATATATATATAAATATATACTTGCCTCGAATAGAGGTACATCCTGTTCCAAAAATTTAGCCAAATTGATATCAATTATGGATCTAAGGACCAAAATATCTTCCCTTTCTTTAGGATATCTTAATTTTAGAGCACCTGCAGCTCTTAAAACAGATTTTACTGCTCTCATACCTAAAAAAGAAGAATTATAAACTTTTCCCATTATTCGACACTTTTGAATCTAGTAATTTTCCAAACAACTACTTTCTATCTCTCTTTTATTATCGCTTTAAAACTGTTGGGTTTTCTACGACGATTTAAACAACTGGCATCTAGTCTATATAGTAGAGGAGCCAGTGAAACTCTTTTGGTACACATTTGCGTAAGGTTAACTTATAAATCTATCATTTATTCTTACACTGTAGAAGATGCAAATACTTTGCTGCAGGCGCACCAGCGGTGGAGCACTCGATGATTAAGTCTTCAAAAAGCCGATGTAAAAAATGCTAACAGAAAAAGTTTTCCGCTACCTTAATAGCGTTGAAAAACCGTCATGTTTAAAAAATGTAATTGCTATAATATGCTGTATTTACGCAATGCTCATTTTTTGTGATAGAATATTACATATTACTGATAATTAGAGGGCGGAATATATGCATCAAAATATAACAAAATATGCGCATATATATACAGGGTGGCCACTTTTTTAATGGGATTGTATTAGTAATTTCCAAACCATACTAGTTAGAAAGTCGGTGGTTAAATGGAGAAAAAGTTGCGTATCTCGAAGCATAATCTAGCGGTGAAAATTAATCGAAAATAGCAGGCACGGTTCTTGAGATATTTCGATAAAAGGAAATTCGATCATTTTGGTTTTTTGGTTATCGTTCATTTATTTTTAGAACTACTAAAAAATATTTTAAAGGTTTTTTATTTGATAGTAAATTTTCTTTGATTTGACGTTTTCATATTTTGCATCCAACGTTTCGTATTCTCCAGACCACTATCAACTTTTTTTTTTAAATATGGGCCTGGATATTTTATAACATTATTTAAAATAACTTTTTATCCTGCATCCAGCGGTGTATTACACAATGGCATTCAGTGACAGTTTTTGGGTAATATGGACCGTAATCCAAATTTTATTGGTACGGATCATCTGTATTGAATTTATAATCAGCGTTAATTTTTTCAGTGTATAATACTTCGAAGATAAAGTAATTATAATTAGGAAGAAATAAATGAGAATTAATAATTATTCAATTATTCGACTATTAAAGAGTATGTTTTGATAAGGTAAATGATTAAAAGATATTCTCGATTCTATTTTTGACAATACATACCTACCAAATTTGAAGGCAAAATATTATTTTATTACTGGCACAGCAATTGATATGATTTTAAACTAATATCATCTTACTTGTTATAAAATATAGTAGGCCGTGAAAACAATCCATATTACAAGAACTGTCACATTATTATTATGTTGTTCTTTATTGCTTTACGAAAATTTCTCATTGTTCAAAAGTTTTTTGTGTGTTTCTTGGTACCTAGTGTAACTTCAATATGGTAAGATACACTGCAGAAGAAAGACGAGATATGTACGAATTATACATCAAACTGAACAGAAATTCGTTCAGAGCAAAACAAAGGTACGAGGATTTATATCCCGATAGAACGCAACCAAATATAAAAATTTTTCGGCGTTTGTGTACAACTCTTCTCGAACATAATACATTCGATAAAGCTAGAGTTCCGTATGTTCGAAGAAAGGAGCCAGTCAACTATATTAATGTCTTAGCTCAAATTCGAATAAATCCAGGAGTTGGATCGAGGACTATTGCAGGTGAATGTAACTTATCAAAAAGTGCTGTTAATAAGATAATCAAGAGACACGGATACCATGATTACAAATACCAAGCTGTACAAAAACTATATCGTAATGATCCTGAAAGAAGATTGCGATTTTGTAATTGGTGTAAACAAAAGGTAAGAATTAATAACAACTTTGCATACAATATCATTTGGGGAGACGAAACAACATTTACAAATTCTGGTTTGTTCAATCGAAGAAATAAACATTTTTATGCCACGGAAAATCCTCACCTAATCCAAGAAGTGAGACATCAATATCGTTTCTCTTTGAATATGTGATGCGGTTTGTTAAATAATAAATTACTGGGACCATACTTTATTGACGGAAACCTTACTGCAGAAAAATATTTAGATATACTGCAGGATATGTTAGATGATCTTCCTTTAGAGTATTGTTTTAACGAAATCTAGTTCCAACAAGATGGATGTGGTCCACACAATTCAAGAATGGTCACGGATTATTTGAATCAGACTTTTCCCAATTCATGGATTGGAACAAGAGGTCCAGTGGCGTGGCCTGCCAGATCGCCAGATCTGAATCCATTAGATTTTTATTTGTGGGGACGTCTCAAAAATAAAGTGTATAATACACCAAATGCAACAATTGAGATTCTCCGCGAAAAGATTGAAGATGCATTGGAAAATATCCAAGAAGAAGAAGTAAGCAATAGCTTAAGAAATATGAATATCAGAATTGCTAAATGTATTGAAGAAGATGGCAGGCATTTTGAACAATTACTCAATTAATTTTATTGATATTTTCAAATAATTTGATTATGACTAACAAAAACTGAATTTCTTTTTGTTATTATCATTAATTGCGTTTTAAAATTTCTACATTACTATTGTTATTGTTGATGAATTGTTTAATTTTCAAAAAATTACATAAATTTTGTAAGAATTGATTTTATTTTTTTATCGAGGAGCATGACATGTTGATTCAACTAAATATGGCTGAAACCAAGCGTAAATTAAATAAAATTTGGATTACGGTCCATATTACCCAAAAGTCGTCATTGAATGCCATTGTATAATACACCGATGGATGCAGGACAAAAATTTATATCAAATATCCAGGTCAATATTAAAAAAAAATAAGTTGAGGGTGGTCTGGAGAATACGAAACGTTGGATACAAAATATGAAAACGTCAAATCGAAGAAAATTTACTATCAAATAAAAAACCTTTAAAATATTTTTTAGTAGTTCTGAAAATAAATGAACGATAACCAAAAAACCGAAAAGATCGAATTTCCTTTTATCGAAATATCTCAAGAGCCGGGCCTGCTATTTTCGATTAATTTTCACCGCTGGATTATGCTTCGAGATAGGCAATGTTTTCTCCATTTAACCGACTTTCTAACTAGTATGGTTTGGAAATTACTAATACAATCCCATTCAAAAAGTGGCCACCCTGTATGCATCGTTTTTACCAAAAATATGCAGTTATTTTGTCCAATTATGCCTAAATATGCAAATGCATATTTGTTAAAAATACTTAAAAAAAGTAGGGGGTGGGTAGCTCAGTGGTTAGTGCGTTGGCCTGTGGACTTAGGGGTCCCGGGTTCAAATTCCAGCCGCGACGCGATTTTTTAAATTAATTAATTTATTTAAAAATTAATTCTGATGCCTAGCGAATATTTCCACTTGACCATTCACTGTTGGGTTCTAATTAACATTGCTGTTCCTAATTTGGTACGCTATCAAAGCCATTACACGAAAAAAAAAAAAAAAGAAAATATGTAATATAAAAATTTATTTAAAACAAACGAAACACAAAAACTAGTAGAAGTTAAGTATAGAATAGTATAAAAATATTAAATAGTAATATTATAATAGGAATTTATAATTAAATATTTTTCGAAATTTTCTATTAAAAATTTTTGTCTTCTGTCTGTAAAAATATGTTTTGATATAGAAAAGGTCCTTTCAACATCTACCGAAGTAATAGGACAATACCGTAATTTTGGAAGTAATGTACAGGGCCAACGTAAAACTTCTTTGGAAAATTTTCCCTCAAAAATGTTTTTCACTTCCCTTATTTCATTGAACCCTTCATTCTTTAATAAAGTTGTATTTACTTTTTTTCTAATCTTAAGGCCTATGTCACCAGGAACATTGTTACATTTATCGGAAACTGTTGCAATAAAATTTGTTGATTCGATTAAACTTAAATTTTTCTTTTCCAATGAAGTTATTACATCAGGTAAAAAACTAAAATTAACCTTTATAAACACAAGTTGCTTAGGCACAAGGGGATTTTTTAACAATTCTTTACTTTGCACTACACATTGTGAATTGTTTTCTATATCCAAAATTAAATCCTTAATTGCTTCAAAATTTTCTGCATAGAATATAGCTGCTTTAATCCATGTCCCCCATCGCGTAATTACGGGTTCCGGGGGCAAACACACCCCTACCATTCTTTCTTTATACAACTGCACTCTTAAAGGGGCTTTTAAAAATATTTTTTTCACATTCGAAATTAGCTTGTTAACCAAGGGATATTCTGTTCTCACAATTTTGTGCAACTAAGTTTATTCCATGCAGAAGACAAGTAACGTGGACCATATTTGGATAAAATATTTTTAAGTTTTGCCCTACTTTTATCATATATGGTGCTGCGTCAGACAAAAACACTAAGAACTTCTCTGAGGGAATTTGATTTGGTAAAAAAATCTGCTAGATATTGTTAAATAAATCGGGTAACAGTTGTATTGTTAGTTTTTTCTAACTGTTTTGATGCAATTAAATATGATGTACCTGGTTCATTTTCTTTTAAGGCTCCAATCATAAGATGTACCATATATCTTCCACAAGCATCTGTGCTTTCATCAACAATGATGTAAAAATTGCTATCATCCAGTAAAACTTTAATTTATTCTATTACATTTATATATATATATATAGCATGTACATTTTTTTTTCTGAGTGTAGATTCGTCAGGAATGGTTCGATTGCAATATTTTTGTAAAAATTCTCTTAGATGTAGGTTTTGTGACTTCTTTAATGGAATATTTGCCGCAACAAGAGCTTTGCACAAGTCCTGATTAAATACCTCCTTGTCACTTTTTGTTTTGTCGGCGTTTTGAAATGACCTCACAACGCATTGTTGAACCAGTTGCGATTTCATTTTTTGCAATTTGGCTTTATGCAATGATGTTTTCACGTGTTGAACCACTTTGAACTTTTTTTTCGCAAACCCCTATTTTGGCACAAGCTTTACAAAAAACTTTATCCCCATTGATTTCCAACTCTGGAAAGTTAATAATCCACGAAGAAATTCTCGACATTTTAGGACACTTTTAAAACAACAAATTATTACAAGACTTTTCACTAGGCAAATAACGAGGATACTATCTCATTAAACTGAATGAAAAACATTCAAAATATTCCGATGTTAGGGTAGATTGGTTACAAGAAATTACTGAGAATTTTATATAAACCGTTTTATTGCATTGTAGGTAATACTTTATCTGTGTAAATACCATCTATTAACAATTACCTTAATGGGCTTAATCTCTTAAGAAGGTAAAAACCCAGTGCATTTTACCCTCCAAGAACTAATTAACAAGAATTTACAAGAAGTGACACTTAAAAACAAATACAAAAATTTAAAAGGTCTTTATTTCAAATATATCTGTATAATCTGTTAAAACAGTTTTTGATTTGCACAGTATAGTAATACATTTTTTTTTTTCGAAAATATGCAATATTTTCTTAAATTTTCTGAACTTTGGTAAAATATGCAATATTTTCTGAATTTTGGAAAAATATGCAATATTTTCTGAACTTTGGTAAAATATGCAAAAAATGCATATATATGCATTTTGCATATATTCCGCTCTCTACTAATAATAATCGTTTGTTGCAATCGATCTGGTGCTGAAATGCCCTAGCAGTAAGCAAAATAGTACTGTGAGCTGAATTTCAAGGTTTCAGCAAACTTTTTCTATTAACTTTTCATGTAAATATTATTCTAAAGTTTTAAGCTTGCCTTTTTTGGCACAGGCTTTTTCAAGGCAACATCGTCGAAAGGCTTTATCGCTGCTGGGACTGCAGCAAATTATTTTCATGTTTTGCAAGGTAAGAAGGAGCAAAATATTTGCAATTTTGCGTTTAGCAAATAACACATTTAAAAGTGTCCCCTACCAATAATTAAACTTCACTACCAAAAGTAAAAACAAAATGTTATATTTGCGGATGTGTTATTGTAACTCAAGTTAGGAAATATACCAAAAATAAATTTTGATGATTTTAAGAGAAAATAGGATTTGCGCATGAGTTATAGAGATCATCGATAACGGATAGGTTATTAAGGGTGTCCAAATTTAACTTTCGGATTTAATTTAATAATAAAACACAAAAAGTCCTTGAAATAATATAATATTATTGTATTATTTTAAAGTTTAAATGTTACGGTTAATTATAAAAAATGATATCCGGCATGTGACCTCTTTGTTTCTTTAGCATGCTATAATTCTTTTTACAAAATTTTCAATAATATTTTCGCAAATATTCTGTTAAATTTTTTGAATAATGTTAACTCAAAGCTATTCAGGTTGAGGGTTATTAGCATAAACTTTGCCCTTCAAAAAGCCCCACAAGAAATAATCCGATTGTGTAAGGTCGCACCACCTAGGCGGACAATTAACCCCAACTCTTCGAGAAATTATTCAAATGCCAAATCTTTCCCTTAAAAGATTTGATGTTTTATCCAATGTGTGGCAAGTGCATCATCTTGCAGCAACCACATGTTCTGGACATCTATATCTTCTAATTCGTTCCACAAATAATCTCGTAATCATTGTCCTGCTTCATTTTGGAAAAAAATAGGAAAAATATCTCCACTAAACCAAAAACCACACCACAGTCTTGAATTTTCTTCACCACATATTCTGCTGTTAAATTATATTCATAAAACTCTCAATAACTTTATTCCGAAATACGTAGAAATACTGTCAATGAAAATTACCAAAAATAGCGGAAAATTTAATTTGAAATGTTAAATTTGGACACCCAATAAATTTATCATAGTGAGATTTGCAAGTTTTTTAAATGGTTTGCTAATGGAAGTTTGTTTATATTAGTTAGGACATTTCTAGATATTATGTGCTCTGACGTTTCATTGTTGTCTTAGAACTAAAAAAATAATTATAGAGGATGGCCAACGGTAATGCCTCAGTCTGGTAGGGCCAAAACTATTTTATTTTTTATATAAATAATTTTATTTATACATTGTTTTCCAAAAATCATATATAGCAAAGTTAGCAAAGTTTTTTTAATGGAACACCCTGTGTTTTATTTTGTATTAGTATTGCCCACGCTATAACCAGTTTTATATGAAATCGTACTGATTTCAATTACCTGTTAACTCCGAAAAAAACTATTGAAAACCATTTTTTTTTTTCAGAAGTTTGAAAATATTAGTCAAAATATTATGCCGATGCGCTACTTTTTAAATTCAAAGAAATCTGTTCAGTGTGAGTCACAACCTTAGATTATACAAACCTTAGATGGAACATAAGACATTGCGCATAATCCCATTTCAAAATGATTCACACCCACCAATCACAGTTGAGAACATCACATGTCAGACCGTTATCCATCCAAATTTAATGTGTCAACGAGAATTAATTTGGTATTATAGTGACTTAAATTTTGGAAATTAACGTTGAAAATGCCAAGATGTGTTGTAAAAAGCTTTATTTATAATAAACCTGTGAAATGTGACGCAGATAAAAGAAACTTATATTTATTTCGGTGAGATATTTAATTTTTAAAGATTCTGTCGACGTCCATATTTGTTGATTTGAAAATAAACAGAATCGGACTTGGTCATTGGTACATGTTATAAGTAGCAAATAAAGGTTATTATTATAAACTGTTTACTATTTCTTGTTTCATAGGGAATCTTTTTTTAGGAAGTGAAAAGAGAAACATACAATCAAATACAAAAATATTGTCACGAATTGCATTTAAAAATAATTAGATTTTTATTAAAGATAAAATAAAGTACTTTCCAAAAATATATTTCAACTCAAATTTTAATAAAGCCATTTCCAAAAATATAATTTTATTTCAATCTTTTTAATTTCCATTCAATTCCAATTTGTGTTTAATATTACATTTAAAGTTATTTAAAACAATAACAATCTTTTTCGTCTAGTAATTAAAAACTTTATTTTATGTTGAAAATAAACAATGCACTCAATTCGGTTATGCTGATTCTACAATTTCAAAACAATGTTGGGGTCAGCTAGCCAAATTGACAAAACAAAAAATAACAACATTTTTGGCACAACCGAGGCTATAAGTTCAGTGTACCTTGGACTCACCAAGGCTGCTGCTACCCAGACCTACGTCTATTGTTTACTCAGTGGTAACATAACCTAACTTTTCGAACTTTCGCAACATAATTATATTTTTCCGATCTATTAATTGTCCGAACAAAATCGTGTGCCAGGTAAAGTGTTAAAAACAATTTCGGAGTGTAACCCCGTGTATGGGGGAGCCCTCCGGGCCAACCAAAACCGGATACGAGACATTATACTCTCGCCGTGTCCGCGAACGTATCAACGCTGCCTCAAAACCTCCCACGGTCAACGTAAATGTGTCGAAGAAACACGTTGCCCTATACAGCCCGAAGATATTCAAAGCAAAACGTACCCACCCATACAAAACTGTGAGTACTGCAAGAAATTTGACTAACTCACCTAACCCGGGGTCATATTCCACATTTAGAAGGAACCCCCTGGCCGAAAATTTCTCCGAAAAAAGCTTGGAGAAAACACTCGTAATACATCAGGTGAAAGACACCAACACAAAACGGCTGGCCTCTGAGAGCCAAGGCCCCGAGGAACCCAAACTCACAAAGCCAGACAACCAGCAAAATCAGCCGCATAAAATCATAAATTATGAAAGTATGGAGAAACCGACTCAAGAAAGTTCGGAGAAACACAAGATGAAAAGTACGGAGAATTCAACCCAACAAAGTATGGAGAATTCAACCCAACAAAGTAAGGAGAAAGCTGCCAGCAATCTACAAAGTTTGGAGAAAGCTGACCACGACCTACAAAGTTTGGAGAAAGCTAACCGCAACCTACAAAGTATGCAGAATGCTGCCAACTTAGTCGAAACCAATGTAGACACAGAGCAGACTCACGAGGACGATGCACAGACAAGCGACGACATACTAGAAACTTCGGAGAATAGTGTTGAAATTCTGAGATCGGACAGTATGGAGAATCTTCGAAAAACGCTTGAAGACTCCAATAGCGAACCTAGCAGCCCGGAGTCAACTGATTCTACGGAACTAAACATCGACGAACAAGAATCGGGAACAGACTCCCCCGATACGATAAAAAATGCGTCAACTTTTATACCTCCTGAAAAGTATGGAGAAAATCAAAATCAGACACAAGACTTCCCAGAATTCACCTCGGCATACAAAACGCTGCCAATACCGCCAAATGTCACTGCTAGGATCCTAAACTTTCAACAAAGGGATGATTCATCAGGGGAGGACGCATCACAAAATAACAAGGGGCCCACACCCTCTAATATAATACAAACGACGGTAGAGACCAACCACACAACTTTATTGCCCCAGAGACCGCAATATATATCCCCTAAATCGCCAGTTCCCAAAAGAAAAAGGACAAAAGAGAACCAACAGGAAAACCTGGATGAAATCCAGACATTCATGGAGACAGACGAAACAGACGGGAAGTTTCAGACCCCGAAAAAATTCTCCACGAACTTCGTAAAAATATTACGACAGAAAGCAGTGAGATCCCTCAGCCTGAAAAACAAGTACGATGTGCTTACGGAATCTGAATCAGAACCTGAAACAGACAATGAACCCCCTGAGCCAAGGAAAAACATCCCTAACCCCAAAACTCAGACAACATCAAAACCAAAACCAAATAACTCAAAACCAGAGACGAAAACCACACAAGTGGCAAAGAAGACAGCTATGCCACCAATTGTAGTATAAGGTACCACCGATAACCACGAGAACCTTAAAAGGGATCTTAAAAAGATCATCTCTGGACCCTATACGGTAAAATACACCGCGAACTCGACAATATTATTCGTGGAACAGCAAACAGACTACTCAGACCTAATCACGAGCATCAAAGAGGCAAAGATCCCATTCCACACATACACAAGCAGAGCAGAAAAATCCCATGCATTTGTCCTCAGAGGGTTGACAACAGGAACAGAAAAAGAGCATATAGAAGAAGACTTAATTCAATCGTATGATATTAAACCGAGAGAAATATATCAAATGTCGACCAAAATCAGGCCACTGTTCCTTGTAGTCACGGACCCTGCCATAACCCTCGATTTTCTCAACAAAAACGTGCGAGTAATTGAAAATACAAGGATAACGTGGGAACTGAGAAAGTCCACGAAAGAAATTATACAATGTCATAATTGTCAGGCGTGGGGGCACGCCACCGCAAACTGTGGTAAACCCTCCAAATGTTTAAAATGTGCAGAGGCACATCACACGAGGACATGCATCAAGACCCGGGACACCCCTGCAACATGCGTTAACTGCGGGGGTGACCACCCGGCAAATTACAGCCAATGTAAGGCCTATCTGGATAGGCTTGAGAGACTGCGAGAAAAAAGAACTCAGAGGCCACCACAGAAGTTCTTACCAGCCCCAATTCCGAAGGTAAACATGTGGGACAAAAACAGAACGAGCACCAGGAACGACAACCAAGAATTTCCACCCCTTCCTCCCAGAAGGGCACAGCAGCCACCACAACAGCAAAACCAACCACAACAACAAAGTCAGGGAGCTATGGATGACATATTTGCCCTGAATGACGAATTCAACACCCTTAACTCCCTAGTTAATATAGCGGAACTCACCAGAGCGGTAAGAGACCTAAATACAGCGATCAGACGCTGCAGAGATGAAAGAGAGGTATTTTTAACGTACAATAACTTTGTTTCTAACCTAAACTCATACAAAATCAGAAATTAAATTCAACGCGACAGACAAGGACAAAATCAGAATCTGTTTTTATAATGTGCACGGCTTACTCTGTAAGAAAGGGTTAGTCACTAACTTCATTCACAAGCATCAATTCGACATTATAATTTTAACCGAGACATTTTTACAACCGACGAATAAACTTAAAATCAGAGACTACCATATTATTAGACAAGACAGACCCATTATACAACATCAAGCAGCGGGAGGGGTCGCGATGCTTATCAAAAAATCAATTAAATTCGAACAACTTGCGAATGCGAACATAGCACCACATATTGAACACGCGATTATCAAAATTGATAAATTCACGGTGATTGGAGTGTATAATCCGCCCACTTTCGTAATTCAACCAATAGATTTACACACGCTTATGTCGAAAGGCACCAGAGTTATTCTCGCAGGAGACCTTAATTGTAAGCACCCACAATGGGACTCGAATTGTACCAAAGCAAATAGAGCGGGAAACTTGTTGAGAGAAGTCACCGAGGACAACGGCTATATAATACATTACACGGAAGAACCGACATGTATACCCTTTAACAACTCCACACCTAGTACACTGGATATTGCAATTACCAAAAACATACAGGACGTACACAACATCAGAACCATAACCACACTTAACTCGGACCACGATCCAGTGTACTTAGAAATCAAAACTACCAACAAAATTAACAGACAACAGACACAATACTACGACTATAAAAACACAAACTGGAACACCTACAGACGGATAATAGAACACAACATCACAATCAATAGAAGTATACATAACATACAACAACTAGAACGAACTACTAATGAATTTATTACTGTCGTACAAAAAGCTAGAAACGACACTACTAAAGTCAAAACAAGGACGCAACACACAGACCACCTGCCACCAGAACTCATAGACTTAATTACGAACAAAAACCACATTAGAAAGAGGTGGCAGACGCATAGGAGAGAAGAAGACAGGGTTCGACTTCATGACTTAGCCAGTTACATTAATAACGAAATAAATCAACACAGAAACTCTAAATGGCAAAAAACCCTGTCCGAAATCAACCCTATGGACAACTCAATGTGGAGAGTGGTGAAGGGGCTTAAGAAACCTCAGTCGCTACTCCCCCCATTGACACAAGGACAAAACACATTCACAACAGACACTGACAAAAGCATGATATAAGCAATATCATGCTCAAAAATCTACCGATTAAAGCGGTTGTACACCTCCATTATATAATAAATGCCATTTTCAGGCTACAACACTACCCTAGTAGCCTGAAAGTGGCAAATATCATACCGATTCTCAAACAAGGTAAAAACCCAAAACATATTGAAAGTTACCGACCTATCTCACTGCTGAACACAATAGCAAAAATCACAGACAAAATCATTTTAAAAAGACTAAAACAAATAGAAGAACAACGACAAATTGTCCCGCAGGAACAGTACGGATTCAGAAGCGGACATAGCACCGTGGCCCAGGTCATTAGAATCGTGCATCATGCCAAACAGGCGTTTAATAATGACCTGCAAACGGTGCTTGTCACCCTAGACAGTGAGAAAGCTTTCGATACCGTATGGGCCTGCGGGTTAATTCACAAGATGCTGGTGAATGAATTTCCATTGCATATTGTAAAGATAATTCTGTCTTACTTACAGGACAGACAATTCAACATTAAACTAAACTCCACAATTACAGGACCATACAAAGTGCAAGCGGGAGTACCTCAGGGCTCGGTACTATCGCCGCATCTGTACACCATCATGACCCATGATATGCCAATGGGACATAATGGTGTACAGACGGCGCTATACGCCGACGACACCTGTGTCTTCAAAAGTGACAAATCAGCAGAAACAGCAGTAAGAGACCTGGACGCCCATATAAACGACACGTTAATCCCCTATTTAGCTGAAAACAAAATGAAACTTAACACCACAAAAACCGAGTGTGTCCTACTCACAAGAAGGAGAACACAACCAATACTCAACCCATTAAAAGTTGGAGACGATGAAATCCCAACTAAAACATCGGATTTCAGCTAGATAAGGAATTAACTTTTAAAACGCATGTAAAAGAACGGGCAAACAAAAGCAGTGCAGTCACTCGCATGCTGTACCCATTAATAAATAGAAGAAGTAGGATGTCACTATCAAACAAACTGCTACTATACAAAACCATACACAGGCCTATACTAACATATGGGTGTCCAGTGTTCTGCTCAATGGCAAACACTCACTACAAAACTCTGCAAATCGCTCAGAACAGGTGTATTAGGCTAGCCCTGGGCTATAATCGCTATGCACGAATTACGGACATGCACATACAAACAGACATCCCTTACATTAAACAATTTATACTCTCGACAGCTAACAACTTCTACGCGCGATGCCTCCCAGATTCACTAAGGGAAAGCATCACTAACATTCATAGAGGAGACAACGTGCGTAGAAAACACGGATGCATACACTCCAGACTAGACATCTTCAGAAATAGATAGTAACCCCCCCCATAACAGCGCCAAACATACTAACGACAATTCACACCGACTAGATACCCAAAATATCTGGTCGGACGGCGGAGTGCACGCTGGCTCGGGCACCGGGACATCGACCGAAAGCCCTATACACCTTCGATCGATGTCCGGGTGGAAGTACTAACGTTCACCAAGTCAGTGGATTGTGACAATAACCAAAGACTAAACAAAGACCAACTCACATACAAGGACAACCCTGTTTTTTACTAGCTTTTTCCAGGGGACAATAAACACAACTAAGACACGACAAAACTTAAAAATACTTCTCAATTATCGATTCAAAAACATCCAAATCCTTCAATAATACCGTTACGGTAAGGAGTGAGGGCCGCTATAATTAGAATAACAATCACCCATCGGTTCTAACAGGCAGATATGTCTGCCATGGTTCCCGGGCCCGCATGAAATCTTAGGTTTCACGTCGAATTGTTTTTACCAGTGTGTGAATATGTAGATAAATTTATATTGTAAATAAAGAATTTTAAAACCGAAAAAAAGAAGTATTACAGCAATAAAAATAAAAATAAAAAATAAAGTCGTGACATTCCAGCTTGCTGTTAAAATATGTGGTAAGGTTTTTTATAAATCTAATATAAAATAAAAGCTCAAAAGGTATTTCTGAGAGAAGTAACCAGTTAATTCTTCAAATTCTTTGTAGTGTATATATATTGTATATTTGGGGGTGTATTATAACATTGAGGATTTCTGGGTAGTTTAGGGGATTTTAGTTTGTGTTCATTAAAGATTTTTAGTTTTTTATTTGTGACTTTTATTCCTTCCTCAGTAGCGTAAAGCCAAGCCAAGCGTAATAAATCATAAGAAAGGTTCTCCAGTGAGTATTTTCGGGTGGCGCAAAGATCTTCCTCAACTGGAAGATCGTTTGGGCGATCCGAAATACGCAGTGGCGTACCCCACGATTAATCGGTTTGCCTAACAAACCACTTAACGTGACAATATCAATTTCATTGCCAATTTATTCGTTTCAAACTTCACAACTGGTTTCAATAGTTTTCTCAAAACTATTTATTTAGTAATTATCTATAACCGTTTTACTCAAAGTGTATAGCCAAAGTTTCCGCGAAGAAAATAATTACAATAAAAAAAACACTACTATCGCCACAAAATGGAGGGACCTGGCTTGAGGACCGTTTTTTGGGATGCAATTTTTTTAAGTCACTAACAGGAAGGAGGATATGATTTTGCTTCAGGACTTTTTTTTAATTAATTTTTTATGGGTGAAATGGATTTGGGATAATTTTTGCAAGGAATCTTTGGAATAAATCAAAAATAAATGATGCTCTTGTGCATTTTCAGCCTGAGTTGCGATTAAATTATTCGTAGATGCATCAAATGTGGGAATAAGGGCCATGATATGTCATGTTTAAAAAAAAAAAATATTGAAAAATGTATAGCTTCTGCTTCGCGTACCTTATCAAAGTCCGAACAAAAATATTCTTAAATTGAAAGAGAGGTCCTTGCAATAATTTTTGGCTTAAATAAATTTAATGAATATTTATATGGACATTTGCATAAAGTAGAACATTATGCAACTGATTACGAAAAGTTGATTATGTCACCAGTTACGAAATGAAAATAAATAAAACTGCCTATTTTTTGGTTTCTAAGTTGAAAAATCGAAAAATCGTGAAATTGAGAAATCGAAAAATCGAGTAATCAAAAAATCTAAAAATAAAAAATAGAAAAATCCAAAAAACGAAAAATCGAAAAAACCAAATATCGAAAAAGGGGCAATGAAAAGGGACATTTCACATTTAAAAATATGACATTACGTTTAAAAACAAAAAAGAAAACAAAAAAAGAAAAGCTGTAAATTGCGTTTAATTTTTAAAATAACACCGTTATTGAAAACTGCCCAGAAATGTTGGGGGTAAAATTTTGACGTACTTCTTTAAGGATAATGGGTAAAAATGTTTTTTTTTTTCAAATTTCTCGCGGGTAATGTCAAAAATTAGATCGGCAACACTGCACATGTCCCTTATTTTTATTATTACTATTAAATAAAAAAAAAAACCGTCGTAGGGCAATCAAATACAACAATTTTCTAAAATAGTGGATGGAAGTACCTACACAAGAATGATGGTGAATCATTTTTCAACACAATTTTATAAATAATCAAGTCAAAATTAGAAAAAAATCTTGTATATTAACACGTTACGAAATGCCGTTTTGTGTAAGTCGTTCATGTTGCGGGAACTCGCTCCGCTCGTTCTGCAAATATTTACTCGTTACACAAAATAAGGCATTTCGTAACTGGTTACATAAATAACTATTAATTGACTTTCTAATATTTTAATTCATTGAACGGTATTTTCCGTAAATAATTACCAGGATATAAGTACCAAAATATTTTTTTCTCTTAGAACAGTAGGCCTATGTCAAATAAACTTAAAATATTATAACGAACGAAAAGGTAACCCATTTCTAAAAAAAAATTAGTTATTTATTTTATTTTGGTGTGATCGTAGAAAAAATCTTGTAATTCGAGCAAAAAGTACTTATAAACTTTTACTTAGGGTAGATTTCACCGTTTTGTTAAACGAAGTTTAAAATACTAAACGAAGATTAAAATGACATTTTTATATTAACAAAAACGAAGTTTAAATTACTAAATGGAGTTTAAAATGACATTTTTACATTAACAATGTCATTTTAATCTTCGTTTAATAATTTAAACTTCGTTTGACACAAATAAAGTCAAACAAACGTCTCATAATTTTTCATCTTTTAATTACCCACAAAAATTAGGTACTACAATACAAATATTTAAGTCCGGCCCAGAACATCTCCCTACTCCTTCCACCCAGTTTTTCGGTTTTGGCAAAATTCGCGCAGCGAGAAATGCTTCCTATGTTACCTCTACCCTTTCTAACCTCTTTGGTCACAACTCAAATACATTATTTTCTCATTTTTTTTTTTAATTGTATTTTATATCGCCTTTTAAAAGTAACTTAATTAAAGTTTCATGTGAATCAAGCATTTCCTATAACAAAAGTTAATAATTTTGAAAGATTTTTAAATTTTAATGAGAAAAAAGATAATTAACAAAATATTGGGTGTCCAAGTTTGACATTCCGATATTTCTATGGTGACATACAGGGTGTTTCTAAATTTATGCGACAAAATTCAGGAGGTGATTGCTCGTATGAAATTAAGATGGGTCTTTTCTATAACAAAATTTCCTTAGCCCACCCCTTTCCGAGATATCACCCTTAAAAGGTGGTGTCTAAAATTGAGTTTTTATTTGTATCTAAAAGTTCAGTAAAGCTAGAAACTTGAAATTCTGTAATTTTCATGCACACGCAAAGGACTAACCACGGGTATTTGTTCAATATTCCTGTTACATTATAGGGGGGTGAAATTAGCAACCCTCACTTTATTTAATATCAAAACTTTTTTTCGCGATGGAAATAAAATTATAACTTGAAATCCTTGTTTTATTTAAATTTTTTATATTCTTAAATGTTTTTCCCAAAACCAATAGCTGTAGAGAAGAAAAAAATGAACACAATAATTTATAATTTTTTAATAAATTGAGTGGAAAACAGTAAAGATGTAAAATGTTATACGACTCATAATAAATTCTGGAAATGACCACCTCTGGCCAAAATACAAGCTTTACTGAAATTTTAGAAAAAAAAAATAAAAACTCAATTTTAGTCCCCACATAACATCAATGTTCTATGAATATACTAAGAACGTTCTGTTTATGTTCTTTTTAGTATTTCCTTTTTAGAATGTTCTTAGAACATACCTAGTATATACTTTGAAAGTATATTCTAGAAAGTATATGCTGAGTACGTGCCTTAAAAGTATATTCCAAAAAGTATGTACTGAGCACGTGCTATAACAGGACATTCTAAGAAGATACTAAAAGTCATATACCCAGCATGTACCTCATATTCTGAGAATGTTCTAAATGCTTGCAGGTAAAAATTAACACCAAATACATGTAAAAAACGTTTATATACATATCTATATGAATATATAAACTTTTCCCAGATGCCGATCTATTAATTCGTTAGCAAACGCACTAATGTTTAGGTCAGAAACAACCTTAATAAAGGATAAGAAGAAGAATAACATAACCTACAATTCCTACAAATTCGTTTCAGTAAGTAAATTAGTAAAAATTAATTGCATTGTGTGTTCTATATAAAAATAAACAAATTTTACAATATTTGTAGTTTTTAGGACCTATAAGTGATGTTAGAACATAGGATATCCCAAATATTAATTGCCAGTGTGAATTTATTAATATGGTTACTACTAATGGAGAATTGAAACTAAAATTTAGTGTTACCAGAATTACATACACATTTTTAATGAAAAAAATCCTGTAAGGCCAGAAATTGACCTGGAAGAACTAGAAAATTAGCTAAAGGAGGAGGAAAACTACAAAATGGTGGTAAGTAATTAACAAAAATATATTTAAACTTTCACTAAACATAATAATCATTTATGTAACTCTTGTTTTTGTTAGTGAAATGCCATGTATAATTTTTAATGTTTCACGTTCGACAAAAATATTCCATTAGCTATGTACAGTTAATTTGTATATGTACCAAGTTTGTTGATTTTTTTTTATTTTTTAGATTGAATGAAGATCCAATGGAATCAAGCAAATGAAACTCAAGCAATTGATACAATGAAATATTGGTTGGTTAAGGCCAAAGAAAGAATTTGTATTAAAAATAAGAATAAGTATGAATTTTTTGAAATAAAGATTTTATTATATACACTTATTCTTTATTGTTCAATATTAACGAAACATCCTTTATTAGGGTGTCCAGTATATGCCTAGCATATGCTATATTTAAATACTAAGCATATACTTAGAACGTATTATCAAATAGATACCTATTGCATACTGTACACATACTCGAGTACATTCTCAGCATCTGCATAGCAGGTATAAACAACGTCACGTAGCATATTCTTGGTATATTCTGAGAATGTTCCAAATGCAAATAAAGTATATTCTCAGCCTATGCACATTCTTAAAAAGCATATACTGAGAATATGCTAAGAATGCATAATTGTTATCTGGGTCACTACCTTTTAAGGGTGATATCTCAGAAAGGGGTAGGCTGAGGAAATTTTGTTATAGGAAAAACAGATCTTAATTTCATACGAGCAATCACCTCCTGAATGTTGTAACATGAATTTAGAAACTTTGCGGATACTTGGTTTTTGGTCAACAAGAAATTTAGCACCATCTGTTAAAGTTATTGATCGTTTTATAAAGAGATTTCAGCAGCAGAATATGGGGTGAAGAAAATCCAAGAGAAATATAGTAAATATGACTGTGTGGTGTGGTTTTTGTTCTGGTGACGTTATTGGTGTTTATTTTTTCCAGAATGAAGCTGGTGATTCGATAACTGTGAATGGATCGCGATACAGGACAATGATTACGAGATTATTTGTGAAACGAATTAGATGATATGGATGTCGAGAACATGTGGTTCCAGCAAGACGAAGCCACTTGCCACACATCAAATAAAACACTAAATCTTTTAAGGAAGATATTTGGTATTCGAATAATTTCTCGCCTAGATCGTGCGACCTTACACCATTGGATTATTTCTTGTGGCGCTTTTTGAAGAGAAAAGTTTATGCTAATAACCCTCAAACACCTGACCAGCTTCGAGTTAACATTATGCAAAAAATGTTTGCGATAATGTTCTTGAAAATTTTATAAAAAAAATGATAGCATGCTAAAGAAACAGAGGGGTCACATGCCAGATATCATTTTTTATAATTAACCATAACATTTAAACTTTAAAATAATATAATAATATATTATTTCAAGGACTTTTTATGTTATATTATTAAATTAAATCCAAAAGTCAAATTTAGACACCCTTTACTTTAATGTGTAACGGTTGTAACCGTTTTCGTTATTTTGATACCAACATCTCTACACAAATGTCATTTGTCGTTTTTGTCAAATTTGAAACATAACCTCAACACATTGAATGACAAAAAAAATCACATGTTTTATATGATTTTATCTATTATTTTGTTGGGAAAGAGATAATATGCTTGACTATATTTAAGCAAAATTTCAAGGCGATAGAAAGAAAAGAGTTAGAAGCAAGACGATTAGAAAAGAGTAGGAAAAACGTAAAAACTTATTAAGTGAGAACGCTTCTTCCAGTCCAGATCACAAAAAAATGGGCTATGAAGATAAATTTAAGCATTTTGATGAGGACAAAGCTACAAAAAATAAGGATACATTGGAATCTGAGCATCAATCATCTGCAAGAATTTAAGAGGTATCATACAACACAGGATTACATTTAAAAAATATGCTAAAGCGTTTACAGGGTCCCTAGAAAAAGGTAGTGCAAAATGTATTGAAAATTGAATTATGTCCTTTCTTAAATACTTATTTGAAAAAAAATTGAGTAACATAGTTGTTGTCGGTTGCGATGGGACTGTTGTAAATACGCGTTTAAAATATGGTGTTATTAGACAAATAGAAATATCGATTGAGAAACCAGCTCAATGGTTTGTTACATGCTAATGAACACCCGATTTCTTCATTTAAGGTAGTTCACTCGTAAAATGGCTTTACTTAAGAATTCAATAAAATTTAAATATAAGGTTTATGAAAGTGTCGTTTACGTAACTAAAAAAAATTAGATTTTTTGACCGTCTGTGAAACGAGATATTAACAATCAAAATGTGCATAATTAACACTCTTGAAGCCTATCATATACACAAGCAATCTATTTATTTCAAGATATCTCGAAAACGGTTCTTACCATATTTTTTAAAAACTAATGTTAAATAAATCAAGAAGTTATCAAATTTTATAGATAATCGCTGAATTTTTTGAGTAAAAAGATATAGATTTTTAAAAAAAAAATATTTGAAAAGCAGTTGACGAGTAGTTTCGTAAAATTATTACAACTTGGCAACATTGTAGCCACTTCACGTATCAAAGTAACACTCGATCAGCTAAGAGGTTGTTATAAACTCGCGACGTGTTCTTGAAAAAATAATTCGTCCACTGTGTTTGAGAACTGGAATCAGCGGTTCTGTTTGAACCAAAACAAACCCTTAAAATTAGTATGAGGAAGTCACAAATTTCTATACCATATCGTTTAAATATTTGCGAGTTTGCCGGATGAAATTGAATAAAATTATAACTTGTCCATATGTGTTTATATACATGTGTTTTGTACAGTCTCTTACAAAAATAAAATTTATTAGCATTGAGAATCTCGAACTTTTGGTATTCATCATTACGCGATATTTTTATGTACGACTGTCGCGAGTGAACTACCTTAATGCAGCAGTTAGAAGAAAAAACAAATCATCCGTCCGGATTCACAGGTATTATCGGAAAACTGCTTAATCGATGTGAGCAGACGCCAGCGATTGGTTTCCAGAAAATTTATCCTGAAATGCACAGATCAAAAAAGTACCTTTATGAAAGGGAAAGGTTTCGGCGCAGCTTGCAGAAAGGCAACCTGGAAAGATATCGCACGCCAAGTTGCTATAAATAGGATACTTCGCATGTATGTTTCCACCAAATATCCGTCAAATCAATTAAACA